>JAYKKI010000016.1:41142500-41465000 GCA_039881145.1 Druceiella hillmani | reverse complement strand
TATGTTTACCGAATGTTTATTGGAAAATTATAATGATATAAATAGGTCTCTTTTTTCAACAAAACGCTCTATATTACGCTGTGAAATGTATACTAGGCAATAATAAACACAGTGACAAATAATATTAATATTTTCACACAGTTTATCGTGGAATAGATTCTATACGTATTTATGTGGATGGGGACAGTCTTCACGATATTTGTAGTTAGGGTCGACAAAACAAAACATTTTTACGATGCTGTTCTTACTCGCAGTTAGTTTATATATCTGTCACAGCCGTTTCTTCAGAAGCTGTTTAACAGAGTAACTTAAAATTTGGTTTGACGATAAAACATGTCAATCTACATATACCTCAATACTTAAACACTCATAAGTTTTTTTGTAGAAATCTTTTGAAGAAGCAAATAAAATACCCATAATTTTTTTTTTCAATTTCATTTTTATATAGTGTCCTTACAAAACGGATTACAAATATTCAGTATTTTAATATGACACTAGAAGTTCAAAGCCATCGATAAATGTAGATATACTTAAAAATTTAAAAAGAAATATAGCGTGACTGTAATTATACTCGTTAATAAAACGCGCACATGGTTAAATATAAATACTTCAAAGGCACGTGACTTAAGGCGTATAAATTAAATTCTAGATGTTCGAAACAACCACAGTTCTGTGGTCTTTCTGTCAAATCTAGAATTTAGATCTCTGGGAAATCTGCTAATTAAAATATTAAAAATGTTATCATCCATTTTTTTTATTGACTTTGTGTTTAAGCAACCATTGTAATGTGATGAAAAAACATGTGTATTGTGATCTATATTTATTAATGTCTATCATCGTGTTTTTTTTTCTTTTCTTATTAAAAAAACTGTTTACTCCGATCAGACGAATGATTTCATATATTATTTGGTTCATACCAAATATTTCGTGAGAAAAGCTTTGCCCAGTTTAAGTATTAGTATAGAATCGTCGTAAAGAAATAATGAATATCTTTGTTAAATTTACTCGCTTATTCTTATTATAAGTTTGTTAAATTTACGCGGTTTTATACAAACGGTATCAAATTGTGGAATAAAGATTTATAATTTTATATTGAATAAAATCAGAATATCATTCAACTATACAAACACCTATAAAATTATTAGTATCGGATTCGGTCTAATTCGAGAACGTTTTTTCTTGTTTCTAGCTTCGTCTTTATTCTATGTAATATAGTTGCATATAGATTAAAATATTACAATGTAAGAAATGAAAGCTATAGTTGATTTTTTTTTAACAAATTTGCTGTCACGCATATATATTTTTCATGATACAACTTAAAACCTATGTCCAAAAACAATTGACAGTATGGAACACAAATTGCGTAAGCACGACTTGCACTTGACGTTTTAATTGTAAATTGAAATCTAATTTATATGAGATACTCAATCATCTAAATCACCTATCGTCTTGTTCATTTAATTTAGCACAGTAATCTCATAGGTTCAATCATTTTCATTTTATCTTTGAATTTACCTTTAATATTCTTCGTATTTTTCCTCTTTTGACTATGTCTTCTCTTTTAATTCTCCTTCAATGTATATACTGATACATTGTGGAATACATGAAACTTTGATTATTTTCTAATAAATCGTCAATATGTAATTTCGTCGATATGTAATTTCTGCTTACACATTATAACCTCGTGTTAATATTTTTAACCGAATTTTAAATATGCTTTTACTGGTATTTAAATGATTTGTTGGAATCTTTGATAACATGCAATATACATGTCCTATTTTAAAATGTATTGCATATTGGTTGATTCAAATATTTAAGACCTTTTTGAGAAACAAGAAATTTCTGCAACAATTTATTTTATTACGAACAATGCATTTAATTGTTATGCATTCAACATAGCATTTTAAACGTCTCGAAACCGGCCGTCAAACACTGCAGTGCTAGTGCAAAGTTGTCCTAGTCAAACGTTTAACTTAGCTTGGATATTAAAAAGTTTTGGATTGTTTACAAATTTAGTTAAAAGCTAGTGGTTTGTTGAAAAAAACTGCCTTATGGTTTTTTTGCATCGTATTACTTTTAACACATTGCTTCTGTTTATATAATATGGTTTCTTCATCTTTGGATGGTATGATTGTTTGAGACGACTTTAGAATACATGACGAGAAATTATATTAAAAAAAAACAGTAATACCATTTCATGACATCTGTGGTAAATCATTTATATTGATACTTGAAAGGAAACTCTCATTACTATACATTCTATAATGCATACTTCATTCGCATCTTCGCGCCTAGAATTACGTGGACGATAATAAACTTTAGTTTTATTGCTACATATTTCTAAAATATCCGATTCCACATGTAAATTTTCTCGGTTGGCAACTGTAATCACGTGAAATGAAGTAAATGGGAAAATTATAAATCTTTTCCAAAACTTTTTAAGACATCCTAAGAAAATTGCTAAGGTTGTTAAAATAGAGGGAAAGTAATCAATCGCATTTGTAACATTTATTTTAAAAATATCCAAAACTTAGAGTTGAAACCTACTATAATATAAATTTATATACATAAAATTGGTATATGCTATCATTTTCTTAAATTCAATATGCTATCATTTTTTTAATTTCAAATTTATTTATGTGACACTAAAGATACCTTAATGATGTTTTTCCCGTGATATGTATAATTTGATTCAAAATGATTTGATAAAACAAAAAACTGGTTAAAATTATTTTGTGTTATGTATGTATGTTAATATGATGTGCTTCATGAATTACATACGGGTAATGTGTATAATATATATACAATTTACATAGCATAAAATTTCAATCAAACACGTGTTCAGAGTATAAAAAGATATTTTTTTCACTTGAATAAAATGAGAAATTTTCATAAACATTATTTTTATCAATAATTCTTCCCATTCAGGGATCCGAAATCGCAGAAGTTAAAAACATCCAAAATTATGTCAACAAACTATTTTCTTCATTTTTATGATAACAAAACCAGATTATTTTTAAAACGAGGGTATTATTTAAGACACTTTCTGAGTATCTGGCGGATTTATACGACATGAACAGATTTATTGAAGCGAACAAATATATTTTAGCTTTTCAAAAAAAAAACCTCGCAAGGTATAAAATAGAACAAGTACCTGGTATCAAGCAAATGCTCTTAAAAGCCATCAAGGTGAGATGGTAGGGCAGCCTTCATATGGCTCGATATAATTGAATTTAGAGGGGGCTTGCATGGAATGTGACAGGCCGAGAAACGTGGCGTCACAGAATAATGTGAAACACGTGCATTTTGTTCTATAAAGCAACCTATTATTTGAATATTTTACTTCAATTTATAATTATGCGACACAATATTAATTTTTCTAGACATTTTAAAGTATTTTCTTTGTTTTACAGTATTAAGTATAAAGTTGAAAAGTTGCAACTTTTTGCACGACTATTGGACATATTCGAGATATGGTCTCATAAACTGAAAAAAATTTTAAACTTAATATTGTAGTAGAAGAATATCTATTTTTTCCGTATAATTTCTGTTCGATCACATTATAGAAACCGAATGAAAGTATGATCGGTTTTCGGTGCTTTTGGTTATGATATATCACATACACATACTTTGTTGTAAAAGCACGAATACATATTTGTAAAAACATGTAGAGTACAAAGAATCATTACCTCATGCTTTTTTCTCCTCTTTAATATTATTTAGCCCCATGACCTTTGGAAATTGTATTACATGAACTGTTAAGTAAGACAAATTTTATATTTAAGTTCCAGAATTATATTTTAAATGAAATTAAAAATATATATTTCACTTGCAAAATCGATGATAATAAAAAGCATTAGGGCAATATTACTCTCAATTCAAAAACAAAAGGCCGTCTGACCAGCTGTTACATTTTATTTAATGAGTACCCTCGTCTATATAGTAAAGCTCGTTTTAATTTTGGGGTAGTTAAATTTAATTTTCATCTCGACGACAGAAATATTGAAATCAAATATTCTTACGTGTAAGTATTTTTCAATTTTACATTTATAGCTAGAAGTAATAAATTGGAAATGTGATGTTAACTTCACATTTTTTTAATTATAAAGTAAGCTGCCGCGCAGATTAGCGAAACGCATTAGTAAACAATTTGTATTATTTTATAAACATGAAATGAAAAACAAATTCAACGCAAGGGAGAAATCAATTTAGAATTTTACGTATACATCAAATAAATTTGGTATTTTCATTAGCAAATCTAATTTAAAACTTCCTTTAAAAATGTTTTTTTCTTTCATATCTAAATTTTATGTTTTAAATAAATAATTTTTTTCCAACGACAAATTTCGTTTTATTACCTGTAGCCCAATAACATCCAATAAAACTCAATACGATTTTATCGTTCGAGAAAATGTATGCATTAATATAAATTCAATTACGCTGTAAAAATTCCTTAACGGCAGCTTAACGGAACACTTCCGCCTGAATTTGTAAGTAGCTACTAGGTAATAAATTATTAAGCAGAAAAATATTTAATTCAAAAAATTCATTAAGATCTTACGTACTTGAATTAACTATTGCGATATTTGTTTTTATTGATATTACCATTTAATGATGTGCCCTATAAAATTAGGACATATTGATAAATATGAGTAAAAAGCAAACGGTAATTACATCAAGAGGGAAGTCAGGAACTCTTTGATGAGTAATCATGATAAAATGAAATAAAATGTCTGTGTCTAGAAATAGCTTAATAAATTTTCCATTATAAATTTTTGCATGCATAGATATTACTTTTGCCATGGAAATTGGTTACTAAATTTTTCAAACACATAAGCTTTTCTGATTTTTGTAATTCACAGCGTTCCAAATTTGTATTGTTTTATTTACTTCGTTTTCATTTACAACATGTCATTGAACAGTAATAAGTATTTACTTATAGAAATTAAGCAAATACACAAAATCAAGGTTTAAACATATTTTACTTGCATTCAATACGAGCTCTTTGCATGATTTCTAATTTTAATTGAAAATGTGAACTCTTTTTTTGTTGATTGCAATTTGAATGCCAATAACTTGAAATCTATTTATATAGATATCAAAACGTAGTAATGTAAATCCTTCAATATTTCATATTAGAACTATATTATTGAACTCAAATAACTGGTGATACCTACAATGAAATCTACTATTGACTGGGTTTATAGTCAATAAATAACAGATATTATAATGAAATTCAACGAAGAACTCGTGTTATTATTTTTTTTCTTTTGTTTATTTTTATTTGAACCTTGCATAGACTATAAAACAAAGAAATAATTATTAGTATGTGCTTAGAACACATCGACTTTAAGCATCATAACATACTTTTTAAGGATAAATAACATTTCTTTTTCAGTGCTTAATAAAAAGTTATTTTTCCGTATCAGTATTTCTTTTATGATTAATTAAAGAAATACTGATACGGAAAAATAACTTATTAGAACCTCATGTTTACAATAATATCCTATTAAATGCGCCGTTACTGTAACGAAGTAAAAAATAAAACTTGTTATGTGCGAGTAGAACTTGCACAACGAGGATTCCGTGCACATTCTTAATTTTTTTACAAATTACAATATGTAAATGTATTTATGTAGAATGAATTTCACTGGCGTAAATATGACAAATTTTTCAAAAGAACAATAAGATTTCTTATCGTCATTATAGTCCGACGGTTAATCTTAAGTGGGTTTTAAGTAATTGTGTTTTTTAATAATTTTGGTTTTCAAAATTTCTTAAACTGCAGTAGTGTTGTTGTGGTGTTTTTTCTCTTATATTTTTTTAGAGATTTAATTTACCCTCTTCAAAACCTTCATATATATATATATATATATATATATATATATATATTGTCAACTCTTGAGATATGTGAGGTTAATATGCTTTAACACGGTTTCTAAGAAAAATAACTCTAGCAGATAGAATAGCATGTGAATAATCTTTTAACTGTTTTGTTTTGTGGCAAGGAAATCTAAAAATTCGGAAATAAATTCAAAGAAACATTCTAAGCATAGCGAAGACAAATTTAAAAAATGACAATTTGTACGATTATATCCTGAATAATGAAAGGAGACATTGTTCATGTTTACCATGTCATAGATGAATACTTGTTTAGTATTTTTAAAAATGCATAATCACCAATAACGAGCTCTTATTCATTGACATCAACCCACCCATTAACATCAGATCCGGTTTAGCTATTGCCGCCGTTGCTTCTGTTAACAAAAATTTGCATGTTATAAAAAGAGTCAAGGAAATTCGTCTATATGTGTTAGATATATGCGTTAACTTATACAAAAGTACAGTCAAATTGAAAATTTCTTATATGATTAAACAATCAAGACTGATATATTTTGCACAACGATTTGTAATATTGTTATAGTAACGAGAACTTCTTTATATTTTATAGTTAATTGTATAGTTGATTAATACGAATTGTGCATCTGTAACTACTTTTAAATATTTTGATTTTCGTACTATGAGAATAAGAATAGTAATAATATTAATAGTATTTAAGTTGTATCCACAGCTGCGACAAGACTTTAGTGTTTAAAAGCAACGATAGTTTGTGGATTTGGTGCGATGTCTTCAAGAGATTCTGCTTATCTGCATCATCTAGATAAAAAAATGTGATCGCAGTAACGTTTACGTAAAAGTTAATTTTTATATATTTAAGATAATTTTCCATGTTCGATGTATATGATGTGAAAAGTAGTGGGTCGAGAATAGCATTTTGGGGTATACTTCTTGCAGTAAAAATTAATTTTTGTATTAAACATGATGTACTATAATTAATTTTTGCATTACTACATACATCGCCAACCAAGTCCATATTCTTACATGCTTATTATTACGTTAGCAAATTTTTTTTTAAATACCCTTAGTTCTTCTGCTTTTCTTTCTTATTAGCTTAAAGTTTTTACCCATATATTGGGACAAAAAAGCAGGCGACAAATATAGAGCATTGGTAAAGGTATTTATGGTTTATAGAAACAATAATGTTAATATCAATATGAATGTTTTAATCATACTGACAGTACTAAACAAACAGTTTTACTATAGTCTTTAAAACTGCAAAATTAACACTGATAGTATTAATTTTTAAAATTAAAAAACAGAATTGAAAAATAACAGAATGACAGGTTTACTTATTACCTGTCATTCTGTTATTTTTCAAAGTTATCTTCACTATTATTGGTATGTTTTAGCTTGTTCTAAAGTAATTAACGAGAGTGCTAATTTCTACTTTAGGTATCGCTTCTGAGATAATTTCAAATGTTGTCGCAATTTTATTTGCTCTAATAGGGAACATCTCATATAAAGGGAACATCTCAAAATTAATCCTTCATGTACAAAAAAGGTAAAACGTGACGTTAAAATTGCACGACAGATGATTAATTAATTATTAAACATTGAAAGTATTCCAAAAAACATTAATTTTTTCAACGGTATTGGCTTGAAATTTAGTGCGTTGTAATTATCTTTTAAACTAAAGACAGTACAAATGTTTATCAATTCCTTTAATTCATATCTGTTTCATCATATATATTTACTTGGAATTTAAATAAATAACAATATAACTATTTTATATTTCTAAAAAGGATAGTAGAAGGAAGAGTGTCTAAGGTAAGAAAAATATTCAATATTTTGAAGGTGTTTTAATATTTTTCCGCGTGAATTGTTTTTTCTTCCACCCTATGCAGAGTGCCAGATTATTTCGGTTTCATAATAATATATTCGTCTTTCTGCATTTCTACAAATTGTTGTTTCCCATTGCACTTTTCAGTTTGTATAAATTACATTTCAATATAATTTTACCGAAACTCAGATACATGCAAAGGGTATTGTGGTCATAGCAAAACTTCTTAATACACAAATATTCCTCATGAGATTATTATATTTGTCTCTAACGTATAATTTCCCATTATCCGACGTAGTCAGTATTTACTCACATAAAACTATTTTATTTATTTTGACACGATGTCTGTTGGTTATTTTCGATCACTGTTACGGCATATTTTTAACCAATAGCATCATTTAAAGAAATACGTTTGATTTCATTTGATTCGACCACAAATAGAGATTCATCAATAAATGCTACTTAGAATTTATCGAGACTTTTTTCTGACTGACACTAAAGCAAATATTACGTGCGTAAGTATATGATTTTCAAAATTATACCAAAACTATAAAATTAGTGACATGCTCGCAGTTTAAATAAATACTGTTTCAAAACAGCAATTTTTTTTTCAATTTTATATATTCAGTTAGAGTTTTCTTCTAATACCACGTATAATTTGAAAATATCAGCATAATTTATTACTATTCCTCTATATTTGTCGATAATTATTGCAAAAAAATTTTTAAACCGCCTTGTTGAAAAATGAATAATTCGTAAATGTTTTAGAATAAGTACACAAACAGTAAATATGACTTATATTACAAATTAATATATAACATTAATACACATAATTTAAAATAACGTAACATCAATACACTTAGTTTAAAATTATAAAAGTACCTATCGCAAATAAGGTCAGTTCAATTCTAAAGTCAAATATTTGATATTATTGTCACTATGAATTTGGTAAATGTTTTTTAGCATGAATTTCGCTTCATTAGGAAACTAATAAAATATAATTCAACATTTAAAAAATCTTTTTTCTGTGATAGTATTAAATCATAAAAGTTAAATAAGTCTCATCAACTATAATAAGTGTTACAAAAAATTACAGTGAAACATTTATATCTTACGTAAAAAAATTAAGATACATACATTATATTTAAAATAATTTAAAATGTGTCATCTTTGAATCACAATAAAATAAGTCAATAATTTTCTCTTTGGCCACATAAATAAGAGAATAACTTGACAATATACATTTCCTTAATCTTTTCCTTTATTATTGTCGCAAATTTATGGATTCAAACACTTTTATTACAACAAAAATTAAAATATTTCAAAATGTCAATATTTCAATAGGGACATCCTATAAAGTATAAATGTTAATTTTAAAAATACAAAACCTACTTGTGATTAAATGAATCATTATATGAATCAAACCATTTTGAGTGTAATTTCAGTCTGTTGGGTTTTATTTCAAGCCATGTCTTAAGTAGTTAGTAAGTATTGTAATTAATGCCGTAACGTTAAATTACTTACATGTAACGAAAAATATTGAAATAAATACCTTGTAAGAAGACTGAAATTTAGTATTCACAATCCAAAGACTCCTTTTGACACTCACTGTTAAACATTCTGTGAATATTGAATGCTGCATACTAGGAGGTTAGCAACTATCCTTATATACCGTTGTTGCATTCATATTTGACGAGTTTCTAACTATATTGTCTTCGTGACAAAAAAGCTAATACTCAATTTAAATAAAATAATTTCCATTGGTGCAGAAGCTCAAACGAGTGGTCAATATTTAATTAAGAATTTTGTTCACATGTTAATAAAGTGTAATACGACATAATATTATAATATATTTACGTATTAAGATAAAGAATTGGCAATAATATTAGAGAGAGAGAGAGAAAGAGAAAGAATTAATTCAAATATTAACTTTCTACTCTACACTGAGCCCAATTTCCAATCGCATCTGTTTCCTAACAACTGCTTTTAATTCCAGTCCATTGAACTTCTTTAAATGTGAGGAAGTCCAATGCTAAAGCACTGGATTAAACATTTAAGAAGCTGAGTGTTTTTAAAACTAATATAAAAATTGAAAAATATGACCTTTCACATATGCCGAGTTAATTAGTGTTACGATTACATTACGAATTCGATATCTCAAAAGAAAATTTATTCATTTCTCGAATCTCTGCTCAAACCTCTGTTCAAATCAATTCTTTCGTATTCATTTAACATGGTAACATTACAGTAAAGAACGGTTATCAATTATATGCCGACTCATTGGCTGAGTTGTGTATCAGTAAAATTAACCAAAATATTCAAGTCTCCCATATTCCACGTCAGTTATTTATTAAGGAGAATTATTTGACTCAAAAGCTCTTATTCGTCTTAATGCAATGACGAACAAAACGGGTTTGTCTCTTCGTAATGAACTATACCTAAAGGATTTTAAAATAACAGACGTACTTACCTATAAACGTATTAATTATTAAATGATGAACAATATTAACGTTGAGTTTCAATATTAATCACTTGTAAATTTAATATAGTAACTAAATATATAGTCACACTTCAATTTCAATATTTTGATTTGAAAATTGTCAATTATTTACATAGGAGGAATGACAAAGCAGAAATCCATATGTTAAGTAGTTTTTATTTCAGTACCCTGTTTCGAGTTTTAAAGTCATTATGCTAATTTTTAATGATTTCCAAACCATTCAATACTAATTTATTTCGTCAAAAAGAAATAAAAATTTGATCTTAATGATTTACCCTAAAAACAAACTATCGGACGAGATGCTTTTTTACTATTTTTTTATTTGTAACGGTTTTATAAGATCTAATATACTATAGATAATACAATTACATACTAAGTTAGCGTGAGCCAAGGTTCATATTTTCTTATTGAAATTGCTCATCTTTAGAACAGTTATAAATGATATAAGTTGTATGTAATAATAATAAAATAAAATATAACTATTTACGGTACTTTAAACCTGATTAAACTTAAATCTTTAGGCTCAAAAAGGATTAACTTAACATAAGTATAAAATCACCTGACCTCGAATGCTACAGTTCAAATTAAAACATGATGACTACGAGGGTTCCGTTCACATCCAGTACTTATGCATATACATTTAAGCATATATAATATTTATATTAAACGATTTATAAATATTCATTTTCCCATCATAAATATATTTCTACTTATTATACGCAATATCTTTCAGATTCTAACTTTTAGATTCTAACTTTCTGCGACGTAAAATTGAAAAAAAAATGTTTTGTATTCTTTAAAATAAGTATTTTTAAATGATACTTCATTTGATACGTAAACTTCGAAAAAATCATATTTTTCAAGGCATTTATTTATCCCATATTCAATTGTTATTCTAATATTTCCAAACAGTTGGTGGTATAAAATATGCGCAAAATATATGGGTAAATGAGATGTATTAATGTGCCAACTTTCAAGTTTCTATGTTCTAATGTTTCTGAAAAACAGAAAAACGCAAATATATTGTCTACTATATATTTCGTGGGCGTAAAAATATGGATATAATACGTAAAATTATGAATGATATAATATATGATATAATACATAAAATTATGAATAATATAAACATGAGGCTCCAAAGGGCTAGTTAAGCCCTTTCAAATGACACATTGCATTTAATTTGCCCCTTAAAATTTCCAAATTTATATTTTTGAGTTTTAGCTATTGCGATATGTGCAGGTTGTTTTTTAATGTATCAAATTTTAAGTTTAAACCTAAAGCGGTTTCTGAAAACGACGATCGTGGCGGATATACGGACAGACGTGTCAGTGACCTTATAAGGGTGGAAACTTTATAAGATCACTTACATATTTCTTCTGAGGTACAGAGAGTGTATCCTTTTGAGGTACAGAGCCAGAAATAAGTTATTTTATCAGTTATATATCGTTAATGAGGTGAATAAAACGGGACGGAAAAAATTATAATTCAATTTCTTACCTAAGATTACTTAAAATGTATACCATATTCCCTAACATTTACATGTTATTTAGATTTTTATTATTCCGAAATGATGTTTATGAAGAAAATTTATGTAATCACTTTTTACATCGTCTGACTTTATGTCATTTATTATGTTCTAATTGCTATATATTTGGGTCCATATTACCAATAATTTCAAGTTTTCTAGAGTCTAAAATATGTAAACTAAATTTAAATAACATATAATTTTAAAATTTTGCACTAGAGAGAGAAAATGTTTTGATAAAAATTTATTCAAAACCATTTTTAAAAAGTTTTGATTGTTTAATTATTCAAACCGTTAATATAAGCAGATTTCGATGTAAATGCGTTGTTATTAGGTTAGAAATTTTATACTTATAGTATGGTCATTTTGTCAACAAACTATGATATATAACTTCTTTTAAAATAGATAAATTGGGCATATATTGTCCACAGAACATAAGAGTTAAATGTAAAAATTCACGCCTTTTTGGTAAATAAAGAACTAAAGGTGCGACCAATATGAATCTTACTTTCAATAGTAAAAAATTAATAAATTTTTGTTCAGTATTATGTCTTTATAATTCATAATGCTCGATCTCAATATGCGGGAAAGTATATAGTTAAAAAAGAAAAAAAATTCTAACGATTTATTGATGACTAAATATTTAATAGGATATTTTACAAATTGCCCACCAGAAGATGTCATCATAGAACAAAACCTAGGTCGTGGTAAAGAGTTTAAATGAAGTAGAAATAATACTACACCAGGTAATTTTATTTTTATATCACGAATTTCTACAAAATTAACTCCAAATATATTTAATACTAGGATATTTTTAAAAAATGCAATAATAAATATGATCCCGAGACACAGCTATTTTTATAAACATTTTCATTAGAAGTAATATCAAGACGGACTGAACAAAAGATAAAAAGACAAAAACTATGGAAAAACTTAAATTTTAATTAAGGTGCCCTTAAACATCGAATCATCGGAATCAAAATTCCGCTTTCAATCAAACAAATTTTATTTTTAAACAAATTTCCAGAAAAAAATATACGATAAAACACCTTCAAGCATTTATTTACATAAAAAAGTACGATATTTAAAGTTTTATATCTATAATACCATAAAACAGACTACCAACCTAATTTGAAACATTTTTACTGAGAAAATGCGTAAGATAGAGATTTTAAATATTTTTTGGAGAAATATTATGGAACAATTTCAGAAATCAAATCAAATAAAAAAATAACGAGATAAAGCTTACTAGCTATGTAAACTAGTAGGCCGTAAAACCGCAGGTGAGCTTAGAACTTATGAATGGAAATGATCTGGATTATAAAGGGGATTCAACATAAGTTTAAAGTAAGATATAAGATACTTTTATTCCAGTTAAAGGAACTTTGAGATGAAAACCACAAAGCCCCAATTAAGGCGAAAATGCGGGTATAAGTTATTCATAGTTGAATTTAGAAATATACTATTTGAATCTGGCGCGTTCTACGATTATAAAAACAGTTTCCTCCCATGAGTATATTGTGAGATGTTAGGTGTATTTTGGGTTATGTTGACTAGAGGGTCTAAGTATTACTTTTGTTTTTTTGTTAAAATGAAGGAACACTTAAATACTTAGTGATATTTTCAGACGTTGAAAGTAGCAACCTCTGAAAATATCATTACCGGAGAAAAACTTTAAGATGCAATCAATACCAAAGTATGTTGAAGGTAGTTTCTTGGAGAGGAAACGTCCTTTTTCGTCATAAAACTAAGAAACAATTATAATTAGTTAACATTTTTTTGACAAAGCGACTTAACAAATTTAAGTTAGTCCGTGTTCCACTTAGTTTAAGTAAAATAAGTGACCACTAAATAAAAGTGATTAATAGTAATGATGAACATTTTTGCTTCTACTTCATCATATTGTTTTACTAGGGTAAAATTTTATTTTCTAATACATTTTTAAAAAAGCTACGTATGGCCAATATAATTCTTATATAAATAGTAACATCATAATTGAGGATTAATGCGTTTTTAAATCAACCTACTTCATTTGCAGCTTTCTTGCGTACAAATATAGTAAATTGTTGCGATATCTAAAATATTTTATCTACTGATAAGGTGGCTAACTATACAATAAAATCAATAGAGCCTTCTTTTACGTAAAGCGTGTTTCTAATGCTGAGGTTGACCTTAATAATGACTGAGACCGAAGTTATTTAGAAGAATGTATAGTATACCGTAACTTTCATGAAAATTTGACGCAAGATCTACGCGGAAAGCCGAATATTGCGATTTCGCAGTCCAAGTTAGTTTTGCAAGCAGAATATCCTAGAAAAAAATTAAAAGGAGATTAAGACTCTAGACGAGATTAAGACTCCACGAGAATCTAGAAATAAACAATTCTGCAAAGACTCCAACAGGATAATTTTCAAATAATAAAATTTTTATTTGAATTAAAATATTTTCTATAGTGAGCACAATACGCTTTCTTCTTTGGAATAAAATTTGTGATTAAATAACGATATTAAAAAAAGGAAGAGAGAAAAATAAAATATAATATTAGCAAATTCATGAACAAGCGACTAGCATGCGAAATATGATTATTTTAAGAATAAAATGGAGTTTACGTGATTGTCAACGGCGCACTAATCGAATAGTGCGATATTTGCGAAGCGAATATTCAACTTGAATTTTATCGAAACTCACAATGTCGTATATAAAACTCCATTTGAATATCTTATATGTTGTATTCGTGTAAGGTAAATATATTAATAACACGTAGGGTAACGTGACTCAATTCAACTTGAATTTTATCGAGAAATATAGCTATATCTGCTACATAGATAATCCTTAAGAAAGGAAATTCAACTCTTAAGGGCGAGAAATTAGGAATTGAAAAATATGTTTACTAAACGAAATAAGATATTAAGGTTTTTATCATGAAGATAAAGTTATACTACGAAAGTTCATGAAAGAGGTGTTGAGTTTCCAAGATAAAAAATCACAATCAAGTAGATGCAGACACATGATGAAGTTAAAGCCTGTCGCAAGTTGCCAATCCATTTTAATCACTAGTGTCAAAATACTTTCCTTAATAGTTGACAAGCGTGACACCTTTAATATGACTAGAGAGCAGGCGGTTTTGTATACAATCGGCAGCGTCATTAGTGGTAAATCGGTAATCTAATAAAACATGCAATATTACAAAGTGAAATAAGAAGTTTGAGATGGAATCTTTGTCATGAGAAATATTTATGAAGTTGAAAGTAGCGATCAGACAGTACATGGGCTTCAATCATGGTTAGCAAGACTATATTTTCTACGATTTCAACTAACTTTAGATGTGTGGAAGGTGACCATAAATTTTACTGTTTTTAGAACACTAAATATTGGTATGAAAAATTTTCATTTACTTACGTGTATATATATATATATATATATATATATATATATCAATTATACCGTTCCGTACATAAAAGGGGGAACAGGGATAATAAGCACCTAGTCCTTCCGGAAAAAAATTATTTAAATTTCAACTGAAAAAGGTATGACATTGTAACATATATTGAGACAGACGAATAGAAATATGTGATAAAAATATAAGGGTTCTGTTTCAGTCTGATATTATAAATACCCCAGTGCTTGCAGACGAAAATCTAGTGATAAACAGCATGATGTCACTGATAATCCAGACGTAATCCCTTATTATCTACCTCTTAAAAAGTATTCAAGATTCTCAACGAGCTATGAAAATAGCCACACTCGGCGATTCTCTATGAAATATAATCCGTAATGAGAAGATCCATGGGAGAACTGAGCTTATCGACATATTTAGTAAGATTGGCAGGTTGAAGTGGCAATAGGCAAGCCATAAAGTGCCATAAAGAAACAATGACAACTGGAGAAGAAATATTCTTGAACGGTGATCCGAAAAACACAGAATGTGATGACCCCTGCTAAGTGAATAGATGACTTGGTAAAGGTCGCGGGAAGCATTTGTAGGAATTTATGGGGAAGACTAATCTTCCACAGTGGATGTCTCCCAGCCGATGATGATGATTGTACAAAACATTATAAAACAATTAAAAAATATTAAGTAAAAATGTTAATTAAAACTGGCATGAAAGAAGAAATTATTGGGATCAAAACTCTTCAACGCCATGATTCCGATGCCATTATAATTTAGCAAACGCCTTGTTCATGTTGGACGCTATATGTCAAGTAGCCCGTCTCTGTTTATATTTACATTAAAATGAAAAAAAAAATAAAAACCAGTCATCTTTAGTAGAAAGCAGAGAAAACATTTTTCATTTAGTTTTACGTATTGAAATTTTTTTGGAGTAAAACTATGAAAGTTCCGTACACATTTTGGCACTTATAAACATTTAAGCATACATAGTATTTCTATTAAACTGTATAGAAATATTATTTCTTTGCCATGTATATATATATATATATATATATATATATATATATATATATATATATATATATATGTATGTACATATTTCAACGAATAACATACTATAATATCTTTAGGAAAAAAGGGGGAGGTATCCTATACATTTGTACACTTTTTGGAATACCTTTTTAAATATGTATTTTAAAATTGTGAAAAGAGTATTTTTGTATATTTCACGATAAAGCTTTACAAATGTTATTCGGCAAGATATATAAAATGAGAAAAAAATGTTTTTAAGAACTCACTCTTTAATTGTTATAAAAATATTATAAAGAATTTGGTGGTGTAAAATATGTGAAGATAACTATGCCAGCTTTTAACTTCCACATTGCGTGTTTTCTGAAAAAGTTGGCTTTGAAAAAAAAATTGTATCCTATTTTCTAATATATCATCTTAAGTAGACTTACAATTCTTGAATTATATTTGAAAAATTAGAATATCTACAACAATCGCTATAGTTTTCCTATAAGGTTTGATGGGCTAAATTTGTTTTTTCTAAAAAGGTCTAAAAACGAATAAAAACGAAATTTTTAATAATTTTAGGTGAATTAGTTTCAAAAATAAGAAGGAGGGACATATTCTTTTGCATATTTCTCAGTTTATTGCTGAATTTCTAATAACTAAAATTAGACAGCAAATATTTTTGAAACCCTTATAACTAGTCCTTTGATATAACATCTTGCATTGATTTGGATTAAATTTTTTTTCCGGAACTTCATTTTCCTTTACTTAAACTTGTAAATGAATGTCTTTGAGTTACTTTATGTGCATTTCATATGTTTTATTATTATTCCAAATTTCATGTTTACGTATCAAAGGGTTTTTTAAAAGAACGATCGCGACGGACGTTTGAATAGACTGGTAAGTGATCTAGGAACGGTTCCGCTTTTCTTTTTAAAGAACGGAACCCTAACAGTTATCTATTTTTTAGACATAATTTTAATAGGTACCTGGATTATTAGACAGAATTCCCAATTTGAAATTTATAGTTCATTCCGTAGCTCAGAGACGCATGGTCTTGAAAAAAAATTGACAGACTTAATTTATGGTTGTAGTGCCCAAAAGATCGACCCAGAGTAGTGATTTTCATAAATTTAAAAAAGCGTCTAATATATATATATATATATATATATATATATATATATATATATATATATATATATTAGTTATTCATTTTTAGTTACAAGCATTATTTAACTGAAACAAGTGAAAACTAAAGGTTATTAGTAGAAGCAGACAAATAATGTCAATAACCAAATACCGACTTTTTACCCCAAAGCTCCGTTAGAAACTAAAAATTTGTGAATCATATTGTCGCACGCGAATCTCGTCACACGTTTGTTCACGCTGAGATTACAAGTGGTCCCCGCGGTGGCGTGTAATGTTGCTCTGATTCAAATATCACGTGGGGTGTGGTTTTGGACGGATCTCCCTTACTTTGTTTTCATTTGTACTAAAAACTATTTAACAAAGGAACTTTGAAGAATAATGGTATTTGTAGCATCATTTCGCATATTTTGCATATATATATGCTTGTTGCGAACCATCACAACCTGACTTAAAAATCAATTCTATGGTGTGCTTTTTTTCACACTACAATTTTGTAAAATTTATTTTAAATATGTTGACAAACGCGTAACAAAATAGTTTACGAAGTCTTTTAAATTGACTCAGCACAAGTTTTGGTAACTTTATACAATTTTGTGGGTGGGTAGCAGTCTTTTTTCGCCGTTTGCAGTACCCTGTAACTCGTATGTTTTGTTTCTTAATACTTCTAATTATTTCATATCGATGCCCTGATAGATAGTTTTTAATAAACTTTGGTAGCGCTTTGTAATGTACCTAGTTTTGTTGTATCATTAATCAAAGACTCAAATTACGTTTTCTTTTATTTTAATTCTCCCTTAGGGGGCTCTTTTATTTTCCTTAGTGAATCAGAAACATCTCTGTTACTAGAAGTGCGTGGTGTTGTTCGAGTAGTATGTGCCAATACGCCTTTATTTACTTCACTTCAAAGTGCCTCCATTCTCCGTCTTTTAGTTCACTCACTTGATTCAGTAAATGGTGTTTGTGGTCGACCCGAATGGATCACCTGTTAATTAACTTTTGGTATTGAGAACTTCCATGTCAACAATTAGTATTTCAATTTATGAGACCGTCATTTTTTATGTGCTTTTAAACTTATGCTTTCTTTTCTTTATTTCTTCATCAAACTAATCTACAAATGATAATAAGTATTACAATATATGAATTTTTACCAACATTATGATAATCTATACTTTTTTAAAATTGCCAAATAAAAAATATTTTTTTGTGATACTGAATGATACTTCAGACAAAAAAAGGGCAGGCGCTATCAAGTTCCGACTAGAACACAAGAAGCGAACGGTGGGGGGAGGTCTGGATTAGTGTTGCGTTATATTCAACGTTTATTCAGCTTCATTGAGTCATTATTATTTTCCACCTAAGGAAAATAAAAATAATGGATAAAATTGATTTATGATCGTTTACAATTTTCAGAAGATGAATTCAAAGAACTCAACTTAGAGAAAGAAATTTATGTTGACATTGGAAACTTTTTTTTTAGATTATTATATTTGAACTAAAACTTACTAATTTGACAATTAAATATTCCTTACCAGTCAGGTTCCTAAAATTCAAGCAAGTATTTACCATGTTCTGCCAAGTAGATTGCTCATATTTTCAGTAAATTTTCTATTTCCTTAATTTTCACAGTGAACTTAAAATACGATTTTAAATAAAAAAAGACAGTAGAAATATCAATAATGTTACTTGTACAGAATGTATTAAACACAATTTTCCATTTAAACTATATGTTGGCAATAATTTCGTTTTTAAGACAATGTCGTAAAAAATGCAGGAGACCATTCACTTATTTAAAATAAATCTTGCATAACAGGCGCAATAAAATGTCTTAGTAAAGTAAAATATTAACGTTCGTCTCTGAACCAGCAACAACAAGGAATCTTTCAGCCTTATATTTGGAATGCAAATTACCCTGAATGCTCACATTAGCGACGAACACTGGAATTAATTTGCTCCACCATCGACTCAGTGGAAGAAAAGCCTGTAAATTATAGGAATTTCTTATTATTGAAGTCAATAATCGTGGTACTATTAGGCAAAATAAAAAAAGGGAAAATATTATTCTTTTTTCATAAATTCATGTTCCTGAGAAAAATGCGTTATGAATTGGTGAAATGTAAAATGGTGCTAGCAGTATATGCAAATATGACTATATGTATGATATTATGGGCGAATAATATGGACGCCACACAGTATATTTATTTACACGGCGTTTTATTGCGGAGACTACACAGGTCCACGTTTATTTCCCCTTTTTGGATTTGATAACTGATCTTTATTATATTTATATACCGGGTATTTCAGTACGCTGATTACGATTGTACTTGGATTTTTCCTATCAACTTCAGTTTTTTTGGAAAAGCCCTTTGTAAGAAAGAAAAAAAAACAATTACATAACTTTAAAATATTATAAATACATTCAAATGACATAAATAAATATATTACAAATATTAAATACTTTTGTGGTATCTTGTTTTTTTTCACCGAAGCCCCGATTGTGAGATTTTTGCTTGAAAGTCCGACTTGGATCATATCGCTTTAGCAACCAACAATAGTCTGCCGTCATCCTTTTATTGCACCTTCCCTGATAGCAACGTTCTTTTTTTTTAAATTATGATGAAATCTTTTGCCTTGCTCTTTACTTGCAGCTTCCAAGTTATCAGGAAAATAGTTTAAGAGAGTATAGTTTAATGCTCATAAAACATGGGATGTTATATCCAAAAATTGTATATCCAAAATATTCAATCATTATCTTTAAAAATTCTTCATAATTTTAACTTTTATGGATTTCTAGGAAAATGTTCACTATTTCTTTAAAATATTTCCAGGGTTCTAATTAAATTTCTCTTAATTTTTCATCAAAAGTTGTGTCTTTCATCAATTTTCTTATGTCTGGGCCAACAAAAATACCTTCTTTCATTTTAGCTTTAGATAGAGATGGATAAAATTGATGTAGATATTCAAAACTTTCTCCTTCTTTATTCAGCACCTTCGCAAATTGTTTAACCATTCCCGGTTTTATATGTTAAGGGGGTAGCAAAACGTTCTCCCTGGAAGACTAAATTTCCCCTTACATTTTTGGTTCCAGGAACTAGTTTAGTTCTCGGTGGCCACTTTTTCTTCGTCTAATCTTGTCCTCTATCTCGACTATTCCACTCAAAGAGAAAGCAAGGGGTTTTCGTGTAGCCACCTCGTTGAGCGAGTAGCAAGCTTACAACTTTCAGATTTCCACAAACCATACCAACCTGTTGTACGTACATTATTTTATTCAACACATTTTTCAAACTATCGTAGCATTCTTTTAAATGTACAGAATGGGAGACTGGTAGTGAAGCGTACTTATTGTCATTATGGAAATGGATTGCTTTCAAACTTCGACTTGATGAGTCTATGAACAATCTCCATTCGTTCGCGTCATATTCGATGTTAAACAGTTTCACTAAGGCAGAAATATTTTTGCAATACACTAGATCACGATCTTCAGCAAAATGTGGTACAAAGTTTTTTTCTCTTTTGCGATATCAAAAAAATCAGGTACCAGGAGTAAGCATATTAATTTACGATAGTTTTGATCCGAGGGGTACAGCTGCATCTTTTGACAGGCTCAGATCTCTCGTTAAGTCGTTCAGTTCTGACTATAAAAATAACTGTGTTCTACTTGCACTTGGCTCAAATTGAGCTTCAGGTTGAGATACCTATTGACATAGATACCTGCTTCAGGTTGAGATACATTACTGCTCATATCTTCAGCTTGCACTGATTCCAAATATTGAACTTATGGTATAATGTTCGAGGCGCGATACACGGCATGCGTTACCGATTGCACGGTTGGATATACCAAGCCATTTTTTTGTTTTAGAATTGTAGCCTGTAGTTTTGCAACAGCAAAAATAACAGTCTTCATCGTGATTCTGAGATTCTTTCCATAACATAGGCAATTGTTAATCAAAGGTATTCTTCTGCCCTTTTAACCACTTTCAAAACTCACAAACGCATGTCGCACAAAATTTATGTGGGACCTACTGTTTGCCTTAGTTAGCGATTACTAGGCCGAAATACATGTTATAAATGTTAGTTATGGATTCTGTAATGTTATGCTCCTGTTTTGTCAGCATAAAGTGCCCACAAATATGATAAAAATTGTCCGGTGAATTTAAACACTTTCGCGATGACATCTTTTAATTGATGGTTACGAATTACATGGAAGTACTTATTGTGTAAAAACAATGATGTTGCTATTTATACAAAAATCTATTAACTTACCTCTACTAACTCTCTTCTAACTATTTAGGTTAAATGATACCAGAAAGGTTTAGGTTAAATGATATTAGAAAATTACCTAAAATTCACCATTTTTCCAATAAAAAGGGTATGTCACTTAGTTAATTACTTTGTATTTTTGAGAACTTATTCATTGTTGTCCACTGCATTCAATGTATTTTTTGTTCAATAAAAAACAATTAAAATAAAATATCAGTTCTTGACTAGCTAGGCCCATGTACTTTTCGCAAAAGTGACTAAAAAGCCTGATGTGAAATGGTTTTTTTAGCATTTTTCCCGTAATCAGCGCCCCAAAATCTATCAAAATCAGCCATCAAATCTGAAAGGCGAAAACCATTGTAGACTTGTGATTAATGAAAACTGCTCTTGCGTTAGTTGAATGGAGTTGCGTTACAGAAAAGTAGCGACAATGCGCGAATCGATGATAAGTGTCTACAGGATTACACTTTTCGTATCGAGATTAAATGAAAGCTTGTGGCAACATTTCGGCGTATTACACATAATGTTAAACAAAATTATCAATGTTTTAACATAAACATGTTAAAACAAAAATTGTTCTCGATATATTTTGCCTCAAAGTTCAAGAAGTACGGGATTTCGGCTTAATGTGCCTTATGATTGAAGAATCTTTGGAATATTGTTAATATAATTTGTTGTGGCTGGTCAAACTACTGTCGTATTTGAGCAAACTTAATCAGTTTTATTACAAATGTTTTTTATGGACCCTGAATAACGCACTAAGTATATCATTAAACATATCATTGTGTGAAATATTAAAAATATTCTTTTTAAATTTTTAACGCGTCGTACAATGCCATTTTTCAAAATCTGCAAAATAGTTAAGTTAATCATGAAAATGATAACAAAAACCACTACAAATACCGTCTTCACCTTAATTGTTGTTATACAAAACAATTTTTTAAAATATTGTTTTCAAATCGGATGGAGCTTTCACACGTATTTAATATTCCATGTAACATCAGTTCTATTATTCTACGTATATCATTTGAAGTTCGTAAATATGAGGGCAGATAGTAATAAGATTTTTAGCGGAAAGTTAGTTTTCCTCTTGTACATTACACAATTTTTTATTTCTTATCTTGCTTATATTAACTGAAATAATATTTCCGTTTTGTCGTATTTTTGTATCTGTTTGCTAAAATTAAAATAATGCTGAGATTGGAAACATAGGTTTTATATATATATATATATATATATATATATATATATATATATATATATATATATATATATATATATATATATATTCGAAATTAAATATTTTATACGAAACGCGACTATATTAATGTTTCTTTATTACTTTAAAGATAGGTATTTTTCTCGGCAAAAATATTGTATTTATAATCGAATTTAATAAGGAATTACGTGTAGAGAACTTAGAAAAGTTCATAAAAGAACTTTTGAGGTTTCTTAATTTAAAAGACGTAATATGAACATTTCATGCCATCATAAGCTCTTACAAAATAAATTGTTTTATGTTTGCGTAAATGTATTCATATATTCAATAACTTTGCGATACACAAACTTATTTCTACTAATTTTTTTTCTCTACTAATTTCTTTTCTCTAACTTTTCTAATAATTACTGATAATTTGAATGGATAAGACGGAATAATTATTGAATAATAAGATAAAATTTGTTTAAGATTTTTATATTATATTTTATTTTATTAATTTATACATACCTAAATAATTAATGCATTAATTATTTAGGTATGTATAAATTTTTAAAATCTGCAAAAATTGTTTTTATTCTAGATAAACCTTGTTAAGTACGAATAGAACTCACACTAACAAGGATCGCCCACACTTGGTGTAAATAAATATTTAAAGGTAAGTAGTATTCTTGAAGATAATTTAAATGCTAATTTTATATTTCACCGCACGTGAAAATATTGCCTAGTATATCTTTCAGAAGCGTAATATATGAACACCTCAAAAACGACGAAGTTTAGAATAATTTCTATATTTTTCACGCAATTTTTTCTGCGCTGTTTTTTCATAACTTTAGCTACGCAGTTTCGAAGAAGGTAAAAGGCATTTTTTTATATTTCCAAAAAATATATGTAGAATCCTTACATTGTATAAAACAAAATCGCTTCCCGCGTATGTCTATTGCTACTTACGCTTAGATCTTTTAAACGACGCTACAGATTTTGATGCTGTTATCACTATCATTTAGTTAATTTCTAGCACCGGATTATTTGTAGGAGTAATACATGCGTCGTATATTTAAAAGAAAATATAATAAAAATCAAGGTTTCAAGAAAATATAAAAAAAATCAAGGTTTTCAAGGATATATCAAGATATTGTACTATGGAATTGTGTTTAAAAACATCTACAAAAAAGGCGGCGATGGAATATATCTATATCCTACGGATAACCTGCAGTGGCCAATTTTATGAGATTGAGATTTGTTTTATGGGTTATACTTTCGATTTAAATAAGTTGGTTACGTTGAGCATTAATTTATATAAAATTTTCTCTTTACAGTAAATCATTATCATTAATACTTTAGTAAATACCACATATTTAATCACAAGAACCCACATGCGATGCCGTGTACGGACAGCAGCGGCGGCGGGCGGCGGCGGCGCGTTGCTATAAATAGTGAGTCGTTAACCGCGCGTCACCCTATGGCATTGTATGATTTGCAGCGATCGCCAGCGTTTATCGAAACTCTCAAGCAATTAAAATAAAAAAAATACAAACTTGCTTTTCAGCGCCATACTACAAACCGCCAAAGCAGCCGTGAACATTGCATATAAAGACAACCTGTGGTATATTCTAATAATGACAGAAATATTTTTATCGCTCTACAATTATATAACAACATTACACCCGTACATCCGAGGCTTATCTTATAAAAGATTTTAAAAACAGTTTAAAACAGTTTGAATTTTTGAAATAGTTTGAAAAGTTGAAAAATAGTTTGATTTGCATTCTTTAAATTTCCGTGTGAATATTTTTGAGTCTTGACTATTTCAGATGTATATCAATAGTATCAATAGTATAGATGGCATACATTTCAAATATCAAAATTCAAATACGATTCATATATAAATTTTAAATATTGAAAATTTTAGACATGGTATGTACGTTAATATGTTATATCTCTACGCCAAATTTCTAAAATAAAATATTTCTGAGAAAAACGGCTAAAACAAATAGTTTCTTTTTCATTTTAAGGTATAAAATCCTCAAAACTTGTGCAATTTTTGATAAGTGTATTATAAATTGTTTAATACTTTGTACGTTAATTTCAGCTAAAATAGATTTATTCAAACTGTCTGCTGTGTCTCGGATATTCCATTCAATTAAAACTTTTGCAAAACAAGTTGTTTTCTATGAGCGTATGAACTTCTCTTCTGTAAAAGTTTTTTTTTAAATAAATATGGTTCATGAATTCATGGAAAATTATTGAAAATATATTTTCTGTTCTCTGGTTTAATTTAACCAACACAGAATGTCATGTGAAACCTTAGATTTTTGACTTCAGCGAATTAAAACCAAAAGTTTATGAAAGAAATCTTAAATCTTAAATAGGTATTGCCTTCAATGGTAGTAAGTTTTAGTGAGCAGATTTAAATAATGTTTGATTTTATATGTAAATACATCTGATATATGGAATCAAAAGAAGATTCAAAGACATAGTGAAAGGTTTAGAATTAAAATCTGGTAAGATCATCTTGATAGAAATAAAATTGAAGGTCTCAATGAACAGATTCCAAAAACATACACTATGTCGTAAAAATAAATACTATAATTAATCTCCCAGCAGTATGCACACAAAAACTCAAACACGCATACACACGCACATGCATGCGCACGCTAACACGCACACACACACACGCGCATGCGCAAACGCACACTCACACACACATACGTTAATGCAAAATATCAATCAAATTAGTATTTTATTTAAATCTATCTTTATATTTTATATATCGAATCTCTTTTGTTGATATTAGTTGATACGGGTTTTGGTTTTGATTACTTCAATACACCTTTTTAAAATTTCGTACCCCAAAATGAAAGAACGGAACTCTCATAGGATCACTTTGCTGTCTGTCCGTCCGTCCGTCGAAGTCCTTTTTCTCCGAAAAGGCTTGAGATATCAAGTTCGAATTAGTATAATATACTTAAGTCTATAGCCTTATGCTGCTATAATTTTTTTGTAAATATCAAGTTCTTGGTTCGTGCAACAAAAGAATGTGGCCATTAAAAGCGTATCTTTTAATATTTACACCGTTACTGGGTACTTCCAGTCGACCTACAATCTTGAAAGTCAACATAACGGTTGGTCTTATAGCGCAAGTGATGAAAAATTAAAAATTCATGAATTATAATTCTATGCCTAGTTAATTACACATCTTTTTTTAATGTGTGGTTGCAAACGATAATATTTATGTCCTATAAAATGAAAATTTTGTTTTACATATACAGTTTAATAGAATAACTTTGTACAATTAAATGTTTATAAATCCTTCAATATGTTCAGAACCGCCCCAATGTGAGTTCTACTCATCATTGGCAGTAGAACTCACACCACGGAGGTTAGGTTAGGAATTAATAAAAGCAGTAAAATATTTAATTGAAAATAGCCATACATCATGTTTATTCCTTTATTTGTGTATTCTTAATTATTTCCCATTTTCTTTGGTTGCATTTTCGGTTCCAATTTAGCTTTCGTTATTTGCCTGAACAGACGTTTCCCGATTTTTTGGAATGTGCCAATCAAATAATTTCCTGGGACATCAATAAATTATCAGTTAAAACCATTCAGTTTTCTTACTTTGAGTTTTTCCCTTAAAAAAACTTGGTATTAATCAACGTGACTACTGAAACGGGGTTGAAAATCAATTGTCTTAATGATACGATAGCGGGTGATACTTGGACCAGGTATGGCTGATGAAATTATTAGCATGGTACCAATGAAAGAAAAACTGTTACGTTAGTACCATAATAGTTCTGCATAAATAGAGAAAGAGATATGCTGAATAGTACAATAAATAGTAATATCCACACATAATTCTTCTAAGGCAAATAAGATCAAATGAAATGATAAATACATTTGACCAGTTTTAGCAACTTGGATAATATTCATGATTAGGATTTATACTCAGAAATAGAACATTTAGATTAAATTGTAAAGTGATACCGAATGTAAAGTGATTTAATTGCAAAGGAGAAAGATTTCTTAATTAAAAATATGCTGGAAATAAAAATCAATTTTCTATATAAATTTTGACCAGTATTTGGGAAAAGATCGTTTCGAGTTACTATCTGGGCACTACTTTATCACAAAAATCTATAAAAAAATGTTTAGTCCCTGTTTCAATTAGGAAACCTAAAACATTTACACTTTCTGACTTGCCGAACAAATCACAAATAAGTTATCATAATGACTGAATGATCGTTACTTATTATTTTTTTATTAATTAAAACTTTTAGTATCACACGTCTTTTTATCAAATTTCAACTCTCGAAACACAACATGATTTAAATAAATAAAAATGTTATGTTAAATAAAATAATAGATATTTTGAATAAAATTATTTTTTTACTAAATGTAATATATATAAATTTATTTCAATTGTACGAATATGTTATATGTCATATATTTTGTATATGTTTTTTCATTTGATGTGTAATTCAGTGGTTTATAACATACACTTTTACAAAAAAATGAGTATAAATAAATCAACTCGCCTACTGAAAAGTGGTTTAAAATCAAGGAGTTGACCGAACATGATTGGTTTATATACTTGTCTCAATAACACCATACCATATATGAACATAGGCATGTTTATTTTTCAATTATTTCAAATTTAAATCTATATAAAGGCAATGGAACATATTTATACATACTAGTGGTCGTCCAGTGGTCGAAATTCGACCATAATAAACTTAAATTATAAGTTATTTAATATAAATTATTAAAATATAATTCTCAAACATTATTAAGGTTCTATTGTCAAAGACTATATACTACTATAACCACAGATTTCGCCAACGCTGTTATTTTCCTATTTAAAAAAAATAAATTATATGGAATTCAAAAAGGAGAAAAATAAAACGGTAAAAAATGCTCTTCATTGAATAGCATTTTTTATCGCATATTGCGATAATATAATTAACGATTTAAAACTTCTTATAATTAACGATTTAAAAAAAAAATTGGTAATGATAAGGTTTTTTCAAGAATTCTACAAATTCTATTTCATTTGGTAAAGCTCTCATATTTCGAGTAAATGTAACTTTATGAAAATTAAGAAATTCATGCCAACTTGTAACACAATTTTCAATTAAAGTTCCATGTGATCCATGTGGGATTACTGGTAAGATTTGCCGAAAATCACCGCACAGAAGTATAGTTTTTCCTCCAAACACTCTATGTTTATCGTTTTCATCATATAGATCACGCAATAATCTATCTATGATTTTCAAAACTTGCAAAGGACACATAGAAACTTCATCAATAATTATCAATGATGGTGAATTTATGAAACTACCGTAGCTACTATTTGCAGTAATATTTGATACAGAATTTTCTAAAATGGGTATAGGCAATTTTAACACATTGTGTAAAGTCCTACCTCCAAGTAATAAAGTGGAAGCTATGCCAATGAACGCAGTTGGAATACAACGAAGATTAAATGAATTTAATTTGTGAATTAATGCTGTTTGAGTGAATGTTTTGCCACAACCAGCGTGAGCGGTTAAACAAAAGGCATTGGATCCAGTATCATGATCATCAGTATCCAGTATCAATAGTATTTTCTTCTTCTATTCTCTGCGAGTATGTGGGAACTGGTAAACCAAGAATTTGACAGGACAAATTATGAACATTCAAAATACCACCAATTTCTAATAGAGCTCTATTAAAGTATACTTCTTCGTTGTAAAGTCTTAGAAAATCTTCACTAAGATATACTTTAAATTCATTCCATAACGCTAATGCATTGGCTGGCATATTTATTGCACAAATGTAACCAAATAAATCTGTTTTGGTGAATGTAATTCTTCTGATTCGTTTAAACATTCCCGCCATTCATTATCATTTGAAGCTACTCCGCGAGCATGGCACGCTTCAACAAAAGAAGGGTATAAAAATTCATTGTATGTTCTAACATCCTCGAATGATTTCGGACTACAGACATGCAATAAAAGCAATCGTAAGTGAAAAAGTTCGATATCTTTTGGTGACACTACATATATCCTTGTAATGATTTTATCACCTCCACGGCTTCTCTTCTTCCATTTATTTCGGGAATCTTCCCACACATAATGCATAGGAATTTCAATATATTTATACTCTCGTGCTGATGGATCTGATCGATTCAACTCAAATAATGCTAATATTTATGTTTGTTTTTCATTATCAATTACTTGACGTTCTTGCCCTTCTCGGAAGTATACATTCTGTCGATGCGGTAAATGAATATCAAGTCTGATTATAGTATGTGACTGTAATTCACAGATGCGCCATATGGCTTCTGTTGATCCGACATAACGACCAATTAAAAAATGGGTAACTTCATTAATTTCTATATTTTGACCTTGTTCATTTCCACCAGACTCTAGTTCAACAGATACACTGTCATAGCCTTTATACACATATAAATATGGATTGTATGGTACAACATACCAATTGTCAAGGCAACTACCACGAACTTCTGCTTTAATACCATTATCACGTCTTCTGTATAATGGATACCCATTTAACGATTCACATGTATTCCATTAAATCGTTTTGGATACTCTTTTATAAATTTTCCACCTCTCATACGTACAAAATTAGGATTAAGTACTCCGCATGGACCATGCATCATATGTTTTACAACATATTTATGTAATGCTGGATGTGTTTCAATGTAAGGAATCTCCGCAGATACAACTTTATCAATATCTATAGCATTAACAATTTTATCTTGCTCATTTAAAGTGAGTAAAATGGGAGCATGAGGCAATCCTCTTTTTTGAAATTCAATTGTATAAATGAGTACTTCAACTTTACCAAAGATATTATTTTGTGTAAGGCCCTCTATGAATGCTTTCAACTTTGACTTGAATACACGCACAATAATATCAGGTCTAAAATTAGCAGCTTCACCTACACCAATGTTGTTAACTATTTCTGGCCAACTTGGATTGCTCATTGTAATAAATAAAGACGGTTTTCCGAAATGTTGTACAATTGACATTGCATCTAAATAATTCTGATACATATTTCTTGGAGATCCATTGAATGAAGATGGTAAAATTACTCTACGACCAACATTTCTGTCCACCCGACCAACAGTGCAATGTAATCTTGAGCCCTCTATTCTCACATACATATCAACTATCCACTGCAGAAATATTTTTTTGTGAATGGTGCTACATGCTGAAATCTTCTCTAATCACAAGTCGATAGGCTGCATACTGAAGCATGGCTAATTTTTTTCTGGGTGCTCTTGAATTAGGTATAGTTGGTACGTTATGAGGAATATTGATATGCCACCCAGTATCACCATTTGGAAAAAGTAATGGATGTGCTCAAGGGTCTAATGATGAATTTAAAATTGAGATTTTTTTGATGATACTATTAACTTTTGAAAATCAAATCATATTTCGTTCAAAGGTGGCTCACCATCAACTGTACTAAATATTATTGCTACATCAGTTTGAACTGCATCATTGAAATGGCATTGATTTAAATCATGATTTACTTTAATGAGCATACAAATTTCTTTTTTTTATTTTCAACTCTGTGACAATGATGTTTCATTGCAATGAATGACCGAACAAAAGGATTACTGCGTTCCAATTCAAGAGATATTTTGCGCATTATATATATAAAAATCGAATTGCGCACAACATGGTGAGCGACCATATGCCGCATTCATTGAACCTGATCTGTGATAAAAGCATAATGTTTTTGAAATGATACACTCTACTTGTAACTGCCCGCAAATTTTAGCTTCTGAGCTAATCATATTTGCGAATGTTTTCAAAATAATTTTTTGCCTTTTTTTTGATTGAAGGTTCATTTGAAATAAGTCCATAATACAATGATTTAAAATATTCATTTTGACTTAAGGGCGGTAATATTGCTTTACTCTTATGATAACATTAAGTGAATTCAGTCCTGTCACTTAAAGTCACTTCAGATTCAAAACGTTTCGCATTGCAAAACCTGCATTGTAAATCCATTAATCGACAATCATAACTATGAAAAAGTCTTGGAATTACATTTAGTGCACATTTATATATATCTCTAAAAATTACTTCTTCATTTGAAATATTATTTAAAATTGCGTTGGGTCTATTAATGTATTTATGCGAAACAAACTATGAATATGACATTATCATAATTATGATTATTTTTGACATTCAGTAAGACTATGGACAAATAATATTAATTTCAGTTTGACCATAGACTTCAACCATAAACAAAATAGTACATATATGTGTGTGTCAAACGCATGTATTTCTAATAAAAATCTGTATATCTCTTTCTATGTAAAAATATTAGCTTTCAGCACTCTTCTCCATATAAACTTTAACTGTGTTAAATTTTATACTCCTCCGGACGCGTAATTTTCTTAAAAAGGAGTATAAAGGTTTTGCTTTGCATATTAATATTTTGGTTATTATTAACCTCTATATTATGGTTATTATTAACCTTTAGAAAATTAAATAATATTTTATTAAATCGTAGTAACTCTAATTTCAGATAAAAGGTCAATTTTTTTACTACTATATATGGGAAAATAACAAAGTTAAAGCACACACTATAACTTAGAAACTGCCTGGCAGATAAACTATAATGGAAAGCCAGCGTAAAAATAAAATTATGGACAACTCATCTGCCAATATGTGTGTATATACATATGTGTGTGTGTGTCAAACGAGTGGTAGTATGTGTAATGTTTTTTTTATTAATTTAATGTGTTTCTAACGCATTATTATATAAAAATTTTAACTTTCTCTACTCCATACATATAAACTTTAACGGTGCCAAATTTCATACTCTTCCGTCCACGTAATTTTCGTAAAAGAGGTACAACGTTTTTGCTTCACGTATTAATATTATGATTATTATTAATACTATTAAATTAAATGATAATAACTGTAATTCTAGATAAAAGATCAAATTTTTTACTATTATATATGAGAAAATAACAGAGTTGAAGCACAATAACTTGCGAACTGTCTGGCAGATAAACTACAATGGAAAGCCAGCGGAAAAATAAAACTATAGACTACTCATATGTCAATTGTTCGTATATACCTGTGTGTGTCAAATGCATGGTAGTGTGTGTAATATTTTATTTACTAATTTAATGTACTTTATAAGCATTATTATTGAAAAATATTAACGTTCTGCACTTCTCCGACATATAAACTATAAGTATGTCAAATTTCATTCTCCTCCGTCTGCGCAATTTTCGTAAAAAGGGGTCCAAAGTTTTTGCTTCACGTATTAATATATAGATTATTTACAGCTTATTAGTGGTATGAATAAATAGATATTTCAATTAAATAAAATTTCTGAACCAAAGAATAAGAAGTTACATAATGTCAGAAACATCTAAATTTGAATGAGGTTCGGTCAAAGAAAAAATTTAATCGGTGTTTAATTTGTGGATGGCAATTAGCGAGAGTGGGCGGTAATAGACGCACAGCATCGATGATGAGTTGTTATCAACCAAAACCAAAGAACAAAACGTCCTTTATTTGCTTAAATCGCATATCATCACAACTTCAAACAATTTAACAGTCGCCATGATTTTGTATGGTTTTTTGGATATTGAAGGTCCTTTTCTAAATATAATTTTTCCATTTTTATGGCTTTCCCTAATAAAGAAAATTTTACATTTTTTTGGATTTTGATCAAAACAAGTGACTGAATTTTTTTGTCTGTAGAATGAATAAAGTTTTCCCAAAATTCTTTTTGTTTATATAATATGTTTTATGTATTATCCATAAAATCAAATAAAATAATGAATTACAAGATAAAATAAAATCATATTTTGAAAGGAATTTTTTTCAGTTATATTTATTGCTTAAAAATATATTCCCTCTTTATTAAAAACATTCTTTATTATTATAATATATAGATACATTTTACAAACTGAAATTGTTTTCTAAAAACATATGTTATAAATCACTAAATCACATAATGTCAAGTAATTTTAGGGATGTTTTAATTTTTTTATAATTATTTTTTTAATAATGAATTTTATTTAAATAGTGAAAAAAATTATTAGAGAAGAGTATAATGGGTAGAGGAAAGTTTTATTAATCCTTTTTATTTTGATATAAACATAAGGAAAAGGGAAAGGTCATGTTAGCGACAAAAAATTATTCGAAATTTCGATTTTTTAAATTTTTTTACCCAGTTTTCCAGAGAAAGTACGAATCCTATAGAAACACATCTTTTGTTGAGAGCTATTATTTCGGGAAAAATATTTATATTAGGTCGAGGATCGTTTTTTCTATCTGACTTGGCTATACTCTTCATATTCATCAGATTAAGCCATAAAAAAATCTTTCGCATTAACACAATTTTTCTATTTATATTAATTCCAAAAGATATTAAAAGAAAATACGTCATTAACAGGAGATCTTATATTATTAAACGGAAAACTCTTAATTACTATATCGGTACTCTAATATTATATACGCGATAAATTGTGAAAGGCGTAATCCTGTTGACATTTTGGTATCCATTAAGCGATACCACTAATCCACTGAACGGTATTTCTACTCAACCGTACGTAATTCCGACATGATCACAGATTAGTTACTTGCTATCTAACCGTCGATCAAACACCGGAAAAGTAGCTTGTATCATCTCCCTGTTTTGACGCTTTGGCGTACACATCGGTTCACGCGTGTATTTATGTTCATTTTCACATAATTAATAATTTTCTTTTTATTTTTTTCCAGGTTTTAATATGACAAATTAGAAACGACTGCAACTGTATATATATATATATATATATATATATATATATATATATATATATATATGTATATATACCTTTTACCTTTAACATACAACCTTTTCCTAATAGCAGTGAGAATAGCGTTTCAAATAGCAACGGCGCGGGCGCGCACCTAACGGCGCAGACAAACGATAACAAGCCCGAATCGATGACTCACTCTCAACCGGCTGCGATCGAAGTACCTAGCGTCGCGAGACACACGACCACTTCGAACGGTAACAGCGATAAGCGCAGTGAAAATATATCATTAGCCGATGTTGTTGAGAATAGTCATTGGAAAGTTCCGCAAAAAGATGAAGAATACACCTTAGTACAGAGGAGACGATTGAGAAACCGCTTTGCTGCCCAGAGAGGGAAGGCAGTCTCGAACTCAGAAGCGAGTTTTAAAGCTGCGGATATAAAAACTGCTATTTACATTTACAATGTTGCGAAGGAAGTGCCCGTGTGTGACATATTGACATATTGCAAATAAAACTGATGTTGCCGTAACTTTGGAGAAAATGAACATGAAAATACCAAAAATGTATGATGCCTATAAAGTCTTGGTGCCGAAACATAAACTAGATATTTTTCTGAACGATGACTTCTGGCCAGAAGGTATTGCATACCGCCGCTTTGTTGATTTTAAGACAAGAAAGAATGATGATAGAAAAAGTGCGAATATGTGATTTTTATATATTTGTATTATTATAATCGCTTTTCATGTTTAAATGATTAATTGCGCTAAATAAGTCACTTTTAATTGTGTAAGGAACATTTGCAAAACAGCGGATATCGTAGCACTTCAGGAAACATGGCTATTGCCACACGATATTCCGTTCCTATGCAGCATCAGCGACGAGTTTGCGTACACGGGCAAGTCTGCCGTAGACATCTCGGCGGGTGTGCTCCGTGGCCGATCGTACGGAGGTGTGGCAATGTTGTGGAGGAAGTATGCGTTTCCATCAGTGTCACTGTTACCGTGTACTAGTGATCGCGTAGCGGCTGTTAAGATTGACATCGGTGATCGTTCTATGATAATTATATCAGTGTACATATGTATTCGAGAGAAAATCTAATTGAATTTACGGAATGTCTAGGCGAGGTAAATTCCATAATTGAGAATAGTGATGTGGAATCTGTGTATGGGATTTCAACGCACATCCAGGTGAGTTATTTGCTAATCAACTCTTATACTTTTATGTGGAACAATCCTTGACATGTGTTGATATCGATATGTTAGCGAGCGACTCGCATACTTTTGTCAGTGAAGCACACGGGTGCCGCCGGTGGCTCGATCACTGTGTGGTCACAGGCGCGGCGCGTGAGACTATTGATCGCGTGACTATATTATATGACACTTATTGGTCTGATCATTATCCGATGCAGTTAACATGTAATATAAATTTAGTAAAGCCCAAGATTGTATCTAATTGTAATAATTTTTATAAAAATGAAATAATATAGGGGGAGAGGCAGACTGATCGAATTGAATTGTATTATAACTTTTGTCATGACAGGTTAAGGGATATAGACCTCCCAGCCGACCTTGCAACTTGTACGCGTACTAATAAAATGTGTAATTGTGAAATTCATAAGTTATTAATCAATGATTTTTATAACAACCCAGTGTATATTTTAAGTGAGGGAGCAAAGCAGTCTTATACTGTGAAGGCGATACCCGGTAGGGGTAAACGCATAATAGGGTGGAACAAGTATGTGAGGGAGGCTCACGGGAAGGCTCGGCAATGTTATCAAAATTGGTTATTGTATGGGAAACCAGGCAGTGGCTGGGTATATAGTGAGATGGTTGAGTCTAGATGATTATTTAAGGCAAAATTAAAATGGTGTCAAAATAATCAACAACAAATTAAGATGGATATAACAGCACAACATCACGACCAAAATAACTTCTCTAAATTTTGGAAAACAACAAACAAGTTGAACCTTAAGCCCAGCCGGCCCGTGAATGTTGACGGTGAACAGGACCCCATTGCAATAGCAAAATTGTTTCGTCAGCGATTTTATGTGAAAGCCTCTAGTGAGTCTGCGCAACCGTGGCCACCGAGCGTGTGTGATGGGGGGACTGTGCCTGGGGACATTAACGTAAGCTTCACAGACAAAGATATAGCCTTAGTGATTAAATCAATGAAAAGAGGTAAGTCACCAGGTTATGACAGCCTTAGCATCGAGCACCTTCGGAATGCTGGAGAGCACTTGCCTAGAATCCTAGCATTATTATATAATATGTGTGTTAACCACGCCTACCTACCCGAAAAGCTAATGTATACAATTGTTGTACCCATTGTAAAAAACAGGACAGGGGATGTCTCGGAAGGTTCAAACTACAGGCCTATCTCATTAGCTACGGTTATTGCGAAGGTGCTGGATGGTCTACTTGATGGGCACTTACCTAGGAGTATACAACTGCACGATGGTCAGTTCGGCTTTCGGGTGGGCCCATCCACTGAAAATGCCATTCTGTGTCTCAAGCAGACTGTCCAGTACTACACCAAGCATAAAACACCAGTGTATGCCAGCTTCCTGGACCTGTCCCGGGCATTTGATATGGTTTCGTGCGACTTGCTATGGGCCAAGTTGCAAAAAGACACTAGTTTGCCTCCTGAAATGATATCTATGTTTAAGTACTGGTACAATAATAAATAAAACACAGTGAGGTGGGCGGATAGTGAGTCGGACGAATATGGTCTTGAGTTCGCGATGCGTTGGGGGGGGTTTGACCTCACCCAAACTGTTTAATATATATGTAAACGGGTTGATTGGAGAGCTGAGCAGTACCGGAATCAGATGTCACATAGACGGAGTGTGCGTTAATAACATCAGCTACGCGGACGACATGGTGCTGCTCAGCCCTTCTATCGGCGCGTTGCGCAAGCTGCTACGTATATGTGAACTGTACGCGGAGGATTACGGACTCCGATACAATGTAAAAAAAGTGTGTTTATGATTTTTAGAGTACCCAAAAAACCATACCCAGGTCACTCGGTAGCCCTCTATGACACATCTTTAAATAGAGTCACTCATTTTAAATATCTGGGTCATTGGGTCAATGAAGACCTCAAGGACGACATGGATATGGACAGGGAGCGCAGGGCGTTGACTGTGCGCTGCAATATGTTGGCTCGAAGATTTGCACGATGCACGGGACCAGTAAAGATTACACTGTTTAGGGCATTCTGCCAGACTTTCTACTCGTGCAGTTTGTGGGTTGATTATACGCGGCGGGAATTAGACGCCCTGCGGGTACTATATAATAACGCGTTCAGTGTCTTGATGGGGCTTCCGCGGCACTGCAGCGTCAGTGGTATGTTTGCGCAGGCGCGCGTGGATGACTTTCACGCTATAATGCGCAAGCGCAGTGCGTCCATGATGGCGAGGGTGCAGGAAAGCTCCAGCAATATGCTGGTCACGTGCGCGGGCCGACTGGACCTACCTCTTTTGACACACTGGATAGGCCTACATGCGCCATTATGACTCAAAAGTCATGAAGTTAAATGAATTTGTGATTAAGTTAATTAAATTAATTGATTTTGTTACTATTTTACTTTGAATTTTATTTGAGTAGTTTTTGACTTGTTTTATTTAATTTTATTTAATTTGATCTGACTTAAGTAATTTAATTTGGTGTAGTTTGATACAGTTTAATTTTATCTGATTTAATTGACTTAATTTATTATGATTTAATTTGCATTGATTTTAATTTTTTTTACTGCAATTGGATTTGACTCCATTTAGTATTGATTTTATTTTATTGCATATTTTATGATTTATTAATGATGTAATTATTCACTATTTATACTAACATTAGATTAAGAATATTGTTACCTATTAACACAATTGTATGGACTATGTCTGAAATAAAATCTTATTATTATTATTATATATATATATATATATACACACACATATATATATATATATATATATATATATATATATATATAATATATATATATGTAAACGAAGTGAATGACACTTCATTCAGCATGAAGTTTGCATATGAGCTGTGCTAGCTGTCACTTGGACATGTCGCCACGCCACGATAGAAAAATAGGTTATGTTCTTAGAAACGATCAATGAATTATAATATGATATAGTATAATATTTTAATACTTAATTGATACGAACTAGTAAAGCAATAGCTTTAAATGTTGTTTCTCTTTTCAGAGCAACTCAATGCTATAGTTTTACTGTTCACCATATTATCCAAGGATAAGAATTAGAAACACATTATAAAACAACATTTCTTCAGCTAATTCCCAAGAATAATGGACAAATTAGAGTTTGAATTCGTAGTCAAGGCCAGTGAAGATGTGAAGACAAATATTATTTGTGTAACAACAATTACCGATTTAAACGGCAATACCTTTGTGTTCACGGATAAATTACAACCTGTAAAACTACACGATGCAATAATAAAAACACAAATCTTTCAAAAAATCAAAGCTACTTTACAAAAACGGCATGACAAGCGACAGGTATGGATATTCATGAGCCCAGAAACAAAGGCGGTTTATTGTGATGAAGATGGAAATAAACAGTTCATGGGATACCTTTTAGAGGAAAAAGAAACACCGAAAACTTCTACAGCAGAAATCTCTGAAGAATATCTAATAAAAATCATGGAAAGCTGAAATGAAGAATGAATCATCAAAACCTTTTAATGTGGGAAAAATGAGTTATACAAAAATTTAGTAGTAAGATTACCAATGTGTCCCAGTGGATGACAATCTTTGAAGCGGAATGTGCACATTTAGGCATAGAGGAGGATATCAAAAAAATTGAAATTTCTAGGTTATTTTTAGAAGATTCCTGTAAAGACTAGTATAGTTCTATGCTGATTAAATACACAATAAATTCAGAATGGGCTATGTGGAAACAAAACTTTAGTGAGACATATGCAGATAAGAGTTGGTCACCGATCGGGTATGCAATGTTATTTAAATATAGACAGGGCTCATTACTGGAGTATGCATTAAAAAAAGAGAAACTGCTATTAGAAATAAATAAGTCCATAGATAAACATACTCTAATTGATCTAATCGCCACCGGATTACCGAATTTCATTGCGGATAAAATTGATAGAAATAGTTTAAAGGAAACTCAAGATTTGTTTAATAATATAAGAAGTTTAGAGCACATGGTAAATAAAAAAACATTTGATAAAAAGATAATAGCTTCCAAAAGTAAAGTTAAAGATAAAAATGTAAGGTTAGTCCGTGTAAAATTTGTGAAAAAGAAAATAAAGGTACACGTTACCATCCCGAATCACAATGTTGGTTTAAGATAAAAAATAATGATAGAACAAAAAACGATCAGATAAGGAGTGTAAACAATTCAGAATTAGAGACTGAACTAAATGAAATTCACCAAAAAAACTGGTAGTGCCGCCATTAATTAAAATTAAATTACTAATAAATGACATTTTAGAAACATCAGGAATCTATAATTCAGGATCGAATGTGTCCTTAATAAATTCAAGGTTATTATCTTTTAAAAAAATACCAACTCATTATAAAAAAGCAGGTTTGAAAACAATTAATGGCGTAAAAAAATCAATAGGAATGGTAACTTTAAAACTAATAATTTTTAAAATTGAAAAACATGTTGATTTTTTTGTTATAGATGAAGAAAACTTCGACTATAATTTTCTAGTTGGATTAGATTGTATACAAAAATTTAAATTAACTCAAAATGAGAATTTAGAAATCATGCAAAATATCCACAACAATAACAATAAGACAAAATACATAAAAAACAAAGAAAAACAACCTATAATCACAAAACAATTCCTAAACATTCCTGGCAGTACAGGTAGTGACATAGGGATAAATAAAAATGAAAAACAAGTTATTATTCACGAATATGAAATAAACTTTAATGAAAATATAAGGGCAAATGATTTTGATATTACGATAAATCATTTAGATCATAAAAAAAGATCTGATATTGATCAATTGATATGCAAATATAATTCAATTTTCGCTAAAGATAAATATGATATAGGTACAGTAAAATGTTACGAAGCACATATTGATCTGTTGATAGATAAGTACTGCAGTAAAAGACCATATAGGTGCTCTATTGAGGACATGAAAGAAATTGAACATCAAATATCAAAACTACTAGAAAATAATTTAATCGAAGAATCATATAGCCCTTTTGCGGCTCCGGTAACACTAGCATTTAAAAAAGAAGAAGGAAGAAGATCAAGACTTTGCATAGTTTTTCGAGAATTGAATAAGATTGTAGTTCCCCAATCGCAACCGTTTCCTCTAATCGAGGATTTAATGATAAAAACGAGGAAATGTAAATTTTTTTCAACACTCGATGTGAACTCGGCGTTTTGGTCCATACCTCTTAAGATTGAAGATAGAAAAAAAACTGCATTTGTTACCCAGAACGCACACTATCAGTGGACTTGTTTACCTGTTGGCTTAAAAACTTCGCCCGCCATTTTTCAGAGAATCCTGAGTAGTATTATAAGAAAACATAAATTGTCAGATTTTACTGTTAATTACATAGATGATATTTTAGTATTTTCAGAAACGTTTGAGAAACATATAGAACACTTATGCTTCTTATTGGAAGCAATCTTAAAAGAAGGGTTTAAATTAAAATTCACGAAATGTAACTTTGCACAGGACTCGGTAAAATATCTAGGGCATATAATAAAAAACAACACGGTAACTCCGCTAAAGGATAATTTAATTGCTATAAAAGAATTTCCGATTCCAAAAACACAAAAAAACGTTCGTCAATTTTTGGGAAAAATAAATTTCTATGGATAATATGTACCAAATATGTCAATAACGCTGGATCCATTACATAATTTATTAAGAAAAGGAGAAAAATTTGTCTGGTCCGATAAATGTCAAGAATCATTTGATACTATAAAAAAACTACTTTGCTCAAAACCAATCCTAGCAATCTTTGATACAGACTTACCAATCAATATTTATACAGATGCTAGCATGCAAGGCATAGCTGCAATCTTAAAACAAATTCAACCCAATGGTGATGAAAAACCTTGCGCATATTTTTCCAAAAAATTAAACAATTCCCAAAAACAGAGAAAAGCTATATATCTTGAGTGTCTGGCTATAAAAGAGGCGGTTAAATACTGGCAACATTGGCTTATAGGAAAAACATTCACGGTTTTTTCAGATCACAAACCCTTAGAAAAAATGAATATAAAAGCCAGAACGGATTACAATTCTTATTTTGAGTGAGTAACTTCAGAAAGTAAATAAAAATGACTTTTTCTTGTTCTTAATTTTCATAATGTAACGCAGCTGCAAAATTAATTATTCACCTATTACGGCCTAGGTCACCAGTGTTAATAATATACCAAAGCTACTTAATATTTGCGTGTTAATGCTAATCGAAGAATGAAAATAATAGACTATCATAAGTATTACTATATCATTATTACCAAATATTACTAAACTTGGAGAGCGTATTCAAGGTATCTGTTCCGAAATACGGAATATTCAGTTGATGGATTCAATATTTGTAAATAATTAGTAAGTTACATTCAGGTTTTAAGATAGGGATTAAATGTAGCTGATGTATTTTAAATTTTTAAGTTCTTATAACACGTAAATACGAAATCTTTTTAATAAACTAACTCTTTTCAATAATATGACGGAAAATTTAGAGTTTAGTCGAATGTTATTTTGTTTCGTTTAGAAGATCTTAATTTCAAAATTAGTATAAATATATTCAGCAACATATTTGGACTTCTTAGAAAATACATAGGCTGGATATCCTACATATTTATTATAAATGAAAGAAAATGAAGGTGAATTTTAGCTTTTCAAATATCATTTTCTAAATGAACATCAACTAAAATGTAGGTTCTTATTAACTCTAGAAATGGTTTTATACACCTATCTTGAGATAAATATCCAGCGAAATGTCTTTTAATATGAAAAGTTTCTTTCATCACTTTGCCATATCTACGAAGAAAATCTTTAGCCACATAACTGGAATGCAAATCATCTTCTACTTCTACATTATCGACGAACGCTGTAATCATTTTTTCCACTCGCCTTCTTCGAAGTAACCCTGTCGCCAAGCGCCTGTCGATGACATTGATTCTACTTATCCACAAAATGGCTCGTAAAATGCCTTTCACTTCAAGGTTAGATGAAAAGGTATAAAATAATAAAAGGTTTTTTACGACACATAAAGCTCTTTTGTCTCTAACGATTTCATGGTTGAAATTTCTATTATTTGAGATTGAGTTCAATTAAAATCCAACAATGACGAAAGTTTTTGAATTCAAGGAAGATTTTGAAACGGTCACCGTTTAAAAAAAAACCATTAAAAACCGTAGTAAATTTAGAAAAAGACTTTTAATGTATATCATTTGTTTCACCGTGATGTCAATGTCGAAATACTTATTGCAAGAAAACGGCATTTCTTCTTACCATACAAAATGAAAGAACTTCGCTGACCATTTAAGATATATTAAGAAATTAAAATAAATGAGATTGGATACTTGTGCGCGAATTTGTTATATTTGAATAAGTTTCTGCTATGTGAATTGAGTTAATAATTACAGTATAGGACTAATAGCAGTTGTGCAAACATTAACAGAATCATTAAAATTACGAGTTTACAGAGACACGGTTTATAAATACTGTAGGAAAGTTAGGAAATGCTCCATCTTGAATATCCTTAATTATTAAATAAGTTGATGGTTGAGTATCGGGTATTTAATTAATGTACAACAATATGTAGATTTAATTAATAATGTACTATTTCTATAGTACATTATTAATTAAATCTACATATTGTTGTATATTAAACTTCTGTTTATGAAAAAATAATACATTTTAAATAAGCCCTATTTATTAAATTCAACAAAACACATTTGCTACTGTAGTTGCGTCTTGACAAGAAACTTAAAATAAAAATAAACATGAAAAATTCAAAGAATTCAAAAAACTTAAATTATTTAAACAAAAAAAATGGTACCTAATACAATCAAAAGCAAACATTTCAACTGATATGGTATAAAATGATAGTTATAATTTAATCTTCAACGTATAATGTCAGTTTCAGAGGATTTTATATATATCAAGAAAGGTTTTATTTTTACCTTCAGCTAAATAAGTTTTAGATTTAGATTATTTATCAGTCAACACACAAACGGAAAACTTGTGATGCGGATCGAAAAGTTAATTTTGTGGTATGGAATGTAGATTAAAACTTTTATTTTAAACAACCAAAACAAATATTAACTGCTTTATATGCAAAGATTTTTCTAAACATAGAATTTTATTAAAACAAATTTAATTTCTCTATACCTGCGTTTATTATAAGTTTTTGATTTATACTAGCAATATTTTAACATTTAAACTAGCAATATTTTAACATTTCTAAAGGTCATCTATCTCACTCACCGTGTTTCTTTCTCTTTTTCTCTGTTTTTCTCTGTTTTTTATACACTTTAAAATACCGGTTCTTTGGTTGTTTTTACTTAATTTATGACAACGTCTTCTGGCTGAATTAATCTACCTTGACTATTGACGTTTCTGTAAAAATATGTAGATGTCTTCACCCAATATTTGCAATAAATATTTTAAAAAACTGTGATCGTACTGTAATAGAATATACTCGTACATGGACTTTATTTTATACGTATATATTTATGTAACCATCTAACGACGGAGAGTTTTCCAATATTATTTGTTTAAATAACTATGAATTAAGAAAATTTAAATTTCCTAATAATATAAGACGATTTAATAATATTTTTTAAATATTTGTTCTAATCGATATCTACTTATGTTATTAACTGTCTATTCGAGTCAAAAATTAATCTTTAGTTCCCGATAAAACCGTCAAACAACAGCTTGAAACACTACAGCATATTGATACTCACTGCAGTTTGAATTTAACGAAAAATAACTTTAAACAAAGTGTTATTAACTGGGCCGATACTTTCTGTCTTTTGACGACCTCGATAGTCAGATATCACATGTTTTATAAGAAAATTTATTTCCAACTCTCCTGCAAAGCGATCACGTCATTTGCAATATACATATATTTCAATGCAAACAAATTATTGTTACTCGTATCGAGTCACAATAGTTGTCATTATTGAAAATTAAGTAGATGCAGAAATCATGATCAACTTAATAAAGTTACCGATTGCTTTGTCTTGTTTCAGAAGAATACTGAGATACCTTTCATTAAATATTTTTATTTAAGTGTCTCTGCTTCATAAAAACTATTGCTACTTTTTGAAATATCTGAAGATATAAGTTTAGTATTTATTACAGTAGAACCTGTCAGAATACATGTAATTCTATTTAAAATTGTTTGCAAACTATTCGTCACATTTTTACAAATAGATGTGGGTCGAAGTAAAATTTTTGGACAGATCTAAAATGAGAATTTAAAATCACTGTAATCCGGTAACTATTATAACATCAACATTATTTTTAAATCCCGAAAGCAGTACTATCGAATCGGTAGTATTGTTAATTTTTCCTCAGCTTAACAGAGAGACTACCATGGCTACATATTTTTGTGTACTGTGACGTAATTGATTATTCTAATGTTAAAAATAATTTTAGATCATTTCTTGCTAAAACTGTAGGTTGCAAAAACTATATTTTGTGTCAATTAAACTTTACGAGTATATTATTTGATTGTGATTACCGTATATGCATCTTGCAGAGTTTGATGAAAACTCTTAATGAACACAAATTAACATTCGTTATAAATAATTAAATTTTTACTTGATCAAGTTTTGTGATTCCTTTTTTTTTCAGTTAAACATTTATAATTTTTATTTCTACTCCTAATTAAGGTGTACTATTGTGAAACTATTTATACTGTAATGGATTTCGATAAAGTGTTTTTAGAAAATCACAAAAAATAGACATTTAGGGAAGAAATATTTACCAGAAACGTATTCCTGAAAAACCTTACTAAATGAAACAAAACGTTTGATTTAACAAAACAAAAAAGTTTATAAGGTAAAGAAAAATTTTAAATTATTTACAGCAAACATTAAAGAATATTCATAATTTTTATAAATCTCAAACTGTTACCGTATTATCTGTTTAATCTAACTAATATTTATAATTAATTCATTAACAATATTCTTAATGGTTTAGTTATATATACTTTGTTTTAATCGAGAAAAAACTCTATGGCCCACTCCTGTAACATAAAAACGCTTGCAACACACTACCTGAAATAACTATATCAATATGTCGTTGAACTTCTTTTCAGATTTAAATGTCTTGTCAAATTACGTTAAATAATGCTCTGATGTAGCAGCAACAGTTTAAAGTTTAACTTATAAATTCATTCAGTACAATTTGACTTCCTCTACTTAAATCATCACAACTAGTTGCTCACAAAATATTCCAAACCCTGAACGGTATAAACTATGCGACGCTGAAAGTTTTATATCCATAGAACAAGACATTATTGTGCCTACTTATAAAAAATAAGCAAAGTTTTCCTATTTATAAATTATAATAATTTGCAATAATTAGTATTAATTCTCGAATATACAGAGAAATACACCTAGTATATCCTTCAGTACAATGTGTTAAATTCACGGTTTTCCGTCTTAGTTTAAAAACGAAGGAGAAATAAAACTCATGGATAATGGGACGATTTAATGAGCACATTTTTGTTTTACTTACTTAATTTATTATATATTTATTCATGTATTTTCTTATGTGATATACATTTCCTGCAAATGAATGTATTGATAAATATTTTTTTAAGAAAATATAAGTAAATAGGTAAATAATTCATTTATTAATGTAATAATCTAGATGGATAAACAGGTAAATGGATCTCTCACAAGTAACATTGATTTCCTCTTGTCAATTTATCTTACAAATGTAATCATTAAAATCCTGCCTTCGAAGTATTATAGTTATATAATATTAAGTTATTAAATTATAACTTTTATTATAACTTTAGGCTTACCGGAGACTTTTCTTAGGTTTAAAGGTTTAGAAAATACAATTAATTAGGTATGTAATTCATTTATGAATGTAATAATTTCTTACATACTTTTCAATAATTATATATTATGTTGTGATAATGAATACTAGGTAATTTATTTAAATTACTGCTCGAATTCTTGATAAATTTAAACTGATAAAAGTAAATTAATTTTGTTATATTTAATTGCTTGAATAGTGAAGTAACTGTTTCTATTACGATCCCGAAAATATTTTTAACTGTTTTCACAAGAATTAGGATGAAACTTTTTTTTGTTGCCTGATTTGATTGATTAATTGACCTGATTGTGTAAATAAGCCAATTTAAAGGTTTTTTTTGGGACTTTGGTCAGATTATTTCCCTTGTGGTTTGAAGGCTTATTATCGTAAAGAAATTATATAATTCTCCTTATAGAACCTTCAGAATATAGACGTTTCCTTATTTTATTATTTTATTACTTTATTTATTGCTACAAATTTTCAGATTTGTTCAATTAGTTGTCTATTGACAGTTATGGAATCCTGCTATTAATCGAACGACATAATCCTTCAGATTAAGGGTATCGACGAGACTAAGCAGTTGGTTAACATTTTTATATTTCTATACTTCAAAAGAAAAAAGAAAAAAAGCCTTATAAAACCACGCGCGTTTCTGTCGGTTTGTCTATTTATAGCAGCCGTTTTTCACAGAAAACATCCCAGGTGAAAAAATTAAATTTACGGTTAAATAAATCTAATAAAACTTTTAAACAACAAAAGTCGTTGTTGTTAAATTTTACATATCTTTGTGAATTGAAAAAGCGACTAATAAGAATTCCAAAGTTATATTTTAGAATTGTTTTAGAGATGTTGACCTACGTAATTAATACTTATACAAAGCCCTCCGGAAAATTAAGGGGGTGATTCCAAATGTCGAAATTTATACGAAATTTTTTCGTTGGGGAAATATAAAATGGACAATATATTTACATGGTAAAAATATTATTGATAATTTTTAATAGTATAGTGATATAATATGTGCCTTAAAATATATTATACATATATATATATATATATACACATATCGTCGAGATCAGAAATATGTGCGGGAAAATTCAGGATGTTAAGCCAACGAATAAATATATAATGAATCTCTCTTGAGCAGGTTTTCGCGTCTTCTATTCGATTTTTTTATCGCTGGCCTGCCGTTATGAATGGTAGCGTGATAATATATAGTTTGTAATCAACCTCAAAATATGGACTTTCTTGTACAAAGAAATTTAGGTAATTACCAATTTTAGAGGGAAAATATTTATGTTACTTAAAATCCGCCCCATTGCAGGCGTTAATATAATTAATATTATTTCAATGGCATTTTGGTACTAAACCTATGTAAACACACATCTTCAACGGTTGAGATATGCGTTTTCACAGGTTTGATTTACATGCATAAATTTTTCTAGGTATAGAAAATACCTAAAATAAATTATTGATGCAAATGAGGTGCTTATAGTTATTACAATAAACGTGGCACCACTATAATTCAATTTTACGACTTGTACCTAACTTATACATGGTGTCCAGTGGCAGGTTTAAAAGTTTGAACAAACATAGTTTCTGAATGCAACACATAAAAGGGGCGCGGGGGGCGTCGTTAGAGGGGCAAGCGGTGCGGATGTTTTAGTAGCCATGGAACAGTGGAGTGGAGAATACCGCGCTTTTGCCGTCGAGGCGTACATTTCGAGTGGATTTTCGCTGTCTGTAGCACGCCGTCGATTTAATAATCGTTACAGTATTCGTCGATTACGTGATGGACCATCGATCAACCTCATTCAGTCATGGGTAGCAAGGTTCAGAGCTACAGGATCAACATTAAATAGGCCCAGGCCAGGACCTACACCATTGGTAGCCACGGATGAAAATGTCGAGCGTGTTACGGTTTCTGTCGTTGAAAATCCCCGTTTATCACTGTGTACACGTTCATCGATATTTGAATTCCGAAATCAACTTTACAGGTAATAATGCAAAAAAAGCTCAAGTTACATCCACATAAAATTCAAATTGTTCAAGATTTACACGATTCTGACTTTGAATTAAGAAAAACTTATGCGGAGGTGATGTCGTTGAGATTTCGTACTGCTACCCGGATGGGCAACATATTCTTTAGTGACGAAGCTCACTTTCACATTGGAGGATATGTGAATAAGCAGAACTTTCGTTACTGGGATGTCCACAATCCAAGACAAATGCTTCAAGAGTCTTTACATAAGCCTGAAGTAACAGTCTGATGTGCCATGTCTGCATCTGCAATCATAGGACCTTATTTCTTTGAAAATCAACGTGGCCAAACTGTAAATACACATATTCATGTACAATAATTCGGAAAGATATGCCCATATGTTAAATGACTTTTTCAGAGTAGAACTACAGAATAGTCCATCCTTTAACAAAACACATGGTTCCAGCAGGACGGGGCTACAGCTCACACTGATAATGTGTCCATGAATGCAGTGCGGCAGTTATTTCCAGAAAAAAACATATCCCGAGACGGTACCGTACCGTGGCCACCTAAGTCACCCGATTTAAGCCCATGTGACTTTTTCTTATGGGGATACTTAAAATCCGTTGTTTACAAAACAAATCCGAGCACTGTGGCACAACTTAAAGAAAATATTCGAGCCGAAGTCAGTGGGATACTCCAGTCGCTCTGCAAATGCGTTTTTGAAAACATGCGTGCTAGATTCGAAAAGTATGTCAGACTCGATGGCCGCCATTTGGAAAACGTGGTTTTTAAAAAATTAAACCGCATTTGTTGTTATAAAGTTAAAATAAACCTACTTTGTATTAGAGGTGTAGTTTTTATTTTACAATTTTTCAAACATTGAAATCTGCCACTAGACAACCTGTATAATATGCAGACTATAACGCTACTCCTTCATTCATCACTGCAGCCACAACCACAGATATAGCGTTGCTGCGCAACACGGAGCAATGGTTTTGCTGCCTGCTGAGAAAATGACTCAGCACCAGACAGCGTAGTTTCGCGCACCGATATTGCGTTTTTACCTTATAAAGCAGTAACACTTAACAATGACTTTCTTAAAACCAAAACGCGCTAAAATTACGTCACACTGCGCGAAGCGACGCGTTGCGTCAGGATAATTTATATCGATCAAATTAAGTTGATTGGTAACAATCCTACTTCTTCTTATGCAATGACTAATTAAAATATTGATACCTTAATTTAAATTTACAATTAAAATATTGAATCGAAAATAGCAATTTTGCCCGCACGTTTTGCGAAAAAGTTTTCAAACTCTGAAGCGCATCCATGAGAGTACATTAGAATCCTGTTAATAGTGACGATACCGTAAAGTTTCATTAAAATTAACTCTGTGGATTTTGTGTGTGTTTATGTATGTATGTACACAAATGTATATGTATATGTATATATATATATATATATATATATATATATACATAGAGAGATAGAGAGAGAGAGAGTAGAAGATTTAAGTGTCAGTTCTATTATATTTTAGTTGCAATATGTGTTCGTGTACACAAATCAGTATTTCGTTTCTAACAAAGATCGCCAGTTCACTAGGGAGTATTACTAACCCACTGGGCCATAGCCAATTACAACTCACCACACATTTACGTGAAAATATATTATATTTTTATGACTAAAATATTTGCAATTAATTCAATAAAAAGAAACTAGTCTTGAAAACGTAAAAAAAAATTATTCAATTCAATTTTGGACACACTTCTCTTTAGCTGTAAAATTAATAACTACTTATTTCTGAAACCAAATTATATCGTAACTGAAAATAATAAACCATTCAATTAAAGAAAGTAAATTATTATTCCGGTCGTCCTGAAAAAAGAATTGATAAGTCGTAAGAAATAACATAAAAGTATATGTTGTTTCTTAAACGACGTGGGCGAAGTCTCAAAATATATATGTTTAAAACATATAGGTGAGAATTTGTTCCTATTTTATAATAATAGGTGTTATTGCTTGCTAATCCAGGGCTCGTAAATAAATCCACTAGCTGAAAATACAATGAAAGAAGGAAAGCACATTTGCAGCGCGCTTTTATCACGCAACGGAAACAGTTGTCGCCAAGATTATGGCGCCAGAAACGTTGGGTAAATTTTCGTCAGAAGTACGCAGATTACAGATGCGACATACACCAGATATCTTAAGATAGCCGACTGACATTTTAACATTTTATATAACGTAATTTAGACGTTAAATTGTATCAACGACCTCGCATATTTTATTATTAAAATGGCTTCATCACTTCATAATTTATGAAGTGATGAGCGTGCAATGAAAATATTGATGAATTATTTTCACCGGTATTTAAAAGGTAAAAATAATTCATTGTCGTTGTATATAAACATCAATGAAAATGGTTCTTGTATAATATTTCATGAAAAAATTGCTAAAAAAACTGTCATTCCCTCAGATTTTATATGGCCTTATAAAATCTCCTTTCCAGACAACATTAGTTATCTGCCAAGGAATAACGTGAAAATATTTTACTTTGAGAAAGTAATGCAAGAGGGATGACGTGAATAAAAAAATATTGCAGATAATTTTAAATTATTATACTACTTTTTTGTTAAATTTCATTATGAAAAAGCCTAACGAGAACGATCCTTTGAAATCGTAAATTTTGATATGAGGACAATTTGTTTCCCAGTTAACGCAAAATCGTATTTTCGTTTCAGACAATTAGAAAGAGAATACACTGATATAAATTTATACTTTCATAGAACGCAAATCTTCACTTTTTATCCAAAATAAATGCACTCTGATGAAGAAAAGCAAGTTTATACATCTGAGTGTTTTCGTGTTATTTAATTTATTTAATTAAAAAAATTTATTTTATTTAATTTATGTAACTAAATTTTATAGACTGATATATTCAAAATATCAAAGCCCCATTATGTTAAAACAAATTCACAATTTTTTGGATATATTTTTAATTATTTTTGCATTAAATCTGAACATATTAAATACTTGTAATATATAAAGCAGGTTTTCAGTAAAAATGCAGGCGTTTCATACTCCATGAGATTAATATTTTTTACAATTACAAAAATGTTAAATGTATAAATGTATGTTTATGTGTGGGTATAGATTCGAGCATGAGTGGTGCGTGGGTGCATGCACGATAGCGGGCGCGCTCGCCTGCATGCATGTATGTGTGTGTATGTATATATGTATGAATATAGAGTTTTGTTTGCCTTTCTCAACAGTACAATTATTTACTACCTATACCCGCTAATTGGTTTGCGTGTGGACCTAGAGAAAATGTTATTAAGCTAACTCGAAGATTTATTACAAAAATAATAAATTAAATAATCTTCTATTTAGTACTTTATCTAAAATCTCAAGTTACCATATTTAATGTTTAGTTGGTTAATTGCGGTAAAACATTTGTTACCTCATACCCAACATAGTCGGCTAATAAAATCTTCATCGAATACTTTTAGAAAAGGGAGGAATCATAGTCATCTTTTTTTGTAAAAATATACTCAAGGTACAGACGGATCAGTTTTACAATTTTATTATATATATAGTCTATAAAGAAAGTATAAAATTTATACAGCCTAATATATATTAAATAGTATTAATTAAATTATAAATATTGACGGTAGATTAAAATTTTAATCAAATTGAGGAAACAAAGTAAGTTCATATCGAACTCATACAGCATAAAAGATTTTATGTACCAACATCGTCGTCTCCCCTCATCCGTTTGCTCGTATTCAGATTGCTTACTTAAGACCTTACCTTTCCCACACTTCAAATTTCATCTCTGCTATACCCATTTCGCTTATGTATTTTAGGGTCGAAAATTTTAACAAGACAAGTAACGCCACCTATTGATATATCTATATATATATATATATATATATATATATATATATATATATATAGCTACATTATACAGTTCTCTATTTACTATGCGTCGATTAGCCTGGCACTTTTTTACTGTTGTTCTAGTACACATAGTGATTAAAATGTTCACAGTATTAATTTCGCATGCCATCTGGTTGAGTACACAGTTTTCGATACATTAAAACTAAATGTTGACTAATTAAATTTACATGTTTTATACAAAAAAATTGATCTGAATAGAGTCAATATTTTTATGTGAGGCGTGGTCAAACAAATACACAAGCAAAACAGACAAAAATGTTTAAATACAATATTTTTGCATTCCACTTTTATTTATTTGAATTTATTATAACCCTTTTTATCTATTTTATATTTTGATTTCCGGTCAACGCATATATGGAAACTGTATAACGATGAATTAACTTTTTTAAAGCGATTCTTCCTAGGCAATTTGAAAAAGTCACTGCCACTTTTCTGTTCATAAAATGAAAAGCTCGAACTATACCATGCATTTTTGAACACATATAAAATTAAAAGAAATTAAATATGAACTATATCGTAGCTAGGGGTGACTGTAAAAAATTCAGAAAGAGAAAATATTAAAGATAAAGTATATGTTGCTTACCAGTATTTGTTCATTTGTGTGTCAAATCTATTCGTCGACGAAACCTTCAAGTAATCTAGCGATGTCGTATATTGCATGTTAATATTTTGGCTTTGTTTAAAGTAAAAAAGCAGCAATTTTAACTGAGGTTATAGGAACAGTACATATTTTTTTTTGATAATTTTATGCCTTCAGAAAATATTGATTAATGAAAATTTTACAGAATGTAAAAGTATCGCAACGGCCTCATCAGCGCTATTAAAATCTTTTCTGTAATATACGAATAATAAGTTATTTGCAGTTTTGATTTTCCAAGGAAATTGTAACGATTTAGGGCTCTTTAATAATTATTCTTGGGTAAATATATATTGTATTCTGGGAACGGATACGAATTACATAATTTCAAAGCTGTATATACAAATCTGTCTTTGACCTGCATTCTTAATACGTCATATATATTTTTTTCTCATAACTGAATTATCCAAGTTAGTAGGCTGACTCTTTTTTCTTGGAGATATTGGAACAGCAATCCAAATTTAATTTATTACCTTTTCGAATCTACTGACTTCATTAAAATTTTTCTTAATCGAGATTGTAAATATTTGAATAGGTTTTCACGCAAAAAATCTCCATTATTCGAAATATGAAAAAGCCGTCATAACTTAAATATAAGAGGAGCGTTTGTGCTTGATTAAAGTGTTAATATCACTGTAATTACCATCAAATATAGCTTGCATACATTTCCTCTGGGGCTCCAAGTTATCGTTTATAACTTTCACTGTGCGGGTATTTTAATTCTATCTTGTCTGTCGAACAGCAAGAATGTTTCGGTGAATGATTTCTTTTAAAAGTTTAGGTCCTTTCAGTGAATGCATAAAAGAAGTTGGGAATGCATGGTAATTACTAAAGAAACTCCATAGTTTATGATTAATTAACGCCTACTTTTCCAATATAAAATTCATTTCATGCGTACAGCAATGCGCATTAAAAGTATATGGGTAGGAATTTGTTACAATACTTTGAAAACCATTTGTGGTCCGTAATAAGTTTGTCCGTTTCATTTATTTTTATCTATCTTCAGGTAATCAAGTCCTTTCATGATTTCAGGTGTAAAACTTTTGGGTCGCAAAAATATAAAAAATATTTCGTATACTTAACAGTCATGTATATATCTTGTAATGAGTATTAGATATTGAATAGTTAAATCGTCCACCAGAATTGCTATAAATATTTAGCTACAATTACAATTTATTTCAAATAAATTCCAATAATTACGTCGCACGTATATCTGGAAAAATAACAATTTTTTTATTTCATAAAATCAACAACAGTAGGAAGAGCCACCTATGATCGTGGTTAATTAATTAATTGTATATAGGAGATTTTTAACAATATTATTTAAATTTTTCTCAACTTAATGAAACTATGTAATGTAGTATTATTTCTACATTATTTAAATTCTTGATTTAAATTATGACCTAGGTTTCGTTATAAGACAACAACTTCAGGTGAGTAATTTGTAAAGGTCTTTAGAAATTATCCAATTAAAGATGTTCACTAATTTCTAAACTGTACCATAGTACTAAATCATCTAATATTGATGCGGCTAATCGCCTTATACAGAAGATAACTTTTTTAATTACCACCGCCGAGTGTACTTAGTGAATTAGGCTTCTAGATTAATGTGGCCACGATTTAATTTATTAACCCCGTCGTCGATAATAGTACGGAACATAATCAAATGCTATTCTATGTCTATTGAAACTTCCTTGCTAAGTGAATCACCGCTAAGTTATATAAAATGCAAAAATATTCTTGTCTTTAATTAAATTGTAAAAAAATGATTTACCCCTAAACACATAATAAAAATGACCGTCTAACGTTTCGCGAAGAATGTTTATTACGTAAAAACTTTTTCATTTATAACTATAACTTGTTAAATGGATTCAAGCTAATTTTCTAGTTCTAAAGATTTTCCTCCACAAATGCATATTTATCTATATATTCGTCATCAGGCTGAAAACATCTAACAGGATTAAAGATTTTCTGATCAATATTATATGACAAGAAATATTTGAAACGCTTTAAAAACTTAGATTTTAGCGGAGAACTTTAAAGAAAGATTTAATCACAAATTTCTCAATATAAGAAGAATCAAGGTCAAATTAAAATATTCCAGTTAAATTAATTTTTATATAGACTTAATAGCCCCAAAAATAGCAATTTTGTGATGCACAAAATTGTTGAATTTAAGTACTACAAAAAGATGTTTGCTCTTCTCAAATTTTTTTCACCAATATTCCACTCAGCTTTGCAGATATTTTTCAGAAGTCCCATTATATGTTTAGGGACTATAAGTATATGTTTAAACCATATAAAATGCTTCCCGCTTTGGACCACGAAACTAAATATTATATGTGAATTTCAAGTCACTTTCTCACGTTGTTTAAAAGTTAGAAACTTCTCAAAGACGACGTTGCCACACAAATAAGGTTCCGGTCGAAATCTTCTGAAGGAATTCTTTAAAATTAATTCTAAATTCAGTATTATTATAAGTATTACTATTTTTATTTTGATTACCACTTCAAAGATTGGTACGTATTAAAAACATAAATAAAAATATACAATGGGAAGTTCATTTGTTCAATTTATGGCTCAGTTCACGAGTTACGTCTTATTCATTTAAAATGCTCAAAATTCATGTTAAAACCAAATAATTTAGTATATTATTCTTTGTCAGAAAATTATTTACAGATACGTATTGATTTGCATAATATAGTTTGCATATTTTATAAAAAAATATTAGTTCAAAAAAAATGGAAACTAATATCTCTCACAGTGTTTTCCTTTCCTGAAAAAAAAATGTCAAAAAGAAGTAACAGTTTTGGAAAAAGTTAACAAAAATAATATCTTGAAGTCATGTAATTTACCGAAAAGTATTGTCAATGTTATAAAATTTTTGGAAAAAAGATTTCTGACATAATTTTAATGATAAAATAACACCAAGTTTTTGTTTATTTATTAAACATTTTAAAATTACCTTTACGCCATATACTTGATTAGAGTGACCAATCAAACTCAGCCATTTTCACACGAAATCTGTAATAAAAAATTAAAAATGAAATACTATGCCATGAATCGGGAAAATAAAAAATACACCTTTCGCAACTAAAACAGGTGTCTTGTTTATGTTATTTGATATTAAAATGGTCATACTATATGAATCAAAGGAAAGTTTCAGCCACGTGTGTATCGCATATTACATTAATACGTGTATAGGGTTTCGTCGCAATTTTAAATATAACACGGTTTATTAAATATTTAACAATATCTATTTTTATTTTATAGAAATGTCAATAAAATTAAGGCAAAAAATATGATATTAATGTAGATTTACTGTTGAATTTTTCAAATTTTAAACATGTGTTATTTAAAAATACGAAGTTAATAGTAGGAATATCTTGCAAATTATTTTACAGGCTCATATTTAGTAAATATGTGTCCAACTAAAAATATAAGACGAAGATTTGGTCGGATTTTAAAAGTTTTATTCAGTGATAAAAAAACATATATTTTTATATCAACTTTCCAAGTGTAGAAATTAGCCTCAAAAACAATTTTTTAAGTACCTTTCATGTCTACCTTTATTTGGAGGAAAACAATTAACTAGCAACATTTTAACAAAACAAATTTAAAAAATTATGTAGTCGACTGTAACATACATGTACAGTAGACCGACATGACGAAATTATAAAATAATAATAGGAGTTATTAATTAACGCTCTTAAAAAGAATTATTTTAAAATTAATATCGGTCTAGCATCGGTAACATTACCGACGAAATAATTTAACTAAAAACTAGTTTAAACATCAAATGAAGATTATTTCACAAAAATTCAGTACATTCATCCTATTTTAGTGTATATCCTTATTGTACATATAATTAATCGTATCATTATATAAATTTTTCATATGTTAAATGGTTATTTCTGTGTGATGTCTTGAAACTAAATATACAAAGTATAATAGGAATTCGTTACAACTTGCCTGTCAAAATATGCAAAGAGTAGAATAGATTGGACACGTTTTATATACCCCATACAAGTGGTCAGAATTGTTTATAGAGCCCATCGGATTAAAAATGTGTTAATTTATATTTTAATTTTTTCTTAAGTATTATATAAAATCAACATTTGACATTATGATATTATGTATTAACGTTTGATATTTTACGTTATAACATTGACAAAAAAGACGTACGTTCTTCTGATATCTTAAAATTATACCACTTATTTGAAAAGTAATAATTTCAAAAATATTCCTTCTGGATGTCTGCGCTGCTCGGATGGATTATTATCGAGAAACTTGAAGAGCTGAGTCACGGTTTGTTTTTGTACAGCTGAAAATTTAAAAAACATATAAATTTTAATTTCAAGTTTTGTATTTTCACATTTATAACAATATATATATATATATATATATATATATATATATATACATATAGTATTTTTATCAGTTTTCATAAAAATATTTCATGAGAACATTTTCAAGCCAATGGTTCATTCTTGTAAAAAGTTCAAAGTGTTTGGCTCCATCTCAGCAGCTTTTATTAAATTTGTTATAAATTGTGTAGAAGGAGAGTTTCGACTGACACACTGCTTTTTACAGACTGTCTAATTGTTTGAATTTTAATCAGTAACTTGCCAATCTTTACTTTATGCTTAGTATATTTCCAGTAAAATATTTAGGTTATTCCATTAATTTTTTTTCATGTTACCATACTATTTAGGTTTTTGTAATGTTGTAAATTTGCACCTCGGCTAGGAATTTAGAAGTCTCACCTCACTTTTTGCTTATTGGTTCGCTTCGAAATGCCGAACTTGGCTGCTTCCCGAAGAAGGCTACCCTCTAATTATAAACAGTTCATGAATAAGGGTCATATTTTAGACACTAATATGTGAGGTTTGAATTTGAGATGCAATGGATATTTATGTTACTATATGGTATTGATTTTATCCGGCAACTCCGGGTAACGGGCCAATATTATAAAATATCCGGTAACTTCCGATCGATATGAAATATACATAGTTTAAAACTGAAAATAGTACTATGTAGAGCAAGATTCATTATTTATAATTGCTGAGAACATCAATTGTTTATCTGTATAAATGTGAAGTTATAAAAATAATTTTATTTTACGTTTCATCAAATTATTATCCGTCGCAACATTAGTTTATATGTCATGCTGGTTTCGTCTGATGTAGGCAAATATTAACTCAGATTTATATTAGAATATAAAAATTTCCTATAAAAAGCCGTTCTGAGAGCTTGAATTATAAAATATCTCTCACTAACAATGTAATTACGGTCATTCCGTTCGGTTGCGCTCTCTTCTCGGCGACGCAATCTGAGTCAATCGATTGCACCTCCAAGAGCAAAACAAAAATTGGGTTATAATTTATGATTTTAAAGGTTTTACTTAATATTTCCGAGTAGTTTCTGTATTCATAAAATGTTTAGCAATTCAATATTTGCTAAACAGTTTTATCATATCTTAAATATCATTATATAATCGTAATTTCAATTATAATATTTGTGATCACGTTAATGTAATTACAGTATTTATTTATAAATTCTAAGTGATCTGCCGTATATTACATTGCCAATAAAAAGAAACAAAATAATAAAGAAAAATAAGACATCAGATAAATTTCGAGAACCGGTATTTTTTTGGATTAGGTTAGAATCCCACAATTTTGAATGATCCATTAACAAACACAACATCACAATATAATTTATCAGCCACTTAACTAATATAAAAATCAGAATGATACAGTGTCGTTTAAAATACAAGAGTTGGAAAATATTTGTGAAATTAAAACACACGACCTCCCATGATATACTTTTTGTCACAAAGTATAATAGATACATTAAACCGTAGTTTTATGCAGACGTGTTTAACCACCACATGAGCATACATAGAGAGCAAATATGGCCCCGCATGCTACATTGTAATAAATAGAATACATTTAGGGCCCTCTACTGTTTTTGAGTGTACTTTCTTCATTACACAACTTACAATTGGGCCGTAATAAACTCAGCTGACCGATTTACATTATCAGACACGGGTACCGGCCACTGGTCGTTTAAACTATCATCACACTCGCTCATGCCTTTTGTTTATCTATAATTCGCTATTACGCTAGTTTTTGCCAGGTACATGTCAACAACAATACTTAGCGTTCGCATCTTTTTAGAAGTACGAAAGTGTTAATTATTCATTTGACAATTATCCATGTCTAAATATTCCTATACTTTGTGCTCATATGAACATAATAAACGTTTCTTTTCGGTGCATTGAAGGAAAATAATTATAAATTACACAAACATACGTTTCCTTTTGAATATAATTGCGTTAAGTTGTTAGATTTTAAAAGAAAACAACATATGTGATAAAAATATTTATCGATCATGAATGTGTTGAACACAAATATTATTTTATACTTACTGTTAAACCTTAAATTTCAAACTTCTTTTGTGCAATTTTTATAGTTACCTGTTTTAAAATGTTAGATATTTATAATTTTGCTCATGTATACATATTAAGTATTTAGTATCACAAAAATTAAATTAAACAAAAAAAATGCCAAGTATTTTTTTTCTAAAAACGCAATTTGTGAGTAAATTATTTATCCGAAAATTTTTTCTCAAAGTAAAAAGCGATCGTGTTTGGTATGATTGAAAACCACGTTTTCTGAATCATAGCACTAAACATAAATTTGTTTTCTATCACAAAATATAATATTTATTTCATCATTAAGCTAATCCAATATACGAATTAAGGTTATGAAGCCTGCTTTTTCTACTTTACTCCAAGTATCCATTAATCCTTTTGATTAAATTTCAAACTCGCTGTTGGAAATATTTTAAATTTGCATATGCTCTTTCTTTCCGTATTTTCATGATTCTCTCACTTCACAACGGTTGTCCAGGCCCATTTTATTTGTCTACAAATGTTCATTGTTCACATCTGAAGGCATATATTTGATAAAAGGGCTGTCATCTTTTACCTTTTTAACGGCAGTGAGCACTATGTCCGATCTGATTACTTCCAACCTTAACTCCACATCCAGCAAATATTAAGTTAATTTTTGTTCTTTATTCAGAGAATTTTCATTTTATTGACAAAAGTGTAGCAATATTAAATATTTCATGTGAATTTTTTCAATTTATTTATTAGGAATTAATTAATTTTAAATATTTAGTCAAACTATATCGTAACTGTAATACTTCTAAAGTTTAATGACTATTCTGAAACGAAACTATAAAAATAAAATACTTAAATTGACCCTTTACGAGGATATTGATCTGATTATTTCTTAATACGGTTAATGATTCATGGATAAGACCATTAAATACTGGGTACTACCTTCGTATCTCTAGACATAGTAATGATAGGTTTGTATATTTACCTATTTATATATAGTTCAAAAAATAGAGTTACCTTTTGATTGTTGACAATTTCATCAATTATGTTATCAGTTTCAGAAAAGAACTGTTAACAAAAACAATTGTCATGTAAATCGACACGGCAATATATTCACTGCAAGCAGTTTGAAATAGTAAATTAAAGGAACAGTTATAAATAAATAGGTAAGAAAAATTTCAAATTATAACTATTTTTTAATAAATAGTACATTTCGAAATTTTGGCACGTTATAATTGTATCACATTAGTAATTTTTGGTAGTGCTCGGTGTAGGTTAAAAATAAAGTAGACGTTAAACTAAGTTTACAATTTTTTAGGGTGACCAGCAATTTAATAATTTATTAATCGCTTCAAGGTAAACATTTATATTCATTTAAAAACAGATATTATTAATTTTTACTTTTTGAGAGACATCTTACCCTCTGTAGATTTTTGATTTCAATTCACTATAAATGAAGATTAATTTTTAGCATGTCCTGAAACATATTGATTCTTATAATTTACCGCGAACCAATAAAAGTTAAAAAAGTTTAATGCTTTTTGTATAAAGCATGAACATTTTTTTTATTTTACAGGATTGAAATGAGTGTAATCATTTGCAAACTGTGTATAATCATTTGCAAACTGTATACAAAAAACTATATAAAATAGAAATAAAATTCATTCATACGGTTAGACGAGGGCTCATTTATCACTTAAATCTGTCTTGTATGCATTAATTGCAATTAGTGATTTATGAAATATTTCAGTAGTGTTGCTTTTCTCCTACCTTTCCATCATTTACATTCCATTTCGAGAGAGAATTTAGGTAAATAAAGCAATTTGATATTAACAATATGGCTACCACAAATATATATTCAATCAGTAGATGGATGTTATTAAAATTCATTATACTTCAACCAAAATATTATTAAATATTATGTTATTCACTACGTTAACTTAATAAACTACCATGATAAATAATATTATAAATATCAAAATTACACCACTAATTAATGAATGTGAATTGTCAAATTTCAAAAGCCAGAGGTGTAAATAATTTTGGAAAAATACACGAAATTTTGATACATACGAAGTTATGTACGTGTATATGTTATATGTTACTCGTTTGTTTCACAACGCGTTAGAGTGAGATTGCTACAATAAGCCGGTTTCGTCTTGAACGATATTTTATTGCTTTATATGCAATTTTATTGCTTTGTACACAAATATACGTACATACTTATATGATATTTGACGTAGCGACAATGAAAAAACGCTCTGTTATGTTACTTTGATATGTTACTTTCTTTCTGAATAAGTATTGGTGTTATTTTAAAGTGCAAAATATATCATTTATACGCATGTTGCCATTATATATGCCGAAGACGCTGGCGCCCGGCAAAAAGGATATGGGTTCGCTTTCTGGCAGGATGTGCGAACATTCACAGATTATTTATCTAAATGTCAAATTTAATAGACAGCACTAATGTGAGCACCCTCACGTCTATTCTCACAAAAATGCACTCGTGAGAACAATACCTATTTAATAGCAATTGCTTGCCGATTATCACGAGAAGCGGCCGGGAGCCGGAATGCAACAGTGGAGGTGTTTATATACATTATAAGTATTAAATGTAGCGTTTTTGGATACAAATCATTCGTCATGACGTGTTTTAAAGATTTTGCACGAAAAACGCGTTATATAGTGAATAGTATACTGAACTGGAATGGTTATAAAAATGAAGTATTATATATGTATATATATACGCACAAACACACACATACAATAACACGCACGTGTGTATGTATGTGTGTTTGTGGGTGTGTGCGTGTATATATCAACAGCTGTGGCAAATACAATGTTTTCCTCACCTCGAAATCTTCAATAATTTATGATTAAAATTTATTATAATTTACTACCCATGTTAATGTTATAATATATTAACATGTCAATGTATTATAACATTAACATGGGTACACCAATTGCTGGCGGATGGTTGTAATTGACTAAGTGGTGATGACGTAAAGGAAAGTTGACCTGGCCACTATGTGAGTACCCCTGTAGTTCACATAAATTTCACCCACGTATTTCACACATCACCCAATATTGGTATATATGCATTACTCTAGCATTGCAAAAAAGACGTATGAGCCTTATATTAAATTTTTTTAATATCTATTAAAACTAGGTCGTATTGAATACAGCCTGATATATAGAATGGCTCTATAAGTCTAGGCGTTATAAAAATATTACATTATACCCTATTAGCTCTTATTCACCCTTTTGAATATATTTGATTGGTAAAATTAAATTATTAGTTTATGCTTTGAGGACAATCAATGCGAGCCCATCAGTCGATCACTTCCCCAAATACATAAAACCTGATGACCGAATATCAATATCATTCTTATATTAGCACGTAATTCGCGCAGATTCTTATTTTCGTTTCATATGACCAATTTAAAAATAGATCATTGATTAAATGAGTAAGTGAATACATTTTCTTACATAACAATAGTTGTATTAAAGAAGCCGTATATACATGTATGTGCCTGCGTAGTGACAATTTGAATTCATTTGAGCGCACGGACAGTATCGTATAATTTTTTTTACACTCATTATGTACAAATTCACATCGGCGTTATACTAATTGCATCAATATATCTTCAGGAAATGTTTATCACGTTAATCATATTTTTTTGTTGACCGTACTTTCGCACAAGTACGTATAGTGAGTTCATCAAGTGTATGCTATATGGAACGGTGGGATTTTATTCAGTGATCACCATAATGGATGCGACGCTTCACGTCAGTAAACTTAGAGCGAACATTCTACGAGTAATTAGTTTCGTCGCAATACGTTAATTTCAAATATTGCTTATTTCATTTTCAGCGTTTCTATAACCCCCCTACGTGGGTAAAATAATCTATAACTCCGAAAGTATTGGTTTTCTTCTAATAAATTTGTATGTATATAGAAAAGAATTATATTTATAAAATATATGAAACATTTCTCCATAGTTAAGTAGCTATAAGTTTAAAAAATAAGGAATAAAAATTGAAAAACATTCCCCCACTTCAGCAAGAAATAAGGCTTTTAAAGGAAAAGCCTTTATAAACTAAAGGTTTTAAGATTATGCATTTTGCTTATTTATGAATAGAAAAAACTAAAACATTATAAAAAGCGTAACTCAACGAGAATAAAATAACGTTTTTAATAAAATAAATACGTTCCATAAACGAGAAAAAACAAAATAATCTAAAACAGGAGGAATTCCAATGGAAGTGGCGGCAAAATCTTGCATATGTCAATTGAATATACAAAAATGTAGAGAATTATCATCTCAAATAATAAATAAATAATTTTCCTGTCTTCGCTATTAATTTTTCAAACAAAGTGCACTTTTAAATAATGTTGCTAAGAAAAATTAAAAAGAATACACATAATTTCATAAATAGGTGTTAATGGTATTATACTATTGTGTGTTTTACAGTATTAGTTCGGTGTCTTGTATATTAAGTGTGTTATTTCTTAATTTTATTTTTAAGCACGTTTACATTTTAAGCTCAAAGAAGAAAAAACGTTGATGTATATATATATATATATATACATATATACATATATATATATATATATATATATATATACATAAATGACAACTTAAATTATCGGGTTTTTCCTCTTAGTTTGTGGACAAACATAACAGTGCAGAAAAAAGGGACAATTTTGAAAATCAAAGAAAAGAAGCGACCCATGAATCCATGAATCAAATTCACCAATGCAGAACTTTATGAAAATATTGTCAATTAGCTTGAAGGCGGCTAAGGAAAAAGAAAAAACCTAATCTTTCTACAACATGGGTAATGAAAAGGATCAAAACAAAATAGGAATAAATGTGGAGATCTTATTTTCGGATCGAAGAAGCTGAATACCGATTACCACTCGTAATATACTATGTAATAATATAATAATCGTGTAATAATAATATAAGAATCAATTACTATATTTAGGCTGATGCACATTAGGATATTTTTTTCTCTAAAATATTAATATATTTTGTGTTCTTTTTATATATTGATATGTATTTTGAGTGGTTCTTAATAAACGAAACCGATTTGATTTTTATCAATATTTTAAATGTGATAGAGAATCGCGTGTTTAAATATTTGTTTTCATTACGGTGTCACGTTAGACGAGTAAATAACGGTTATCTGAGCGTCTTTATTATCTTATGTAACACCTTATTCCACTTACAATATCGTTTTTGGATAAGCCAAAAGACCTCGTATGTTTGCCCCGTAATAATTTTTTGCTAACGGTATTAATGGATTTGTGACAAGTCACTATACGACATACTCCCTACGGAGTTATGGGAAGTTCATTAATCATTCAAAAAAAAATTTATTCGTTTATTGAATACTTTGACTATTTTATCTTCTAAATGCAGCGGTGTAAAATGTAATGAAACTTTTTCGGTGTCTTCATCTTTTCCTAATAATTGGAGGTAATATCTGTGCAAATAAGTTAAAAAGAAACATCGTCCTTTTTCAGTGACGTTCTCTTCAAGAAAGACACTAATTTCGTCAAAAGCTATCTGATGATTCTGGCGATTTTCATGCCAAATGCCTTTCGTTTCCTTTTTATTTAATGATTTTATTTTGTTGGTAAAGTCTGCTTGACAAATATGGTGGTAATAAATTTTTGGGTTTGAAAGATTTTCAACTTTTTTGAAAAAATCAGGATAGCTGTCACGTCCTTGTATTATGCTCAATATAAATTTTTCGTTCTCTTTACAATGTAGAGGCTGTCTTTTATTACGGTGTTTTTTAGTTTTTTGGTCGCAAAATATACAAATTCTATTTGTAGACTCATTGTTTACATGACTTTCTGTTGAAACATCATTTTCAAGTGTAACATTTAAATCTTCTAATTCCGTTATGTTTTCTTGAGAAGTGGATGGTGCGGGTTCGGACAACTCAGGTATAGCAGTTGGGTGATTTATTGTTATCTGATCAGGTAAAAGTGTACTTACTGGATTTGAAGTTTTTTATACAGGATGGCTGTGGATCTGTAGAATGAACATCTACGTTGCATATAGGTGAAGACGCAGTACACTGATATTTTTTCAATTAACCAGTAAACGACTTGTAACACTGTCTATGATAACCACTTTCAAATAACTCCACAGGCAAAACAACATCTTTATACTTTAGGTTATGTTCCTTTCTAGCTATTAAAATTTTTTGACACTTTTTTAAGGTATCCTCAGAAAATAATATTAAATTTTCATCAGATTTATCATAAAAAAGACAATTCAATGAAGTAGCCATTATATATTTTCCTCCAATAATTACTCCAATAATTTTTTAATGTTTACGCCAGTAGCTCGCGTTGTCAACGTTAAAACAGCTGCACGATCATAGACTAAATAGAGAACACGCTGAACACGTTTGGAGCAATGTAGTGCTCTCATTCGCATTCATGCGTATGAATAATGCCCTCACGCTCACACACACAGGTAAAGTTTCATGGGGTCTGTGGGGATGATTGGCCCTTCTGATTGGTCTGGCCGCATACAAAGGGTCTTAAAATAGTACCTAAGATAATATATATATAAAATTTAGGTTTGCTACTATAACGTAGTTAACCTAATTTTTTCATAACTTTCAAGACGTCTGACAGAAGTAATGGCCCACGGAAAGTGTCTGGCAGTAATGAATTTTAATTTTAAATAATATTCTTAAAAAATATTTAAATATTAGCGTTTCTACTTTAACGTAGGTAAGTAAGGTTTTTATCTACCTGTACTTTGCGCTACCTGAGAAACGGCCCCGCTTTCAAGCTAATGGGTACGCGCATACCTCTTAACAAGACATTGTACTAATAATCCCGAAAACTTCAGCTTTGCTAAAATGACGTAGGTGTGGGGGTTCTGGGATCTTGGACTATGCGGCTTTATCAGTCATTCCCGTGATCGTAAATCACCAGAGGCATCTCGTCGATTTTAAATAAGAATATAATTAAAAACTCCTATGATTCATGATCAAATTAAAATCATAATTCATTCAGGCACCATCAACACTTTAAATTAAGCATAATAACGAAAAATTTGCCAAGTCAACTCTTATCAGAGTACAATTAAATTTTCACCCATAAGGATGCAAATTTTAGCAGTATCTTATTTGGACGGCACCATATTATTTCGCAAAACAGTGAATATATTTTTAAGATTTTGAGATAGTTGAATGCAGGATTTTTGCGTTAGCTCGTTTCGTCCTTATATTTTTCTTAACAATATAAACAATATAGGTAACCAAAACTCTACGACTTCCAGAGTTACAAACCAAGTCAACTTCTAATTAATTTCATCTAATTAATAATAACGCGAATACCCCTGTGTCATTACTCAGCATGGTTTTCACATGCAACACATTAAAAAAAGCAACAATCATCCAATCATATACTCTGTGATATATTGTAATTAATTGCTGCACGTTAACGCCTTTAGTGTGCTCACTATCACTATCTGCACTATCAAGATAAATAACTATTATTTTTAACTAAAATTTTATTTTCTCTCCTACGAGACTGCGGGTACTATACTCATACTGGGTTTTATATTTGTGTATATAAAAGGAATAGCTAAGGCTACAACAACATTTCATGAGTTGTCTTGTTATTTCCGTGATTAACAATACACTTTCTACAGAGTGCTACACATTCCAACCCAGTAGAAAAAAATAGGAAAGGAAATGGAAAGATATGAATGATTTAGTGATCATTAGACAACTTTTAAGTTTCCGTAACAAAAGAGTAAAAACGGAATCTTCATTATTTCGTCGAGCGCATCTGTCGGTCCATATTTAAAAGAACCCTTTCCCTCTCAGTTTTATACCAACTGTCACGAAATTATACCGAAAGGCGTGGTTAACAATCGCAAGTCTTTCAAGGGAATATCCTTAAATAAGTTTTCTTAAAACACAATCGAAGATGCATAGGAATATTTTGTTTAATCCAGCTTCTCCAACATGAGTTTACAAAGTGTTATATAGCGTGCCCACCCCTAACTTTTTAATCACGTATGGAAAAAATAAATAAAAAAATTAGGATAACGTCAGTGCAAATATGAATCAAATTGCTTTAATAAAGAAAATAAATATGTACATCTAAAAGATTTGTCTTATACCTATAAAATATATCATATATATTTTAATTTTTAATATATTTTCCTATTTACATAGAGAAAAATAATACCCATATTTATAAATATGTTATATTAAACTCCTTATGTCAGCATTACGAAAATATTTAAGTACCTACAAAAGTGAAACTGACGAAATATTATAACGTCGATATAATTTAATCTTTTGTATTCACATATCTGGGTACGGAAATTTTGTAATACGACTTTTATTACACAACAACAAATTCTTTTTTAAATTAAAATTTGTTTGCAAATATTTACACTCTTTCTTTACATTAAAGGTACTTTTTATTGAATTTGCATAGTGATTAGTTTAGACATACATTTTCCAGCTGACGTCAAGACAAGGAAAACATTAATTCTAATTATTTCTAAGACTCGTGTGTCATTACTTTTGGTCAAACTAAGAGATTCCTCATTTACGTCCGTCCTCGTTTAGATTTTGCAAGGAGCGTCTTGCGGTCAGTGCGGCTCTCAACTTGAAATGCCCTCCACCTTGATTCGCCCTTTTCCACACTTTAAATCACATTAATTATAAAATTTATTTAAATCAACTCGCTCTAAAATTAGTCCAGTTTCATGAACGAATTTACTGGATAATATACAAGTACTACAAGGAAAATATACAACTACATTGTCAACGTATCGAGGGAATATTGTAAAATAAATTTATAAATGATACAAATTCATGAAAGAAAATATTTTTGATTTAAGTAGAAACATTTACGATCTTACATCTATTTCTTGCATTTTTCTCCTATTTATATGCCATTAACTGTATATATGCATTAACGACTGTAAATGACCGTATATTTTCTTCTCACCTAACATTGTATCGTCCACACCTCATTAAGAATATCAATTCATAAAAATTATATTTAGGTACTTGGTGATGTGTACATTGATGTGTGAAAATTATATTTAGATAGTTGGGGATGTGCACAGTGACAATACTCACTAATCATACTCGTGTATTAAAGTTAATTTTACTCTTCGTACTTGCATGATATACTAAATTATTTATATCACCGTAATATTCTCTAGGTTCATTTAGACTGTAGCTCCGGGCCATCATATATATTATTTCTCAAATGTGTTTTTTGTTGTAACGCCATTTCTCCATTAATTTTTCATCAAAATTATTATTTTTGTAAAAAAATTTTTTAAAACAATTTTTTTTTATAAAAAGCTTGTTTTCATTAGCAATGATGTCTGTTAATGGCATTCCTAAAAAAATAAATTATACTAACATGAAGTTATGTCATTACTATTCGGTGTTTTATCACGATACTCTACAGAATATTTGCACGGGTCAGCTAATAAGTTATAAATAATGTTAACATTTAGTTACGAACCGAATCTCAATGAACAAACTCAATGTAAACTAATAACGTATTTTAACAGAATATACTTGTTTAACCATTTTTAAATTTATGTATATGACAAAAGTTCGTGTTATATATATACGTATATATTTCATAGTACCATATTTATAATAAGGAGATATTCTAAAATACTCTGTATATCGCCTTATTATAAATATGGTACTATGAAATGGTATGGTAGATGAGTTTTGAAATAATATAAAACGACATCAAAACTCTTGCATCTTTTACTATATAAAACACACAACTGGCACTAATCAAAGTTCTGAACACAACGGCATCAACGAAAATCAGATCTGCACCTTTATTTATGCTTTTCTACAATATCTTAAACAGTTTACCACCCCTACATTATAAGGTTAGTAAACTTAACAACTCTTCTTTAACCTATACCTACCGCTCGTGTAGGTTTACGTAGACCCAAAGAGACATTTTTTGCTTATGTTTTCTTGTCTTGGCGAACTAGAGTCTCGCCATCTTAGGTAACCTCAGTGTGCCGCGTGGGCTCTCGACGGGTGGACGGTGCGCCATGCTCTCACAATGGTAAGTACTTATTTTACATTGGTTGGGTCCTTGTAGATCCTGCGTGTAGTTTTCCGTAGTATTTTTTAACAATAACCTAATAAAGTAATTTGCTTTTATTTCAAGACGATTACAACAATGAGTTGCTACCTTCGTGACATTAATGTTTCACGTCTCATTTAATATTCAACTAACTCCGAAAGTGAAGATATAGAAGAAAATAATCCAAAAAGAGAATTTTATTATACTAGCGATCAAGAATTCATACACAGTGAACACTTTTAGGTTCGGAGACCAAAAACTCTTCTTCTAGTGAAAAAGAAGAAGAAGAAATGCCTGGGAATGATTTGTTTGATAAGAACAGATATAAATGCAGTAAATCTGCCTTATCTCGCACTCGGCAATACAATATTGTACAATAACGTGTGGGCTTGAAAGGACTTTCTGAGAGTAAAAATGAAATGTCGCTGTTAATGTGTTGGGAATTATGAATGTTATTATTTATCGATCATCTGATTGAGGGTATCGTAAACTACACAAAGAAAAAACTTGAAGCTAAATATTCAACTCGATTATTACGGTCGTTTTACCTTCTATTATATTCCGATATTTGTGAATTATGAGCATACCTTCTATTACTTTTGTTTACTTCAATATTCAAATCTAAACATGAAGGTGTTAGATTACTGTGGTCAGTTCCCATTTGATTTTACAGGTAGAAGATATATTCTGATGTATAAATGGGAACATACAGATTTTGATTCATTCATTACAATGTAAATTTGGTGCCTTCAGTACACGAGAAGAAAGAAAATCGGCGGACAAATTGGCCTTGATAAGGAATTTTTTTGAAACGTTTATTGGCAATGGCAGCGCAAACTATTCTTGTTCAGAATGTTTATGTGCTGATAAAATGTTGGTAAAAATTTCGTGGCAGATGCTCATTCAGAATATTTATGAAAAATCAACTTGGAAAACATGGCTTGAAATTTCAGTGTATTTGCGATGCGAAGACATATTACTTCCATAATGCTTTTATACAATCTAGAAAACCACTTACCCAAAGAAATATACCTTTTGCAATCCCAACTGAGAAATATTTTAAAATGTTCAAATTACTTTTATTCACGTATAACAAGAAGATGGTCAAACGCAATATTCGCAGCTGTACTGAATATTTCTTTTGCTAATGGATATGTTCTTTGGGCTGGATATAATCCAATTATAAAAATGACATATACATAAAATCCATTGCAAAGTATCTTGAAAAGCCATATATTTGCAGTATATTAGAAAATAACCCAAGTTTGAGTTTAGATAAAAAAGAAACAATGTGCAAATTAATTGACCAAAAAGAAACTCTATTAACGCCTAATGAAGAGGAGCCTGGTCCTAGTGCTCCTAAAAAACGAATATGTTATATTTTCCCGAGGTCGAAAGATAAATAGAGCGCTATATTATGTAAAATTTAAAAAAAAGAATATTTGCAAACCTCATTAAAAATCCACAAATGAATATTTGTCCTGTGAACCCAAAGAAAACCAATTATTTTTTTGAAAAACATCCTTTATTGGATATGCATGATACAATCTTAATATACAATTAATTAATTATCATTGATAAAATGTACTCGATTTTATTTTCAAGTAAGTCGTGTGTGGGTTTACTGTACCAATGTTCAGCTACCAGGTAAATTAAGTTTACTTATGAAGTTAATTAATGATTTAACACGTTTTAACCTTCTCAGTAAATGGGTAATATCCAAAAGTCGAATAGCTTCTACATTGGTATGATTGAGGAGTCGTTTTTCATGTTTAATAGCATATTCTTGGAAAACTTCATCGATCCATTTTATGTCTAAGTCGTGAATTTGTTTATTGGTAACATAGCGATATGCATTGGTAATTTTACGCAAGAACTTGTTTTGGCTTCGTTGGATTACATTACGGTTTGACTGTTCGGTACATCCCCAAAGCTGGATACCATACACCCAAATCGTTTTGATGATAGAAAGGTAAATTAGTCGCTTATAATAGACGTTTAGCTTGGAATCATGTCCAACAAGCCACAACATCTGTCGTTGTTTCAACCTGATTTGCTCAGCTTTTACTTTAACGTGATGTTTCCAATTAAGCCTACTATCCAGATGAAGTCCAAGATATATTGCTCTATCTGCTTGCGGGACTCGAATTCCATTAAGACAAGTGTGTAGATTGCTGCTTGTTCGTCGTAATGCAAATGTGACATGAATGAATTTATACTCGTAAAGTTTGATTTTCCAATCAACAGTCCATCTGTTGATGTTATCAAGTACTTCTTGTAAATTTTTGGTGGCTTGACTTTGCGCGTCTGCAGTTGCCATTACTACCGTATCATCAGCAAAGCTGCCTATGAAGGTTTTTTTCTGTAGTGAAGATATCAGCAGTATACAGTATATAGAGAAGAGGTTCTAGGACACTTCCTTGCGGTAAACCTACTCGGACATAATAAAAACCTGAATACGCTTCTTCATGCGATACTCTGAACCTTCTATCAGATAGATAGGACTTAAGTAATTGGCAATAGTTTCCCGGTAGCAATTTGCTCCTTATATGCACGAGACCTTTGTGCCATACTCTGTTAAAAGCCTGTGATACGTCTAGGAATACTGCAGAGTAATATTTTCTTTCCTCGAATGCCTTTTCGACTATGGTGACTACTCTATGGACTTGGTCGACGGTTGAATGTTTATTTCTAAATTTAAACTTGAAATTCGGAATATTCACGATTGGTTTTAGTCGTTTCAACAATAATTTCCCAAACGGTTTGGATATTGAGGGTAACAGTGATATTAGTCTGTACGATGTTATCTGTTCCGCTGATTTACCAGATTTTTTTAACATGAATATTTGTGCTGTTTTGAAATATTTCGGAACATGCTTTAACCGAAAACAAGCGTTATATATGTATATTAGCATGATAATAGCTTTGCGCGATAATTCTTTAACACCAGGAGATATTTCATCAATACCAGGTGCTTTTTTAGGGTTTAGATTTCTATCTATTTCTTGCGCTACTTCTATTGGAGTTCACGGTTTGATTGCTATTACTGATTGATATATTGGAGTTGGATCAATGCTGGTTTTAATATCATGGGGTTGGAATACTGACGCTAGGTGTGGAGCAAAGGCTTCAGCTTTCTCTTCATTTCTTTTTATCCACTGACCGTGTGCATTCTTGATAGGTGGCACTTGAACAAGAGGTAGTTTGAATCTACGAGTTGCTTTCCACATTGAATAGTCTTTGTCTACGTCAGGACCCAGCCCGCTCAGATAAACATCGATTCAATTCTATTTATAATCTTTAATTAACCTATTAACTCGATTGCTCACCTGATTAAAGATCCTTTTGTCAGCCGGATTTCTGGAACTATGCCAAATACGTTTTGCTTTTCGCCTCTCCTTGATTAGATCTCTAATGTTGGCAGGATAATTTATTTCTTGTTCTCGTTTACCTCTTAAGATGGGAGTAGCCTTGGTGGCTGCTAGCTGGAGTGATCAGTCGAGAGCCCCAAGCAGTATGTTTAACGTTGAAATCACCTCTAATAACAAATCTTGGACCAAGTTTTCCGAATATTTTGACATACTGACTTTTCGAAATACTGTGACGTGGTGGGCAATAGGCAGCACCAATACTAATGCCAGCTCCATTATGATGAACAGTAATTATGGTAGCTTGAATATGTGGCTCTTTTGTTTTTTCTTGCTGAAAACGTTGTATATTTCGTTTTATTAGCAGGGCTGTTCCCCGCGGGCACGTTCGCTAGGATGAGTAGTCCAATATGCGCTATTTCCTTTCACTTTAATATGGTTCTTTTGTGGAAAGTAAGTTTCTGATATTAGTGGGATATCCATGTTATTAGTATTCATGAATACTTCTAGTTCTTGAGCTCGTTGGATAAGCCCATTTGCGTTCCATGTTATAATTTGTAGGAACTCGTTACTCATTTTCAGGTTTTTTTACTTTTTGGCCGGTGGCCTTTGGATTTCCTCCACTTTTTCCACTCTTTTCCAAAAATTCTTGATATGTCCCAGTTGCTGGCAATTTGTGCATTGTGGAATACCTTTTACCTTTTTAGGTGGTTCAATGGTTACTTTGCAATGCAGCAGGTTTTTTATTTCAAATGCAGAATTATTGTTTTCTTTCTGACTAATATCTACAAAGAATAATGGAAACTGTTTACATCTTTTTTCATCGCCATTCGTTGTCTTTTTCTGAATATTTAGGACATTAAGAACGTCATGTCCTAGTTCATTGATTGCGAATTTTATGTCACCGATATCGTGGATGACGGTAATCCTCTTATGACAAATCTGTACAGATTGCACAGATTTGTTACTTTTCAATTGGAAAGTGTGGAGTTCCAATTTGTAAAAGGAACTGTTTTGTCTGTCTCCTTCTTCGTTTATTTTGGTGTGGAGATAATTTTTAATTGTTCTGTAATCGTTTTCGTTTTCACAAGTAATTTTGATATCATTATTCGATATAGCCTTGAACTGTACTGAATTTTTAATTAATTCTAAAACCTCATGTCTGAGTCTATTAAAGTCTCCAACATTACTCACATTCATTGGTGGAGGTAATGTGATTTTTGTTTCTTTTATTTTATTGTTTTCGAGTTTGGTTGAGTTATCATTATAATTTTTTTCTTCTTTTATGATTTCTCCGGTAACACACTTTCTTCATGATACCGTTTTTTCTTGTTGTTTTTCTTGCTTCGGACTTCAGTGAATTATTTTTCCAATTCTTCTTCATCCGTGCAATATCCGGGTGCGTTGGATGAACAATCACTTGTATTGGGTACTTTTGGTTGTGGAGATGGCAAAGTTTTAATATGCTTTTCAAGTGCATTAACTTTTTGCTGTAACTCATTTATTGTTACGTATTGTTGCTGACACAAAGCCAAATGTTGTTGGTATGTGGCCACTACTTGTTCATATGAAGTCATGTTATTCATGCCGATATGATTTCATAATTTAAGAAAAGAAAAAAAAAATTTTAAAAAAAAATGTTTGCGCTTCCTGGTCTCGAACCCGATGCGTTTATGTCGCGGGTTTGTGCATTACACGATGCGCCACAAGTGCGGTGTGCGGAGTTACAAATGGCGGCGGGCAGAGTGCCGCACGAATATAAATAAACAAAAGCGATGTTTGTAAACAAATAAATTATTGACTTCGCAGTTCGTCGTAATTTTAAAACACCCACTTTTTTGTCACTGTTTCGTTTATAACGTCACTATGTGGTACACTTATATTTGTTTTTAAGAATTATTTAACGTCACTATGTGGTACACTTATATTTGTTTTTAAGAGTTATTTAAGTAATAATTACGTACCATTTACATTTTAGTAACTATATGTGACTTTAGTAATCACATTATGTCCATTTTTCAACTAATAATATTAGTTGGTCGCAAGCAATAGGAGCTAATCCAGTCACGTCCGTAGGACAACTCTAATGATCTCAATGATTTTATGAGCACAAAAATATGTGTGGTTTTATTATTGTTGTTTCTTCTTTTTATTTTTTATTTTTATTAGATTTTATATTCCTTTTGTGTTAAAAATATAAGTAGTTTAATTAGAATTTAATTTTTAAATTGATTTTTATATCATTTTATCTGTGTCTTGAAAAATGTAAACCAAAAAGATATGTTGCTATAAAAGAGTTATAATTACTTTTAAGACTGATTACTACAAGTAAAATAAACGATTATTATTGGAATTAATGTCGCTTTTATCGCATTATATTTGAATATTTAAGTAATTTTTAATAATAGTTTATTAACATAACTAAACTTCGTTAGGGAATAAATTAAACTGATGTATGAATGGATCTTAAATTCTAATTAGAAGTGGCGGCACCTAATTTAATGAGGCTATTTTATTAAAACGTTACAGAATAACTATGCCAATATTGGGTATGTGCACTTTCAATTATTTTAGTTATATCAACAATATGAATTATTTTTGTGCACCCATGTGCTCCTATTACCGACTGGAAGTACCTTGTAAGTTTTTGATTGCGGTATAAATAACAATAATTATACTCTTCAAAGATTCGTGTTTTTTTATTGCTTGAAGCAATTTTTTTAAATTTTACAGCAATACTTACAGCAATGCTGCCTCAGTTAATCATATTGAACTTGATATTTCTAGCCGTTTCACAGAAAAAGTTGCTTTGACAGACAGCCGGACGAACGAACAGATGGATGGACACAAATTAATCCTCTAAGGGCCCTTTATATACTTTTTAAATCTATCTTATTAATTAATTACTTTTTAACATAGTTGTGTCCTTAAACCAGTTAAGAATTTAAATAAACAATCGAATAATACTTATTCCAAATTTTGTCAGTTTCTCATTAATTGTATGGAGCAAAACAGAGAAAATTTTCAATTATACATCTACCGAGAAATAGACGAAATTTGTTATACATGTCTAATCTCATTCCATGCTTTTATATTATTCTAGCGACGTTTGCTTTTTCCCTTATAAATATGGTGTCAAGCGATTATGTATACCAAAGGCTAATTTAAAATAACCTAAACTCTTTTTAAAACTTCATATTTGATACCAAATTATTTCTGCCAAAATATTGAATAAAAAGTATTTAAATCTTGGAAACACATCAATATTTTGATTTTTGAATACACCAGGTGATACCACTATAGTGCGAATTGACCTTTAACAGAAAAAAAACGGCTACGTTAACTGTATTTAAAAAGCAATTTCAAAATAAATTTTGCCACCTGTCTTAATTCTGTTGTTAGTTTTCGACATGTTATATATAAGTATTTTTGAACGTATCTTTTAAAATTATTTCTTTAATTTTCTTTGTTACTGGTTAGGGAAAATTTCTTTAAAATTTTAATTTTCATTAAACATTTTCACAAGAGAAAAAAAAATTTTAATGGCTTTTCAAAGTCAATATATTTGTGTTAGGAAATTTTGGTGGAACAAATAATTTATATTTTTTTTTATGTTTTACGTGATTGCTGATGATTTATTTATATTGCAAGCTAATAATTTCATTACAAAAGGCTGACATTTCCTTTAATTTACACATTACCTAATAGCCTAAGCTACTAATTCTAAGCAAGTCAAATCTTAAGTTGTTTGACGAGTTTTTGACTTTTTTTATATTAAATATCGGATATATTTGTACATTATGTTTTTGAATTTGTATTTATTCAGGTTAAATAAATGTTTAATGTTATTGATCGCCTATTGCATAGATAACGACACTCTCTTTATACTTTAGAATATTCAGACTTTGCTAACGACACCTCATTTACCCAAATCAAATTAGTTTTAGCTTCACAAAATAATATCTGGACACACTCAATTACATACATACACGGAGCAATAAACTCTATACTTTTCATGACGTGCTGCAATCGGGTAATAAGTTCACGCAATCATAGCGTAGAATAAATCTGAAGGGATGAAAGGATCCGGACAATATGTCTGCTACGTGATTGTGAACAGGGAACGGGACGGACACGAAGTAATTCTATTTGTGTTCCGTTTTGACTTTGACAATAAAATTCATAACGTAATAATTTAAAAATTGTATACTAATTAAATTATATTTTTTTAATAACTTACGGAATGATATTGTTTAATAATTTTTATATATATATACATATATATATATAAATATATATATATATATAAATATATATATATATATATATATATATATATGTATATATATATATATATATACATATATAATAAAATCATATTCCATTTTTTTTAAATTAAAAAAAATATTAGATCGATTCAAATACGTAATTTTGCTCTCTGGCCATAATCTTTATCGCTTTGTATTTTTTTGTAATATCGAAATTTAGTTTGAACTAATGTTTATTTCATTTTTTTCTAAAGAAAGGAGAAAAAGGTGCTTATCCGCAACCCAGAAAACTCACTTTGGAGAATTGGGAAAGTAGATAAGTAGCCGTTCTGCCTTTTTAGAATTTATCGTATATATACCTTGAAAGTGTTGATCCCATTACCAAATCACTACTTAACGTTTTGCTAAATATCCCATTGCAAAGAGATTGGTATTGGTATTACCAAATTTAAATCAACATTAATAGTAAGGATAGTTGATGTGAAAATATGACAGTTTTTTGACAGGTAGCAACTCATAATAAAATCGTTTAATTGAGTTTATGTCGTATTTATATGTTGCTCCCAGACCAAAATTTAAGTACTGTCGAGGCCACCAGTGCTGGGTCACAAGTTCACCTCTATACCGGTACAAACCAACGCTTTAATTAATCTATCACATTTTTGTTACGATTGCTTTATAATTGTATAAAGCACTAAACGAATTTATGTGGATAAAAACATTCATATTAAAACATTTAAGACTAATTCTTTAAATTTGTTTTAATACAAATATGTCTAAAACTATTTTGATCCGGTAATGCTGCAAGTCCTGTGAAAGATTGCGATAAATTATTATGTCGAAAAGGAAGAATATATAAAACAATGCACCCTTTTAACCTAATCCAATATATTGCGCTCATATTTTTCTCGCGACAAGTTACGATCAATCCGGTCTATAAAACGAAATATACGATACGCCAACCAAAAATTTGAATCTATTTTTAATTTAATTCAAAACTGTCAAACGTGTATTGTAGTTCATTTATAATTAAACCATTATGTCATAAAAAAATTATCAATTAATGCCCAACACTGAACAGAAATTAGAATAAATGCTGGAATCCGTACATTAACCCAAATATCAAAAATTATTCATATTTTTATTTCAAATTAAACTCAATAATAAATAATTCTTATTACGATTTTCATATCTCCTACAAGAGTATATCAAATCATAATTTAAGTACTGTTTGGTAATCCACAATATCGTGTAAGACCCAAATGTATTTCTCCTTTCTACAATCTTTTTGAATTATCACACCTTTTGTCGTTTGCGTCCGTTGCTATCCGAAATTTATATTTATCTTCCTGACACAATCAATCATATTTCATGTCACTGTAAGGAAAATTGACAATGCGGATATTAAGCATGGAATATATACTTCGTAATATTGTTGGGTTACATGACATGATTTGTCGTAAGTACAGTTAGTTGAAAACCTTAACCTGATTACTTTCCATATTTTGTATGGGTATTATGGGTATTTTGTATGGGTATATTTTGTATTTGTATTTAATTTGATTTCATTAAAAACATTTCATTTAATATTTGTTCGTCTACCCTGCTTTTTGTTCAATTAAAAATATTTTATCTTTTACATTTAATAATTTTTCTTCACTGAAGTATATTTTCTTAAATTATTAAAAAATATCATTCCGTAAGTTATTAAAAAAATATAATTTAATTAGTATACAATTTTTAAATTATTACGTTATGAATTTTATTGTCAAAGTCAAAACGGAACACAAATAGAATTACTTCGTGTCCGTCCATCCGTCATTGAAAATTAGGAATATTTTGAACCAAAATAATCAGGATTGAAAAATTCTAACGCGTTAGAATTTACTATTTGTTATTATAAGGGAAACATCCAAACTCTAGATATAATATAATAATAATTTAAGCTGATTGAATGACTAATTACGTAAGTATAGTTTCCACTTGATAATTTTTTATTTTTTGTCTTTTTCATAAATGTATTGTATTGAAAAAAATAACCAAAATAATAAAAAAAGCAACAATAATTTTAAAATATGTAAATTTGTTTTGTGCACTAATTACACTTTTTATTAGACTTTATAAATTCAGTTTGTATATAATTTTCTCTATTAATTATTCATCAACGGAAGAAAGTGGATTAATATAAATAATTATGGAAAAAGGGATTGCGGGGTTTCCGATTAATACAGCTTTAAAGTCTTACGTCTCTAGTAATATATATATATATATATATATATATATATATATATATATATATATATATATAATATATCAATACATAACGCATAAAACAATTAATGCAAATTTTTGTTATTCTATAGGAATAAATCCAGTTCAATCGCTAACCCAACTGCTAATAACTCGAAGTGTGCTAGTGGCAAAATTTGGCTTTAAAATTCCTCACACTGCATTCCCTGTTCTAAAAATGTTGATTTAAATTTGGTAATACCAATACCAATCTCTTTGCAATGGGATATTTAGCAAAACGTTAAGTAGTGATTTGGTAATGGGATCAACACTTTCAAGGTATATATACGATAAATTCTAAAAAGGCAGAACGGCTACTTATCTACTTTCCCAATTCTCCAAAGTGAGTTTTCTGGGTTGCGGATAAGCACCTTTTTCTCCTTTCTTTAGAAAAAAATGAAATAAACATTAGTTCAAACTAAATTTCGATATTACAAAAAAATACAAAGCGATAAAGATTATGGCCAGAGAGCAAAATTACGTATTTGAATCGATCTAATATTTTTTTTAATTTAAAAAAAATGGAATATGATTTTATTATATATGTATATATATATATATATATATATATACATATATATATATAATATATATATATATATATATATATATATATATATATGTATATATATATATATATATATATATATTATACATTAAATGTGTGCGAATAAATGTGACACATATATATGTTTATATATAGTGTGATTTCAAAATATATGTTGTTAAATGATAAAAAAATATGATAAATTTATTAACACTTTGACTCCCGCGAGAATCTCGGAGCCAACACGATAATATACTACATGTTGTAATAACGCTACGAAAAAATGGAGTACTTACTTACGAAAGATTATAATGATACGTTGGATATTGTTGTTAGCCATCTGTTTACATAATGTTTGACGTGTGTATATGCGTTGTTCTTTTCCCTGATCTGTAGTGTTATTATGTATTTAAAAACTTGTCCATAAATTCCTTGCTCTGAACATGTGAATTGTCTTTGTTACACTTTCTGTATATGATTATTACAAACACCATCTCATTTATTTCTTTCGATATTGTATTAAGCTCACCTATTTACAAAAAATACAAATTCATTCTTTTTATGTAATAAACCTTGGAATGACGATTTAAATTTTTTCACATTCTTTCTACATATATGGCTGATATACTTCTACAATAGCATTTTTAGACTTACGTATAAAATTCAAACAGATATAATTTTATGTAGATAGGTTTTCTGATTTATTACCATTATTGTTACTATGAATACATTTCGTTCTTCGGTTCTGCCGTGACTATAAATAATTTTTATTTTTTTTATTTATGCCTTATTTTCACAAGACAAGGTATAAAATTTGATATAGAAACTCTCGTGATGCGGACTGAGGCATTAAGGTAATTTAAATATTTTTTTGCGATAATTATAAATGATTTATTAGAGTTTAAAACAGTTATTTTCATGAAGAATAATTGTTCAGAGACGTAATAGACAATAGAAAGGTCAATATTTGCGAAATTACTATCTATATAAATGACCCATCTGCTAGTAAGGACTTTACATTTTTGTTTAAAAGAAACGTTCGCTCATACGAGTACATTTATTATATATATATATATATATATATATATATATATATATATATATATATGTATGTATATGTATATATATACAGGTCGGCCATAAGGTTGTTACCGATTTTAATCTTTAATTTCTCGGACGCTTGCAGCGCGGTGAGGCGGGGGTGGGGTGGTGTATATTGGTAGACGCGTCGTTTCCTGGCAGCGTGCTTTTTGTGTCCGCGTGTATTATGAAAATAACAAATCTATGATTACTGTGCGACGGTTGTATCGACAGGAATACGGTGTAGGAGACATTGGTGAAGGTCCAAGCGCCAATGTGATACGGAAATGGATCAGATCGACTGTAACAATAATGGGTCGCAGACGTCCAGTCTCTGCGAGAACGCGTGTTCGTGTCTCTGTTCAGCAAAATCCGCAACAGTCAACTCGTAAGAGAAGCCAGGATTTGGACGTCAAGAGAACAACTTTGAGGCAAATTTTGAAACGTGACTTGCATCTTAAGGCCTATAAAATCTAGCTTGTGCAAGAATTGAAGCCGAATAATGCCGGTAACCGCTTTAACTTTATTAATGAAATGCTCAATCGCTTTAACAACTTTTTCAACGTAATGTTTACTGACGGGGCCAACTTTCATCTTAACGGCTACGTTAACAAACAAAACTGTCGATTCTGGTCCGAGACTAATCTCCGACGACTTCACGAACGTCCACTTCACAGCCCTAAGCTTGTTGTTTGGGCTGCAATATCAGCAAACGGTATTATCGGGCCATACTTTTTCGAGGACGAAAGAGGTCGCGCGGTGACGGTAAGAGCCCACAATTATTGCGATATGATAATAGAGTTCTTGATTCCGGCCTTGCAAGAGCATTAAGGGAATACGTCCAGGATATGGTTCCAACAAGATGATGCCACATGCCATACTGCCAGGGTCTCCATAGCCCTTTTGAATGAAATTTTTCCGGGAAAACTCATTTCAGAAAGGGGGAATATTGAATGGCCCCCACGTATCTCAGATCTCACTCCATGTGACTATTTTTTATGGGGCTACCTTAAATCTGTAGTGTACGACAAAAGTCCAACAACTTGACAACAACTCAAGAGAAACATTATCTGGGAAATTAGCAATATTCCGAGGACAACGTTTTGCCGGTTGTTCCAGACTATGCGACTTCATTTTCAAGAATGTCAAGAAGCTGAGGGGCGTCATTTAAACAACATTATTTTTAAGTCATTGAAATTCCATTACTTCTATTTTCTAAAAATAAAAATGTCATACAAATTTTAGTTGTTTTTAAATTTTACTTTGAAACCCCCAACACTATTTTGGCATTTCCTGTATATATATATATATACATATATATGTATATATATATATATATATATATATATGTATATATATATATATATATATATATATATATATTTATATATATATATATATATATATAAATATATATATATATATATATATATATATATATAAACATATATAAGCGGAATACTTATATGTACTTGTATAAGAAAATGTTCATTTTAAAAATGAAAGATAACTCTGAAGACAAACTTTGCAGTATTATTTCTCTCTTTTAGTGCGTAGTCGATAGAAGAAGCATACTTGATTTTTCTTAAATAACTTAATACAAAAGAGAAACGAGTTTGAAGAATTTATGAATTGTTAGAAATCGAAAGAACAAACATAAAAGTAGTTTAAAAAGGTTTATGGACAAATTAAGCTGTTTGTTCATCTATCTTCTTGTTTGTGTGACTTTTGAAGCTATCCTGTCGCAAATGGGCAACGTAATATGTGTTCCTTGCCCACATTTCAATGACTACCCACTTATTTCCGCAGTTAGAAAGTCAAACAATTTAAAATTGTTCTCTTAAATAGAAAATTATTCAAAAATTTCAGTGAAATTAAAACGACATGTTTTAATGGCTTCTGAAAAAAAAGTACACTACACGAGAATATTTACAAATTTAGTGACTACAAACGATCTTGGACTGGTTTCAAAAAATATTTGTAAAAGAAACTAGCTGAAATTATTTGTTGGTATTGATTATTAAATTTCAGTTATATTAATTAATCCATTACAGTTTTCCATTATTTTAAGTATATTGTTATAATAAAATTCATTTACATACATATTTAACAAATATCTTCTAAACACTTGAAATCGAATAATTGCCACATTTCAATAGGGTACTTACTTAGTTGTTAAAAATATAGTATGCTCAGAGTAGTTAATAATGGGTCAGATGAGACAAGTAAGTTGTGAAATTTACCTTCCAACACTTTTGCTTTCCGGAGCGTATTCTGATAATAATTCAGTTGGTAACACTAAGTACTGTATTATTAAAGGGTGCCATATTAAACTTTAGTTCAGAATTTATTGGTTTCTAAGAATATAATTTCTAAGATTTGCATGCATCGTTAATAGCGGTCTTTTTACATTGTACAGGTTTTTAATTTTTTTTTTCAAATTTTACCCATGTGCACGGTTTTGATTTAGTAACTTTAATCAAAAACTATGATACACTGAAACTAACTTATTTTTAATAATTTCACTTTATTGGTCAATCTAAAAGTGATATATAGGATTATGCGTTCACCAGTATTTGCATCGCTGTTTTAGGGTATTCTGTTGACTGACGTGAAAACGCCCGGCCTTACCCGGCGTGTTGGTCAACGTTCTTATCGACCGTAATGAAATTGCGCTTATTTAAATTGGTGTGTCGTACCTGCGAATAATATTAGTCACTGTAGACGATTTGGTTGATTAATTGTCAAATAGGTACATTAAAATTTGCTAATTGTGCTCATTTCATTTACATGATTTAATAAGACAAAATTAAACTAAATCAATATTCATATCGGAAAATTTATTTATATATTCTTAAATTTGTGCTGCGTCGTACCTATCAAAGTACATAATTATAGGATTGGAGATTTTATTAAAGATTCCTGTAGAAACATTTTAAATGAATATTTTAAAATTCCATTAAACACTTCAACTACTTACCTACATATTTTCATGGAGACCCTGTTTAATTTGCTTCGGAGGCAGATTTTTTGTATTTCACTCACTTTGAAAGATGAAGGCTTAGAATCACAATTATTACATTATTCTAGGAATAGAACAGGGTCTCTGTAACCTGTGCTTAAAAGAAAAACATTTTTTGCCTGAAAGTATTTTCTTAAGGATCTTCTTTCGTTGCTAAATTTGTTTCCAAAAAATTAAAAGGTCTGATTTGAATTAAAAGATTTTTCCATTGCTATTTATTCTTGGCTAATAATACTTACTAACTTTTACTGCGACTTCGCTTGCACATACTTTTCTAAAACAACATTAAGTTTATTGGAACACTAATGCACTTATGCGCCATATATTATAATTATAATAACAGTTAACTTTTTTAAGCAAACACGATTAACTTTAAAACGTCTTATTACCGTATTTTTTTAGGTTATAGATTGCGATGAAATATAGCGTATATGGTAATTCAAAAATAGCAGGATCTAGCAGCTAAATTTCATCGAAATTCCTTTTACTATTTTATTTTTATAAACCGAAACGTGATTTACAAATAAACAAACAAAACTTCCACAAATAATACTTTTGTTTTCTGTTTTATTAAGTTCCCCTCAATATTTTTTTAGTCGAATATTTCACGTTTAGATAATCCAATTCTATAGTTTTATTTTATATATAGATATAGAGTGTAAAACACCTGAGAATGTACAAAGCCTAATCTAAAGCTAGCTACCATAGTAACTAAATTACAAATGTGGCCAATAGATTAAATATTTAAACTATTAAAGGAAAAAAGAAATTTATATCCTATGCATACAACATAGAAAAACGTTATATGCCAAAAATTATCAACAGCAACATCTGCCCTCATACGTCTGCACACACGAGCATATACTCGTCCCGTAACGCCATTAGAGGTTTAATATACATTTGTTTGATCTTGCGTACCTGCGTAAATTTTAATAATTAAATGATATCTTTATACTGGGCAGTTAGGTGGTACATAAAAATTGAAATCGAAAATTGATAATTTTATGAATAATTTGAAGAATTTGGCTTTAGGTGTCAGTTCTGAATGTGCAGCTTCAAGAATTTTGATAGCGTCTTGAGTAATGCAATACGACGTATTTGGTGGAAAAATAATTCAATATATTGCCATCGCTTGCTACCGATAAAGATGCTATACTTGTATCTCATTTGCAGAGAGTAGCCGTAATAGAAAGCATACATTTTGTTTCTACTGTACACAAGAAATGTATTTTTTGGTTAAATAACTTTGGTAAAAGAAAAAGAAATTAATAAACTTACATCAAATTGCAAAAAAAAAATTATAGCAAAATGGGTGTGATGAAATGAATATGACTACCTACCGTGGCATAATCCACTAGCCAGTTATGCTTCGCTTTCATTAGTTTCTTTTTGAGTCAACGAAAACTTTTTTTAGAGCAAAAACAAGTCATATATATATTGAGACACGTGTAAGTTGTTCTTTATTTGATGGGTGCTTGTCATATACCTTATTCCAAACCAAAGTATAAGAAGTATGATACAGTATGTGGTCATATAAAACCTGTAAAATCATGTATTATAGGAATAGCTACATATTTACCCTAATCAATATACCATTTTATGAACATTATAAAACATTGTGACAGATCCATGAAATATCTTTAGATTTTATTTAAAAAAAATAAATAGTCACATGCGCTTTGGTTTTCAGAAAAGAATTAATAAGGATAGATAACTAATACATGTAATTATGAAACCCCTAAATTGTGCATACGTTTTATGTACTACAACAGATCGCGTTTAACTTTGACTATTAATCACACGATACTTACTTCCAGTACGGCCTTTAATTGCTGAACAAGAAAGCGAACTTTCTCTAATTCCAATAAATATATTCTAATACTCGTATGGAATACACAGTTGAAGCAAAAATATTCTCTTAAGTCTTGTGATCGTTTAACGCTGATATTAGTGCCAGTTTTAGTGTATAACAGGATCATTTTCCACATTCGTGCTATCACGAGTATATATTTTTCTAAGTCAGCATCATCATACGCTTTGTATTCACTTCGATTGCCTGTTTTATTATGAAAGTAAAAAGAGAACAACATTCACAAGACAAAGTAGTAAAGCGAATAAAATGTCCCTTCAGATTGATGTTCGAAAATGTAAAATAATTTTATTACCGTCACATAATTCTAGTAGTACAAGTTTCTGTAAAAGTAATATTTATAGGACTATATGTAAACAATATTGATTATAACCAATTAACTGGAAAACCAAATTGAAATAAGTATAGCCATTAATGTATTATCAAATACCTAGTACTCGATATTTTATTTGCACAAGTATATAGTAAAACTTAAAGAAGAAAAATCGGAAGGTATTTAGAAATTTTTAATCACTTTTGTTCTATCTTAATTTTTGGGAAGTCCCACACAAAAATGAGTTTTAGGAAGAAACCCTAGACTACGGTGGGGTCAATTTACCCATAACCCTTTCTACGATTAATGGCTTATGAGAAAAATAGCTGTAAAAGTAAAACGAATATGTGAGTGATATAATACAACGGGATCCGGCCACGTAGTTTATTTTTTAATGGGATTTTAATGTAAGGTCTGTTTGCCTAATAACAATTTTCCGGAACTATCATTAATTCATATAACAATTATAAGCCGCCAATTAGTACTGAAATTTACTAAAAAAGCAACATTGATTTATATCCTTACAATTAAATACGTAATTCGTTTCTATATTTTTTTCAAGCACTTGTACATTAATACTTAAAACAAAATACTTAAAATAATTGAGAAATCCATTAAATAATGTTCATTTCATTGTAATTTTGGAGAAATTCTACATGCAAAGGAGTGTTCTGAAAAAATTCTTTATAAATAAATTTCTATATTCATCATATTTTTTCTGGTTCATGCCAGAGCCAATTTTATTAATATCCCTTAGTAATGATAATATTTTTACGGGCGGGTGGAAAAATTATTTCATTCGCTACTTTATTGACAAAGTTTCATATAAAAGATTTTTTTTAAATCATGGATTATCCGCCGTGAAGACTGGACCATATAGCAAAAAACTTTCTATTTATTCCCGAGAATGAAAGATAAAAACGGGTGAATCCCTGGATGCAAAAAAAGCGGCGACTGCCCCCAAAAAACCGCGGAAGAGACGTCCAGAGAAGAGTAGGCTGGCTGCTTCTCCCAGTAAAAATAATAAATAAATTACAAACTTGTTGATTTCGTTTTTATTTTCTAAAACCTTTCCTTATTACCCCTCGTCAGCAATGAAACATTGAAAAATATTCAATTGAACTTTGATCTTCAAAAAAAATTTACACTTTAAGACGCCGGAATAACTATTTAAAATAAAATTATGATTTTTTATTATAATATATTGCAACTATTAGATTTTTTTATTTATTCGAGAACTTCGACGGGAATTGTTTGTGGTAATTATCTTTTTTTAAATTTAAAAAAATCATTATCACAAACAATTCCCGTCCTAGTTGAATAAAATTATATCTGACCGTTCTAATTAAGATGCGTAAAGATATCAAATAACGATAGCAGACATACGTTTTACAAATCAAAAATCTGTTCAATTTTCTTAATATTTTCACCAACATGAGTAGATAAGCTTCAAGCAATGACCACATGAATGCATTATTTTCAAGAATAATATGTACTAGAGAGTTATATATAACTACGATTAAATCAATATTATATAATTGTAGGAAAGAACAAATTCTAGTACCCTGTAGGCTTTATGTCAGATATCGTTGATATAATCGTAAAATGCGAGTTGTACATCAATAATCACAAGATAACGTACGGACTGTGCTCAAGGAGACATGCAGTCAGAATAGGGTTCGATTCAAAACATAAAAATATTTATACATAATAAATTTTGTAAGTCAATACAATATATTTTACTTCTGTTTCCATAAGTATCGTCGTTTGACAAAAAAACATCGATAGTCGATACTGGCATTATGAATAGTAAAAACAAAAAGATCTTTTACAACCATTTATTTGTAGGGAAGTAAAACTTCATCTTATGTAATAAAACCAACAGAAACAGTTTAAAGAGACATGACGTAGCAAAGACAGACACTCGTCAACAATTTTGCATTAGTATTCCGGATTTGACCTCTTTATAACTCACTTTTTCCATAAAAAAAACTAAATTCTTATATTTTCTCTTGAGTTTTCTTGTTATTCCGAAGTATTATTTAGGTCTCAAATACTTTTATTAAATTTTTTTTCAAATTATAAAAATATCTTCGCCTGAAATTGTATTTTAACATACAATATATAATTTATTGTGAATATTTTAGAATGATATGCATTTTCAAAGTAAATTCGTATATTAATATAAATTAAATCAAGCTGTTAATTGAAATCGAAAATAAGAGTTTTTCAATTGAAATTTATTTAAATATAATGCTATTATCATCGCGTGCTTACACATACTTTAAATAAGTAAAAAAAAATATTTAGTCATTTTATCTATTAAATTTTACAATTTGTAATGCAATCTAAAACAATTGGTAAGAGATTTTTTGACTATTTCTTTATTCATTGGTTGTTGTTTTACGGTCAAGTTTGGTTGTTATATTTTACTTTTACATATATTCTGTTATCTTTTTCGAAATTTTCAGGTTTCCATTTTTTCCTGCAGGTTTCAAATCTTAGTTTAATTTGTTCATTAATTTTTTAGTGACGTGAGTAATAGAATTCACTGGTTACTGTTATTTCATTAGTTTCCTCTATTTATATTTTTGTATTAAATACTTTCTAAACTAAGAATCTTGAATAATTTCAATTTATTAAAATTATTGAAAGCCGAATATTTCAAATTAGATTTGTTCAAATCATTTCGATTCGAAGAATTTTCAAAAGGAATGAAAATCTTAACATCAAAGTCTTACTTCCTAAGCAGTTTGGATTAAAATGTCGATGCAATTAAATTCCTTGTTTTACTGCACGAAAAATAGAGAGTTTATTTGAGATAAATTAAACAATAGGAAAGTTATATTTTTGTGCTAAAACCTAAAATGGACTTTATACGCAAAAGACACTACCTCAAGATTTCCCACCGATCGAAATATCCTAATTACTTAAAAATTCATCAATTTGTACTTTTGATAAAATAGCTCGTAGTTATAAATATTAACACTACGAAACAAAATAAATTATCTTCCAGCTTCGTATTAGAAACTAAAGTAAGTAGAATCGGACGTGGAATTAAAAAATAAATGCCAGTTTAAAATAAATAAACATTACCTGCTTTGTATTGCACAGTTTTGAACAAATAGACGACACCCGCTTTGCGATATGTGGGAGATATGCATTGCTTCACAAGTATTTCTTTTAATATTACTTACTTTTATGTTACTTAGTTAAGTGAGACATTTTTCGGTTTTTTTATTAGCAAGGACTTATTTAATATTATCCAAATAGTTGTTACCAAACGAGAGATATAAACACACATACACAGGCGCGCGCGCTCAAACACACACACACACATATATATATATATATATATATATATATATATATATATTTTGACTCCCTTGTTTCCCTATTAATATTATAATTCATAAATATTATAGACTGTTAATATTGATTACTAGTATTACTCCTAACTATGCCCTTATTTGAGTTATTTAAAAAGCAAGATTACATTCAAATAATATAAATGACGTCCCCAAACAAATATCGGTTGTTTGGAAATTGGCATTTTTTAATTTTTTTAAATCGGTTCCAGTATTTTTGAATTCCAATAATATAAAAAGCACATTATGTAAAAATAATCTTAATGAGCAAAAAAAAGAAACCCCATATGCTTTTAAATATTTCTTTCTTTAATATTATGTAAGTAGATAAGTATTATTTCGTGTTAGTGAAATTATTAATTAAGGTTCCGTAGTTGCTTACACCTCTCAAAATTTTGATGCAAGTTATTCAAAATAATTTAGACGAAAATTACACATCAAGAGAACACAAAAACCTCAACTTGGAAAATCACTTATTGCAAAGAGACTCTTCTGTAAACAAAAAGGAAATTACTTTTTTTAACGAAACTACGAACTTGCTATTTGCGAAAACTTAACTTAGATATACAAATGTTTCTTTTTTCAGAAAAAAAATGAGCACGTTACCTCTTAAATAAAAGCATTTCATTGATTGAAAGACACTAAACCCCAAATATTCTTTCTTCTACGCTCAGCTCGGAGGCTACTTGATTAATTTGAATTCAGGTCAGATTCAGTATTTTTCATCAAATCCAACACATGTTCTCTGGTCTCTTTGGATGAACAATTGTCAAAAATTTTTCTTTGCATCTTGAGGATGTAAAAGAAGCTACAGCAATTTTACATTTTTCAAACATGAAAATCAGCGATCGAGTTTTGGTTTCTCGTATGACGGTGATAGGTCTAATTTTCCATAAGCAATCACAGATGCATAATTTGTTGTGGTTGTGGTGATATCCGGCACTGATGCTAAACAGGATAGATGCTCAACAAAGCAGTATATAAAAGAAGTCTAAATTTCACTGGTATTTGGTTTATTAATATCATAAGTTTCGTGAGCACACTCTAACCTCAAAATTCACTTATGATTTTGTTAAAAGAACAAATATGTGGATAACATCGGTTATTCCCCATTATTAATAAGACCGGTCTATTATACTTAATGAAATGTGCATGCGTAGTTTTCAAATTATAAACATAGATAAACGGCACCAAATTTAAACTGGCAATGTTCGTATTCGCATTCGTTATCACGAATGTCTGGAAATCTATATTCGTGACATCACTGACAACTTATTAATACTATATGCGACTACAACTTTTTAAATATCATAAGGGCTGATAATATTAAAAGTATTATAAAATAACAAATATAACGAACGTAATTTACTACACTACAATATCTACAACAATGCAGGGATTGATTAATAATTTTAAATAATTCTCCTTCCATATTCCTCTTTTCGTTCCATAGTTCAATTACTTCTTCCTATGGACATAGAGGCATTAAATATATCAGCTAACTTCACAATAATATTTTATAATAGCGAATCTATTACGTAACTACATAGCTGTGTGCAGGCACAAACAATTGGATACCAATAAATTTAATTTTCCCAGTATTTCAATGAAGCTTACCAAAAGAAACTTGAAATAAACTAGTATTTCAATGAATATAGTTGATGTTATACTCGCGATAAAATATTCTTCTCAAAGTAATAACGCCGATAATGACTAACGAGTTTTCCGCAACTGAAAACGGAATATCTTACAGTTACTTAACAAAAATAATCAATAAACCGTAGATGAGATACTAATAAATGGGTGTTTGAGTAATTTGTCGAATTGTGATGACAGGAGAATAGGTTAATGTCCCTGTCGAGAAGATAGTGAAGTAGAATTTTCGTTCTAATAGATACGGCATATTTGATTTTAAGGATTGTGATACGAATAGTGAGCAATATAAAAAACATTATAGTTGTTTTTTTAATTATTTTATTGTGGTTATTATGATATATAATTTCTGTGTTTATTTATAAGCTTGCAATTACTGCAGTATGTTAAATTTACGTACTTCACTAAAAGACTGAACATAAACAAATGACTCAATATCGAAATTTCATTAGGTTTTCAGAAAGTAGAGTATTACATGAAAATGAAGTCTTAAATCGCGAATTTTGAGATAAGAATCATCTACATCTAAGTAATTTAACGTTTCCTTACCTGTCCACCTATCTATTTGCTCATAACTTAATTTCTTCTTGATATTTAAGCTTTATTTTCCGTAAAGTTCTAATATATTTGCAAACTTTGTAAGAGTAAGTTGTAAAAATTTGTCAAGCCTTCTAAGTTGCAAAGTTACCAGGATACTTTTGAAGTAATTAGGAGTAATATTTATATAAACTGACCATTTTGACTTACCCTGCCTAAATACGTTGGTGATATTTTATAATTTATGATAATTTCAATTAAAAAAATTATAAAAAATAATTATATAAATATATAATAAAAAAATGATAATTTATGATAATTTCAATTTCAAAAAAAAAATAATATAAGTTATAAATTATTAGAAATATATGCTACACAAATTTCTCTTGGTTAATAATTTAACTTTTGTTTGGTAACGTGCAAGGTTACAATTTATAATAAAACTATTTGCGATATGAAATTTATACAAGGATGAAAAATGTTTGACTCCCCGCGAGTTCAAAATTGAGACAGAAAATAAGTATTTGGTACATATATTGTATATTAGATATTAATTCCACGAAAATAATATAGAATTGTTATAAAGCAACATTAAAATAATTTTGTCATATAAAACAATAAGGTAGAGTGTTGTATTACGCGGAAAAAGTTTACATTAGTTAGATACACTTAACGTAAACATTTTATACGTAATACAATATTTTATATAATTGTACTATATAAAAAAATCACTTTAATATTTTTTTACACAATAATAGAAAAATACGGAGCCGCGCAAAATAACAGTAAATGCAACAAGAATATGAAGTGAAAAAGTTCTGCTAATCTTAAGGCATTTGTTAATAATAAATGAAATAAGAAAGTACTCATTAGTAAGTAATTATTTACTCACAATACTTTACTCGTTACTTATATTCGTGCAAATCAGTTTTATTATAAGTGAGATATATATATTGTGTGTGTATGTGTATGTATATGTAAATATACGTATATAAATTTTATTCTCAGCTTCTTTTTATTATTTGAAAGAAAAGAAATAATTACGCAATCATCTAACAAAAGAATATAAATTAGATCCGCCGTCACATGTAAGGAAACTTACTTTAGAGATCCAATTAAATCTTCTTTTAAATTTGACACTTACTGGTAAAATATTTAATTTGTCATAGGATTGTTTAAAGCTAGACTATATAATTAATGAGCAGTAGCGGGCGATATGACAAGACTCCACTTGACAATTTTCGTAAAAAGAAATTACCAGCTTTCAATAATTTCGTATTTCCGAAATCTAAAATTGGCTTAACCAAATGACATGTGGATTTCGATAATTAAGGAAAATTGGATTTAGGTGGATCATGTCATAATGTTTAGTGTTTGAAGAATATAACTTTATAATATTTTGAACCTAATTCAACCTTAAAAAAAATAGATTTAACACTCGGGAGAAGTTTTAAAGCAAAATATTGATTTTTCAGTGAAGATTTTTTTTGTAAACTCGCGCACGATTGAATGGTGTGTAAAATTATTTAAAGTGACTCTACTTGTTTCAAAATGCTTTTTTTATTCTTATATTAACTCCTTGATTAAATAATACCTTTTCATATTATGACGTAATAGACAAGTTTTGAGAAGTTGGTGGGTAAGTTAGTCAGCAGTTACTTCGAATTTATACGGTTAAAATTAAAAAACTGATTTAATATGGGATTGTATTTTGTAAAGTACTTACTTTACATAGGAGCTATTATTTTAGTATAGCCAGCTTTTTTTGGGTTACTGTTTTTTTGGGCGCCCCCTTTTTCGGTTTTGATTGTGCGATTTATATGTAGATTTTGTTTATTATAATGAAAAAAATTTTAACATAATTGCGACTGAGATATTGTTGAAAATAAAAAAAAAAAAGTAAATTATTTCTTTTCAATAAGAGTTCAAATAAAAAAAAACGTCGCCGATCATTTTCATTCCAATTTTCTTAAATTAATGCAAATTTTATAATACCGATTAACTAATAACAGTTATATTACCATTAATACATCATAAAGTGAATTAAAAAATAACAAAATATTTCTTTTTTTACGTCTTTTACCTCCAAATAATCCCTCCTTCATGTTATTCGGGTTCAAATAGCTTTAAGCAGTCTGCCAATATAATAAGTTATTTTGTACAAAAAGGTTATCAAGAAAGTAATGGCTGAATGGCAATTATGGTAAAGACGTTTAAAATCTTTTCTAAAACTAATTACGCCTTCATGTTTTTGTAGTAGTTAATTGTACAGAAAACTAACTGGTTTTATATTTCTAACATAGGAAGATAAATAGTCAGTTGGCTTAGGAACAGACAATAGTACTAAACTAAATTAAAACTAAACTGAATGGACGTCAAAGAAAAAAAGCCTAACCGTGCGTTTAAAGTAAATACTACCCAAGAGATTTGTTACGAGATTGGTGTTAACGTTAAACACACTAAGAATGGAAAACAGAAACCTATCTTAGAATGATAGTGAATACTTCCCCAGAGACCGCCATTTCTTCACTAAGAGTTTTCCCAAGGCTTTACATTCTGACAAGACACGTGCTTGTTGAAACCATTACTAAGATTTCATTACCATACAAACCGTTTTAAATTCCTTTCTTTCTTAATTCAAGTCGTTTACGTAATGTATATAAGGCGGGATTTAGTAATTTTTAGGTTTGAGTAACATGCTAATATTAAATATATCTCAAAATTCTTTTAAATATGTACATAACTATAAAGAATATGACCTACAACGTATACTTCTTACCAATATCTACGAATAATTAAAACAGTAAGATGACTGTAAAAGTAACCGGCCGTGAAATTATTCTGTGTGGAAATTTACCGACGAAACTTTCTCCAATACTAAAAATTGTGCGATTGTGTTGTAAGTGTCGACGCTGTAGATACAAATGCACGGTTAAAGACCAGACAGAAAATAATTTTATTAATAGATTCAACAAACTACTTGTATATACTTGAAAATTAAACTACAAGTGTGGAATAACTTAGCACTTACTTTCAAAGATTCAGGGCTGATACACTGAATAGGTTTATATATATAATACCTTGGAATTTAACTACAACAATTCCTGCCGAGCGTCATAATATAGAGAAATATTTTAACAGAATACCACGTATGCTCCGAAACTTCAAATTTAGGGTTTGTAAGTATAAAACGTACAAGGCAATGGCAATTGAAAAACTTCATAGAAAAAATCAATTTATTTCTTAAACAACGATGTCATTATCAGTTATTAGCGGTTGCTATTACGTAACTGACTGATTCAAATAATAATTTTACTTATTGAAATTTAATTGAAAATTATGACCTATACATATAATAAAATTGTGACAGCATATACAATGATAATAGAAACAAGAAAATCGATAATGAGTGGCTGGGAACAATCTTTCTCTCCAGTCTACTCGATTCATACAAACTCATAATGATCATAGCGGTTGAAAGTTCAAGAATGATTATAAACGCTGACTCGATCACGCCAAAGATTTTGCATTATGTGGAAACAAGCAAAATTGGCACAAAAGCTTTCGCAATTAAAAATTGCGAAAATATGAATAAAATATAAGCAGAAAAAATACTCAGGAAATCAAGAAAATTTAAACTAAGTTGCCTCATTTACAGCTTTATAAACAAACATAAAGTCTGGAACATTAATTCTAGCGTTTCCGTAAACATGGACATAAATTCTAGCGGTTCCGTAAACATGGATAAATACCTCTTGTGTGAAAAAACCAATAAATTTTTAATCTCAGCGGTAGAGATACCGCCATCTATTAAGGTAATAAAAGTGACAAACAATAAACTTACAGAAGTAAAAGACTTTGACCGAGTGATTCTGGATGTCTACAGCACTAAAGGTTAGTGCAACCAAAATTTACCTGGAAATGTTCCATACGTGTCATAGTTTATAACATACCAATTGTCAACTAGTCAATTTATTACAAGTGGTAGTCAAACAGGAGTAGTAGAGGCTGGATTTCATTCTTTCTGCTTTCTTATGTATATAAACATAAGAAAACAGAAATAATGAAATTAAAGTTACTAAAAGTCTAATCAGTTGTAAGTGTCGACTAAATATACAACAATAATGAATTCAGCATAAACACTCGAACAGAGCATCAGTAAAAAAGGTAAAATACATGCTAAACGATATAAATCTACCAAAAATAGTTATCAAAAGTGAAGATGATGTCTTAAAAATCACCGCGAAGAAAAACTATGTCACAATGAAACTAACAAAGCCTAAGTATGAGTAGTCCATACCATACATTTCAAGATCTCCCATGTTATGCCAAAGTCCACAAGTGTTGCTCTGAATCTAAGTTTAATTTGGAAGATACGCTTAAAAATAAGTCCCCATAAATTCAAAGTTAAATATAATTATCAAAACCACGACACCCTCGAATATAATGTTGATATCAAGTAATAAAGAAAAGTTTTCCGGAACAACTGAAGAAAATAATTACTTGTACTATGACGAATGTTAATCTAGTCTCATACTTTTTAAACAACCAAAAGGCAATAAAGTCATTTGGTTACGATGGGTGCAAAAACCTCAATAAAAAATTGGAATTCCATTATATACAAGATATTAAATAAGATAAATGATAATTTGAATTATGTAACATTGCGGTAATGTCTGAAAATGGAAAAATACAGCAGTTACATTTTCATTCAATAGACCAAATATATTGAATAATAGTTAAACATAATCACAATAAGTGACGCTTAACTTAAGAATGCGAATCAATGGGATCATTAAATTGTGACTCATCTGTGAGAAAACCTGACATTTTGTTCTCTGTGAAGGTGAGGTGAGTGGACTTTTATACAATTTCGCGTCTCATAGTAGAAAAATCATTAAAGCATTTAAAGAAAATAGTTAATACCACTGACGTAGACTACGCAAACGACGTCTAAATCAGACACTCAAAAATTAGGTACATGTTCTTCAAGAATGGAGCCGCTGTCATCTGGCCCAGCTAGTGCTAACAAAATACGGCCCAGTCTATCGCCAAACAGAATTCTTGGTAGCTTCTTGAGCTATCAAAGACAGTATGATTAAAATTATTTAATTTCATAAACGATGCAATTATACTAACTTTAAGTATAAATTTGGAAAAGGAAGATTTAAACCAAAATTTATGACCTAAACCGCGTATTTACAAATAATCAGTACACTTATTTGTACACAAAGACCTTCTCAGAACTTAGTTTAAAATCATGTAAAATTGGAATATTAGAGTGTAAAAAGCTGCCTAACTCTACGTTTGTAATTTTCTGTCTCTAGGTGAAAGGATATAAATATTTATTATTACAACATAAAACTTTTTAACACGCTAAACCCTAAGATATTGTATTACGTCAAAATCCCTGTTTACACACTTTAATTATAAAAAAATTCACTTGTTAAGACACGGGTAGAAAAATATTATAATAGAATTTCAAATAAGATTTTGACAATATTCGATTTACTGTATGATGGCATTACACTTGCTAATGTTCAGGCTCACTTTTTTCAATTTGCTTTAATATTTAACTATACAATTTTATGTACTTCAAAGTTATTTCAAGGTGAGATTTTTATCTCATCTTCAAATATAAAAAATTAAAGTAGTGCATTCTGAGCAACTTTTCCTTTGAAACAATGAAATTGAAACTATGAAGTCTACTGAGAAAATGGTTAAATATATATTATACATAATTTTTAATTACAAGCTTGTTATTAAAAACTCTCTCATTGATAGGGTAGAAAAGCATATAAAAAGAGCAATATTAAAGTTTTCATTAAAAAATGCTAAATTTTGTCACAAAATCTTGGTAATAAATTATACAAAATAGACGCTGTCTTTAAAAACCAACCAGAATCACGTGACACAAACGATGTGATACCTTCTTTCTTTACCAGTCATTTCATCAGCAATTGATTATTACGTTGTGTTAGACTACTAAAATAAGAAAAAATAAAATTTAAAAAATGGAATAGAGTTTTGTTAAGAGTTACTCTGGAAACTTGGCGAGAGTTAATGTCGACACATTAATGGGCGTTTTAATGAAAAATGTGAAATTTACGAGTGTAGAAATGGAAATGGAGAAACAAATTCAGTATATGTAAGTATCGTAAAAATTATTGTTAAAAAATATAATTTATTTTAATAACGTGTAAATTATTGTACCAAAAAACAAATTATGGTGAAAAACATAAAATAAAAGTTCTTTATGACGTGCACTACTCTTCAGTCACTGCTCACCACACAGTTCGTAAAAAATGAATTTTAAAAGGAATATATCATATAAATTACGAAGTTATTGTAAATAAATTCTGTGCAATTGCATTTGTAATTTCATAGTGCTATTTGTTTAATACATACTTACGGTAGCAAAACGGGTTTTTAAAATTTAATTTTTGGAGAATGTTTAACATAAGAATTTTACTACAATTTTAAACTACTTACGTCTTAATTATATATTAGCTGACACACCTACAAATATTTATCTTGATTTCCTTGTTGTTATGGATTCATACATTTTTTAGTATTATCTGTTTAAGTTGAAGAACATTCCATTTTCAGAGGAAGAAAAGTATATTTGACTTTGTAGTTATTCAAAATATTTTTGAAATAAGTGTAATCGTCAATATCGATGAGAATATCATGTCACGGGAGTTGGATTCCCGTGACGTGAGTAACAGGAATTGGTGGTGTGTTTTGGCGCGAAATTCTAAATTCCAATTTTTAACTGCTCTTTCCCGGTAATAAGTAAAAATCTTTCGTTTTTTTATAAATAATAATAACTAAGTTTGATGTTATTATGTTTAATAAAAATAAAATTAGTGCCCATTCTCCATCGTTATGTCAAAAGTAAACCATATATTTTTTTAAATTCCGAACGCAATACATTGTGGAGCGCGCGAATAGGCTACAATTTGGTATTAGTATAAATTAAACAAACAATACCGATTAGATATTATTATAGTAATAACAAATAATGCGAACTGAAAAAAAAAATTAATGACATAAATGCATTTTTATTGTCCTTTTCGAAACTTAAAAGAAATTTACCCTAAATATTACTTTAACGTTGCTCAGTAAATAAGTATTAGTTATTTAGAAAGGGACGTGTGATTATTTCTACTTTATAAGGTTGAGTTATTTACTATTAACATTTACTAACTTTGTTAACTAAATGAAAACTATAATTATATGATGATAAAATAGGAATGCATGTAAATTATTTAAATATTATACATAATCATATCCAAATCGTGAGTTTGTACAGAACTCTTACGTTCTCAGTATTACAAAAATATCGATTGCCGTCTTCCATTTATTTGAAGGCACAATCATTTCTAGGTCAGGTAACAACCAAACTGCTCGGTGTTCATTTAATTTGGTAACCAGTGATATGTTATATAAAGCGTTTTATGCAATTTGGATAAAAATTAAAAATAATATTATAAAATGTAGTACCTTGAAGAAGATATTTTTGCAAAAAATAAGATAAATCTAAATGTATGCTGAGTACGCGGAGATTACGATTAACGAAAAATTTAACTAAATAAATATAATTAAATTTATTTAAATTTAACGATATTACCGTATGTCTGCATAACCTGACATATATTTTAACACTCACACTTAGGATACTTTCAGAGGGTTTAAGTTTGTTACACAAAATATAAGTAATACAGAGACCTGATACTCTAAGGTTATATAGATTCACGAACACAATAGTCAATGGTTGACAGTTACAGTATTACCTACACATACACTGCTAAATTTCATTTTCAGGTAAGATATGTAGTTATTGATAGTTACTTAACACGCGTATACTACTCATTATCTACTACAAATGTATCGATAAATTAACTATTAACAATACACTAGAAAATATTACCTCAATGTAATATTAAATAGTTGTCATGAAATATATTATAGACTGAGCATTATTCAACAGAAAATTGATATTATAGACTGAGCATTATTCAACAGAAAATTGTCAACATATAATACAGTTTTTAAACTTGAATATTGTTAAAAAATGCATGTAATTTTCCTCATAATGTTTATTTTTAGAACACAATGAATAATTTTATAAATAATTTTTAGAAACTGTGAAGCTTTTTCACTTCATTACCAAAAAACGACGAAGTTTACAGTAGATAAGTGAGTACGGTACCCTAGTTCCTGTAATTTATGGTTACCGTTTAATTATTATTACTGTCCTTCGAAATATATTATAATCTTAAATTAACTATTGTTTAATGGTCTGATCATGATATTCTGTTAAAAACGATTATAAATATTTACTTATTAATTATATTGTTTTGTAGACAACGAGTTACGAAAATTTTGAAAAACTTGTTAGAGCCGGCTGCATCAAATTCTGAAAAGTTTGATGATTTTTCAGAAGATGAAGGCCCAAGTCTCTCTGCAGTACAGGAAGAGTATTCAGTCCATTCAGTTAGATATTGAAGTAAGTTATTTTTGAATTTAATAAACAAATTGCTCTAAGACGAAAGTTTATTGAAGAAATTTTTCTTTCATTCATGAAAAGTAAATTAAAAAATAGAAATTATCTTGAATTATTTCTCAAACAAATAAACAAAGAATCAAAGCAATCCTTAACATTTCTGAAAGTGAGCAAGAAGCATCGACTTATATAACAATTGCTGCTATAACAATTGTTATAGAAAGAAATACCGCAAGACGAAGTACCGTTGTTTAAATTATTTTATTACTATTTATGCAGGTAAAAAGACTTCTTTTATCACATATTGTACAATAAAATAAAATACTCATTCCTTGTATCAAAATAGAGACATAAAATTGCGGTCTCACACACCGCGCGCAACGCGCGTTCCATGCAATCATGCTACCAACGAAAGGCTAATTAATATATTTCACACTATATTACATTTAAAAATTGTTTAAAGATTAAGAGAGTTACAATTAAGAACTTTATATTAAATAAGTTTAATGAATGAATAAATAACCAAAAATTGATAAAACCATGGAATATTAAAGGAAAGAGGCATTATGAATATTTGTGCAAACTCAGAATTTGAATAGAACTATGTGGCATATTTTAATCATTTCATTTCATCTTTACTTTAACATATTTTCACATATATTTCATAGGAAATACACAAAATTAAATTAGGTGCTAATAATATAAAATACTCGCTGCCTTATTAAATATATTATTAGTTCAATAACTATTTTTTTTCAATTTACCATCGCGTAATTAAGGAATACACAATAACGAAACACATGCAATATCTGCAAAGGGCGTTATGGACAAACTGACTGTCGCTATGGTGTGGAATTTGCTCCTGGCGTTGGTTAATACCTGCCGAGAAATTACAATACCAAAACCCATGTGCATGTGGCGGAAGTATTGCCAGATAACGAATTAAATTTTATTAAACATCGTGGTAAATCATCAATCATCAGATCAATATTTTATCGTTGGTGTTTTCAAAAAGTTTGATTCCGATTTTACGATCATTAGTTTAAATTTGTATAATTATCGTCAAATGTTTCGTCGATATTTATCTCCACATGCTCAGCATACATTTAGATTTATTTTATTTTTATCCAAATTTGCATAAAAAGCTATATATCACATCATCACTGGTTACCAAGTATTTGTTAAATTAAATGAACACCGAACAGTTTGGTTGTCATCTGATGTAAAATTAATTGTACTTTAAAATATATGGAAGTCGGCAATTGATATTTTTAATACTGCTAATTATTAAGTGTTAGTGGTAATATAAATGTTTGTACAAATTCATAATTTGGGTATGATTATGTAGAATATTAAAATTATTTACATTTATTCCTCTTTTATCATCTTTTAATTACAGTTTTATTCTTGGTCAATAAAATTGATAAATTGTAATAGTAAATTACCCAACACAATAAAGTAAAAATTAATAAATATCCCTTCCTAAATAACTTGTACCTTTTTACTGATCAAAATAATACTTCCTAGAAATATCTTCGAAAAGTAAGTTTCGAAAAGGACAATAAAATATTCAATTATACGATTTTTTTCAAAAACCATTAGTTATTATTACTATATTAATAACTAATCATTATTGTTTTTTTTTATTTATTCTCCGTAATGTATTGCATTTGGATTTTAAAAAATATATGGCTATAGTTTAAACACAACAATAGAGAATAGGCACTAATTATACTTTTATATTTGTTCAACAAAATTACACCTCAATTATTTATTAATATTTTTAGAAAATTAAAGACTTTCAGTTATTACCGGGGAAGTGCAATTGAAAACTGGTGTTTAACATTTCGCGCGAAAACACGTGCTACTCTCATCGATACTGACGATTACAACACTTATTTTAAAAATATTTTGAATAACTCTAAAGCCAAAAATATTTTGCTCGCTCTGAAAATGGAATGTTCTTCAGCTTAAACAGATAATATAAAAAAAATGTGTGAATCCATATCAAGAAGGAATCCAGAATATGTGTTTATAATTGTGTCAATTGATATAAAATTCAAAATTAAATAGTTCAAAGTTGCAGTAAAATTCTTATCATACATTTTTTCTAAAAAATAAATATTAGAAACCCGTTTTACTACCAGGAGTTTGTTTGAAATAAATAGAACTATGAAATGATTACTGTAATTTTACACAATTAATTTACAATAACTTCGTAAATAATATGAGACACTCCTTTTAAAATCCATTTTTTACAAACATTGTCGTTAGCAGTGACTGAAGTGCGCTGGACATGAAGAATTTTTATTTTATGTTTTTTACAATAATTTACCATTTGCTACACGTCATTATAATAAATTATATGTTATAGCAATAATGTCCATGATAATTACATATACTGGACTTATTTCTCTAATGCCATTTCTAAATTCGAAAATTCCGCATTTTCCATTAAAACACACCTTAGCGTGTCGACATATACTCTCGCTAAGTTTCAAGATTATCTCTACAAAAGTCAAATCCGTTTTTATTTTGATTTCCTATTTTAGTTGCCTAAGATGGAGGAGGTATAACATCGTTGACATCACGTTATTCTGGTTGGTGTTTAGAGATATTGTCTATTTTATATATTTTATAATGATGATTCTGTATTGAAATTCAGCATATTTTAATGGAAATTTTACTATCGCTCTTTTTATATACTTTCCTATTCTATCAATGAGACAATTTTGAATTACAAGCTTTAGGCAATTTCCATATTGTAAATTTTGCCATTTTTTAGTAGATTTCATAGTTTCACAACGGAAAAGATTTATTTAAATTTTTTTTATAACATTCAAATTACTTTGAAGCATTTTAAAATTAAATATTAAAACAAGTAAAAAAAAGTTTTATTGAATTTTGTATACTGACTATTTGTGAATACACAGTTTAAGCCATTAAACCTCCTTGAAATCTCTTTTCACCAATTTATACTTAATGTTAGTATATTTATGTCGTTTATAAATTTCATCGTTTTTATTACATTTATTGCACTTTATTTAACCGTCAAACATCTTCGCTATTTTGAATAACGTAATTGATTTCGCGGGGTATATTAATACCCCGTAGTTTAATACCGAAGAAAGTATCAAATCATAATTTTGGATGTCTTTTTTAGTCATTAAATAAAATTTAACAATTATAATTTAAATTTTTTTTTCTTTATAAAAATATATTTAATACAAAATTTAGCTGCTTTTAATCACCTTCATTTGAACTACTCATTTAAAATGGTTTTTTTAAACGTTATGTTACTAAACTATTTATGAGACCAAAATATATTTTTATAACAAAACAAACCTTATTCATTATTATAACACTAAAAAACTTAATATCTTTAGAATACAAAAAAACTGACAGGAAAGTATACAAGAGGTATACTTTCAACTCTTAAAATTACCTATGGTACTACTTCTAGGGAAATTTTTGGTTTAATTCACATTTCATCCAATTAAATTCTAATTTTTCAGCAATTTCAAATTTTTTTTTCTTCGGGATGATTTGCAAACAAATTTATCACAAATAGGGCAAGTTTTTGCCAATTTGAAGTCATGATTACGAGAACATAAATAACAACGCACTTCTTTCCCTCCTCTGTTTCTTTGTCAGAGCCAAGTACCTGGTCCATGATAAGTCTCAATTTTCAAGAAAAAGTGCTTGCCTCTTTTTGTCTATATATGCGGGGTTTACAAGAGACATGCCAACTTTTTTATAAATTGCTTACGAGTTTTCTTGCCGTCTATTTTTGACGCTTTTCATGTTACATGGCCGTTTACAGCGCAAAGATTAGGATTATACCAAACATTTTTTTGACCATAGTTTTGTCTGCTTGTGGCAGAGTAAGAAGCGCATTTTTGATCGAGGGCATCTACACTTCCCTGTGTTGGTTTGTAGAACGTTATTATCTCAGGCTTAGAAGCACTGAACTTGTGATCGATCGAGCTATCATGATGCATTGATAACACTAAGATAGCTGATTTATTTTCTTTTGGTACATGTGATGTTATGATTTTGTTGGAGATAAACACAAATATAAAAGATTCAACAGGTCTATTTCTTTTAGGCAAAAAACTCTGGAGGCATATCTTGCTTCTTTTTATGTAATGTTCCAATGTAAGTTAGACCTTTTTGTTTCGACATATCAACCAACTCAATAGGCGAAAACCAATTGTAAGCGGTTATGTGTTGAAAAAAGGCTCAGCCAGCTGAAGAACATTCCTTGTAGACACAGAGAACGATCCGTTTTATCTCTGACGTTCTTTTCCAGAGTATATCAAAGCGGTTTATAAATATTGTGTTTTTGCATCGCAAATACATATTATCTTGATCGCGTATCTCCCTGGCTTGGATTTCATATAAATAAGGCAAAAACATCGACATCTGTAAACTGCTAACATGTTGTCTATTATAAGATATGCGGAACAAGTACAGTGGGTTTACAGTTTGAAATGAATGATTGAAATAAAAACGAGATTAAATAAAATCGATCAGTTGTTTTTCGATCTTCTCGTGTAGTGGCATTGTCGAATCTCAAGGCGGGCCATAGAAAAACGAAACATTTGAGAGAAATTGTGGCCCGAAATACATTTATTCCGGTTACGTCTGTTGGCCAGAGAGTTTTTGTACGTTAGAGATTATATTTATATATAGCAGCTAACAACAAAAGATCAATAAAAGCTATTAGTTTTTCTTCATAATCGTGGTTCGTGAAAGAAGAAAACTATGAGTAATTATATTGTAACATCTAGTACATATAAGTGCTGGGGTGGTTTGAGACTATTTGTATCGGTTTTTATCTTTCAGAATCTTCTGCATTCTCTACAGAGTTTTCATCTATATCCTGTTCACTTTCGGAATCATGATCGGTAATTATAGTCTGCGCGTCATTCAAATCACTTTCATTTTTAAAGATTTGATTAATTTATTCAAAATCCTGTTCAAATAAGCTTTTTTTAGTGTCATAAGTCACAAATTAATGATAACCGCGCTGCGCTTGTTCACCTACTTGAAAGTCACGCCGAATACTAAGTATACATGGAGAGCCGGCGCTCTAATTTGAAAGGCGTGTGTAAGGTAGTAAAATATTGCCGGTGGGGTACTTTTGGACCCCGTCAAATCGTTTGAGGGTTAAACACACAGTATTTTAATTATGTTTACTTAAATCATTTGGTAATTGTTTTAATCATACTATCTCTTTGGCGGCTATACAAGCTACCATGAATTGTACGATGTGGTAGACAGAGCCACATTTTGTTGGTATTAGCTGAGCCTAACGACGGCGACTCCCATCGTTAGAAATATGTATCAAATTATTGAGCATCTGATTTAGATATGTTTTGCACAGGTTACATCGCTGGTAATTGCATTATTGAATTGGAAAATAGTTGTTCGCCTAAAATAATACGATTACCAGTGATGCACTGCTGAGTTCGGACAGTTGTTCATTTCTTCACACAGGAAGTATTTATATTAACCAATTTGTTTAAAAGCGCCAGAATTGATGTGCCAGACTTCATTATTTTTGGTCGAAACTGTAATTGAGTTTAGCTTAATACCTTTTGATTTCTTGAGTATTTTTTCAATTTATATTTTATTCGCCATTCCGCGCTTATGTGTCCAAATTTGTTGCAACTAAAACAATGGAATCTTATCTGACAATCACATTACGCCTTTTTCCTTCGAACTTCAAAAGCTTTTGTATTAATTTCGCTTATTCCGATATATTGCAAAATTTTTACTGTGATCGAGTCATTGCTTATGTCATTCTGGAACTTTCACCCGCTATTATTACTGGTTTATATGCATTAAGTAGACCGAAGAGAAGGTTTGTATAGCCAAGCCACTCATTATTAACTCGTAATTTGAGGTTTCGGAGTACATGTGGTCACTATTCCGTTAACATATTTCTTTATATTATCACAATTTATAGTATTGGAGATCGTTTTAATGGCAAATCTCCACGTGGGATAAATTTTATGTTATTTTTAAAGTTATCTTACTATTTTAATGCTTCGTAGATATTGGAAACAAGTACGTTTTTTTGAGTGAATTTCGTAACTACATAAAATAACTATTAGTTATGTTTTATATTATCATGTTATCCAAATAAAAGTACAACTAAAACCTATCTCATATACATTATATAAACGACTTGAATTAAGAAAGCTAAAAATATTGAATGGTTTATATGGGGATGAAACCATTATTAAAACAATCATGTATATCGTGAGATGCAAAAGCCTTGGGAGAAACTTTATTGAAGAAATAGCGCTCTCTCGGGACTATTCGCTATCATTCTAATATAAATTTCGGTTTCGACTCTCACTGTGTTTTAAGGTTAATAACAGTCTCGTAACAAATCTCTTCTGTAATACTTATTTTAAGTGCACGGTTAGCCTTTTCTTAATTTAAATTCCCATCAGCTTAATTTTAGTTTAGTTTAGTACCATAGTCTACTCCTAAACCAATTTACTATTTATCTTCTATATTGGAATTATAACACCAGTTATTTTTCTATATAATTAACTCCTGGAAAAACATTAAAGTGTATTTTTTTAAAGATCTTAAATATCTTTACCAAAATTGGAATTCAGTTATTACATTCTTAATAACATTTTTTAGTAAAATAAAATATATTATTGACAGACTGCTTAAAATTATTTTAACGGGTTTTAAACACATTAGACTAATACATTATTAGACATACATTAGATATTATAAAGGTAGAATTATATGGAGGTAAAAGACGTAACAAAAAGAAACATATAGTTTATAATGTAATAATGATAATCTCACTGTTATTAATTAACCGATATTATAAAATTTGCATTCCTTTGAAAAAATAAAAATTATTGCGATATTTTTTGATCTTAACTCTCATTGGGTAGAAATTATTTAATTTTAAAAAACTTTCAACAATTTCTCAGTCACAAATAAATTAATTTTATTTTCATTATAATAAACAGAACCTACGCAAAAACATCTAAATTACCACAAGTAAGAGAGATTTTTCTTTCTACGTATTGCTCAAATAATGTATCTCGTAAACAAATTATCGAAAAATATATTGATTGGAATCGTTTTAATTTGCTCTCGTTGACACAGAAAGCTTTCCATACTAATTTAACAGCAGCTCTGTACTTGCTAGCGTACTTGCTTACTTTAAAAGCAAACAATCCAATATTTAATGTTCCGTCTTAATTTAATTATTCACCATATATATTCGATGTAACTGGGAATAGTTTATTTTTTAGTAACTCTTTTATTTATTTTCAAAAATTAACAGTTTCAATTATACTAAACGTTCAATATAAAAAACAGAACCTGTGTAAAAAACTCTAAATTACCACCAATAAAACAAATTTTGCTTTCTACGTATTGCTCAATAATCGAAATCGAGAAAAGGGTCGCCGCGTCGAGTCATGTAGCTTAGATGATATAACACGGCGCACGCTGTGCGTGTACTATAAGGCACTTAATCCTTGCATTAATGTTGAAATAGTAGATCTCGAGAACTGGACGAATTATTAAAAAAAATATATTGATTGGAATCGTTTTATTTTGTACTCAGTAACAAATAGAAAGACTATCTGTACTAATTTATTAACACCTCCATAAATCAAATACGTTTGAAGTAAATAATCCCGTATTTAATGTCCGTTCTTTATATTTTGAACCGTATAAATTCGTAGGTAACTGCTGACGAACAAACTAGACCAACTTTTCAAAACTTGTAGATTGCGCATAAATTCAAAAGGACTGATTTCAAGAAAGAGGTTCCAAAAAAATATAAAATCTAACATTTTAAAACAACTGGAGTCATTTTAAATCATTTTATATACCATTTAATAGTGCTCGAGTTTACAAAAAAGATTTGTGCGCGTCTCGGTTCCCACACTGCAAAGTCTATATTTTGCTTCAAACCTTCCCCAGAGGACTAAATATAAATTTTTACGCGATTAAATTACATTATATTATAAAGTTGTATTTTTCAACGATAAAATCGTCACAATATATTATGATATGATAAAACTAAATCCAATTTTCTTTAATTAGCAAAATCCATATATCACTTTGATTAAGCCGATATTTAAATGATACGAAATTATTGCAAGGTCGGCAATTCCTTTTTGGTAAAATTGTCAAATGAAGTCTTATCATGTTGCTCGCTGTAGCTCGTTTATTATATAATCCGGCTTTAAATTTATAATTCTATAACAAATTAAAATTTTCACTAGTAAAAGTCAAATTTATAATAAGATTTAGTTGGATTTCTAAAAAAGTTGCCTCACATGTGACAGCGGTTTTAATTTGTATTATTTTGTTAAATGGTTGTGTAATTAGTTCTTTCGTTTTAAAGAATGACTTTGAGCTAAGAATAAAATTTTGATACACGTGTCATTTATAATAAAATTTATTTACTTGAATGGAAATAACGAAGAAAGTATTAAGAAAGGGTAAGTAGCTATTTAAATTAATGGGTACTTTTTTAGTCATTTTCCAATTATACTAAACGCCTTAGGATTAGCAGAAATTTTTCACTTCATATTTCTGTTGTATTTACTTTTTTTCTGCTATAGGGTATTTTATGACGATATAAGTCCAGTTGAAGGAATCTACTGGATGAATTATAAATCAAATTATTGGTACGAAAACCTGGTATGTTCTAAATATTGTCTATGTATAGAATCTTAGTGGAAATATCGAGTATTACATTAAAGTAATCTTATCACGAAATCGCTTTGAAACAATGTTTTCATTCACTTTGAATATATTTAATATTAAATAGTGCTGGTTATGTTTTGGTAGATTAAGAATTAAAAGAGAAAAAAATAAATAAAACTGTATTAAAAGTTTATTCCAAGTATGGAACTTCAATATGGTCTACTCTGCGAATTTAAGGGAATAGAGATAGAAATCATAATGATTAATAATTAAATTAGTTTTACCCGCAACTCGTAACTGAATTTTCTTATCGGCCATGTTTATGGCCGATAAGAAAAATCAGTTTCCATAGGTCGTTCGGAAGAATTATTCGCAGAGTAGAAATACTTAGAAATTACCAAACTAAATACTCTTAAGTTTATTAACTGATGCGATTTGAACTAAAAACTGTTGAATTTATAAAATTAATTATTCCGAAATTTGAAATTTTATTGGTAAGTAGTGTAATGTACCCGTGCTATAATATCAATAATATGTATATTTTATTGTTTTTCCCTGAATTTATTTACTACAATGGAACAGAATAGAAAATATTACAGTTCCTTGACAGTTTTGGAAATAGCAGAGTACCTCCAAGATAATGAAAACTCGCCTGATGAAGAGTTAGACGAAATTTCGGTTGTTGTGTTGTCTCCAATTAATGTAGATGAAGATAATGAAATTGAAGAAAGCAACGAGAATGAGGCGGAAATTTTATAGGTATTTGATGTGGCTGGTCAAGCGGAATTTTTGTATGTAATACAAAGAACCCAAGGGAATAATGACAATCAACAAGAAGTGTTGCGTAGAGAAAATATGGTTTCTTGGCGTAAGTGAATCCCTACATAATTTGGTTTACCAAATGAGACTAATATTGTTCGAGAAATTTTTGACGACATTTTTGAGTTCGTTGTGAAAGAAACGGTAAATTACATTGCAAAATATGAACATGATTTGAAGTTCAATTTAAGGGTAGATAAACTGAAAATATTTATTGGAATTTTAGTTTTCTCGTTATATCATTATTTAACAAAAAGTAAATTTTACTATACGTCGAGGATACGTCGAGGTACATATTACATTCGTTGAACAACCTATATCCCGAATTCGATTTGATAAAATAAAATATTACTTACATTTCACCGAGATTTCAAAAATTAATATAACTGACAAAGCATATAAAATTTGCCCCTTGTTGAATAAAGTGAATAGGGATTTGCAGAAATTTTCAATTTTTGGACCTAACTTTTAATACCACGGGATAAAGCATGAGAAAAGCATTTATAATTTTTTACATTTCTTCTCATATAAAGCATTTATATGAGAAGAACCCATAAGATTCGGGTACAAGCTTTAGGTTTGTATCCGAATCTCCGAATTTTGTAGGGCCAGTGAGAATTGTTATAACTTTAATTTATATACAGGAAGAGACGTTTCAACTCCCAATTCCAGCAACACAGATGACGGTTTGGCAGCAAAAGATGTGAAGAAGTTGCTTAATGTGTGTATATGTCCCAGTGCGCATCTGATCTAACTTGATAATTTTTGAACTGGTAAGCAACTACTCATCTATTTAAAAATATTTGGTTTTCAAGCTACCGAAATCGTATGTGAAATACAATAAAAAAATGTCTCATTATCTCCAAGCAAAACATGAAAAAAAGATTGTGGATATTTTGACTACCGTTTTAACAAAAATAATGAAATATTATGTGTGAAATGGTATAACAATGAGTGATTTTGACCAAGTTAGTCAAACGGTACCATTGAATCATTCGTAAAAACTAATAGGTAATTTAATAAGGAAAAAACTAAAGTCGCCGTCAATCAACCGAGGCTGTTTTAATAATTATAAGAAAAACATGGGATGAGCGGATAAATATGGCTGGCTGATATCTAGATACCTAATCAATTTTAGAGGAAAAAATGGTATTGGCCATTAGTAACTAGACTTTTAGACATAATTATCGTAAAAACTTTTTCTTATCAAATTACATTTTGGTTCATGAAGAAATATCGATGAAGATATAATGATATGTTTTCTATAGCAATGAATTTCACAAATATCTTAACAGACGTATTAATGGAATATAAAGATACGTCTTTATGGAATGTCTTCTATCACTGAAGAAAACTAATTTGATATTCCTCTCTTTTTCTCACTGTATTTTATTATTATAAATATTTACGTTTGAAGTCCACTCGGCGTATACGGAATATGTTATTTTCAAAGTTTAAGTAAATTCTATATTGTGTGTATTCATTAGACTAGAAACATTATTCATAATCAAAAATTTATTTTCATCAGAAAATATGCAAATTTCTCATCATATACTAAATTAAACCTAATAATATAAAATTTAATTTGTAAATCAAATGCATGCGAGTGTAAAATTGCATAACCTTCAATTACTCATTAGATATATTTTTCCATATAATTTCGCTTGGGAAATTATTTTTTAACGCGAGCAACATATAAATAAATCATCAAGTACCCTTCTGTTGGTAAATTAGTTACCATAGAAATTTAGTTTTACATATGATACTACTCTTTGTTTTTACTTACAGGAGTCTAATTAACATTTGAAAGAAAAATCAGGATCATATAGAGTTCGAAATAATATACTAGTTAATGTTACACTTTTAATGTAGTAGAAAAATACAAATGAAACTATTAAATTTCCCATGTAACGATGTGGTTGATCCAAGAATCCCTAGATTTATTTATTTTTTTTGCATGATCAGCAACAGAGGAAATACTTGTAATAAAATCAATGAATTAACAAAATATATGAATGTAAATTTTTTCTCAAGTTTCTTTGGTAAAATATCAGAAATAAGCAGTATATGATGTGTATGTTCTATTGAGCATATTATGTGTGAAATGGTATTACAAAGGAGTGATTTTTCTTCTTCATCAAATGAATTTTAGGTTAAAGATGCATCACTAGGCATGACAACATATTTCCAGCAATCATACCATTATCAAATAAAAGGGACGTTACCACTTTCTTACCATTTCCAGAAACTAAGTTTTTTAAAATAATTCTGTTCCTTCCTTCTCTCAACGACTTGTGTAATTTAATCACTTTTAGATTAATTCGAACCGCAGTTGTATTGAGGAAATAAAAGGATTAACATTCACTAAATACATTTTGTTATTAGTTGGAAATATAATATACGTAGAAGGTAACTCGGGAGCGATAGTTAAAAATATGATCAATCTCGCAAAAATTAAAAGCATTTTTGAAAATATTTCTAATAATACGTAAATTAATTAATTTATGTACAAAACAGTTTAGGTGAATTTTGACTAATGATTACGGTTATATCATTACTGTTAACAGAGGTATATGTTATGTCAGTGCATTTTAGTATGAAAGAAAAGGGAAACTTTAAATTTAGATTTTTGGGAAATTTGGGAAATGTATTAATACCAAATAAATTAGTATCTTTTCATTTGGAATTTACATATATTTTTCAGTAAATAATATTCAATTAATTTTCACGTCAATCCAGAGTTATATTATGTCATGCGAATTCTGTCCTCAAAATAAATAATATTTGAACCTTAAAATCCAAATAACTAAACGAATTTTGGATACAAGATTATTTTATCCTCAATACAACCTTAGCCATCCTATTGAAAGTAATCTCAGTCGGATGCAAAAAAAAAGAGAAATAAAAACCTCGTTAGTAGAACTGGATTGACAGATTGGAAAGCGACATGCCATTGGCGGAATAATAATGTCAGGAAAAGCTATTACTGAACGTATATTCCCAGCGCGGAACAGACAACGAAAATAATGAGTGGAAGGAAATTTTAAATTTTCCTGAATCGGGCTTACATACCAACTTAAGATTAGTGGAAGTAAATACGTTTTCATATCATCAATCATTCTAATCTCGAGTATGTATTAGAGGGGATCGACTTACACTCGAGACAAAATAATTTATTAAGGATTCTTAGGTATGAATAAATAACTTGATATAAACAATGTGAATTTATAATCTTATATCGCCTATTTTTTTTAGGTGACACAATAGATTTACTTGTCGAAAGCAGGTCACATTTTTCACACTATTTCCAAGTTATGGCAAAAAAATTACTTATTAATAAGAAATTTATGTGAGAGTTTTTTATCATACATTTTTATTTCGTCACGTATTTTTTGACATAAAAGGATTAAGGTAATATATAAATCATACTTATGTAATAAATATATATATATATATATATATATATATATATATATATATGTATATATATATATATATATATATATATATACATACATATATATATATATATATATATATATATATATATATATATAGATATATATATATATATACATATATATATATACATATATATATATATATATATATATATATATTTATTACATAAGTATGATTTATATATTACCTTAATCCTTTTATGTCAAAAAATACGTGACGAAATAAAAATGTATGATAATAAACTCTCACATAAATTTCTTTTAAATAGATAACTAATTGCGCTAAAGGGGATTTAAAGGTTGAGATAAAGGCGGAATTAATTAAAACTTATTCCCGTTGCGATAGCGGACTGAATAATTACTCAGCATGAAGTGTCCCAAGAAACAGGACCCTTGTGAAGTTATAAAATTATTTACTGCTATTTCTTACTAAAATTTGACAAATTACATGAAGGTATTATGTTTAAAATTTAAATGCGCAAGAAAGAAGAAAAACTTTATAAATTCGGATAACTATATAACTGTATAAAATATAACCGTATTAATGATAAAAAACAAAACTAACATTCAAAATAGTCAGGTAGTTTATTCTCGGAAGCATTATAAGGTTTGGAATAAATATTACTATATTTTAAAGAATAATTACGCGCAGAAAGCACGCATAAAAGTTTAGTTTCCTGAGAACTATTGTTATTTTCGCCAACCTGAACCATTTCTATGTAAGTAATGGAACCACTTCGAATTATCTGTGAAACTATATCTCCGGTTACCTATCATAATATTTATAAGCACATCAATCATTATTTCGATATTTTTTTAAAGCGTTAATAGACCAGCTCTTAAACGCCGATATTAAAGTCGTATTAAAACGACGTAAAATAATTAAATCTACATCAGTAACTACGAAAATATTTCTATAATTTGATTTATAATTACAAAGAGCGGCAGTTACTTTCCACTTCCGAAAAATTTAATTAAAAGGGATACTTAATAACTATTTATTGCTTTGAGGTAATTTTATATTTTTTTTTTATGTAATAAGTAACCATGAAAGAACCATTCTTTGCCTTCATTTTAAATTTTCTACAATCTCTATTTAATGTTCTATAATCTTTCTACAATCTATTTAAAAAGGGACCATGGTCTTGATAAACTATTATATATGTTCATATTTTATGAAGTTAGAGATAATGGGTGTTTGTTGCTCATTTTCAATTATTCTCTATAATAGATTTAAAACGGACTTTACAAACCGAATAAGAATACTTAATTTCTAACGGGTTTACAAATGTATTCGTTTATATTTTGTTTAAATAAAGAACTATACAATACTAAATAAAATTATTAAATTTAAATAATATCGAACATTAATACATATAGTAAGGGACAATAAGTAATTTAAGACATATTTTTTTGTTCATAATGTAGTTCAAACTTAATTGAGTTCAATTATCTCTTGATAAACCAAAATCAGTTTCTCCTTTGAAGATTTCTCCCAAAAGTTTATTGTTATCAGTGTTATGTATAGATAATGAAGGCAGAAGGTCTTTATATGAAATTTTAATTAATGAAAACTTTATTCGCATTATTTTTTCAGTATCTTTTTTAAGTGATGTATTCATTCACTTGGTTCTCTTTTCTCTAAAAAAATTATTTTGACAATTTTTTTCCATAAAACTTCAATTTTAGTTTACAAGTTTTTCTGTAAGTAGTTATATTTGTCATTTTTTAAAAGAAAATAATGAAACATAATTTACCCAACCCTGTAATTATATTTATAAAGATAAACGCTATATGAAAAAAAAGGTATTTAATGGAATATTCAACATCAAATTTAAATAATAAATCGTGTATATGATCGAATAGAGCAAGAGACCCTTAATTCTGGGTTACGACTTATAAGATGGAAAACACATTTTGCTCTGAACATAACATTTTAAAATATTAAGAGAAACTTAAAATATCGTAATTGTTGGGGACATAAAATACAAATGATTAAGCATTTTCTAGCGTTTCTAGGAAAATATTGCAGCACTTTGTAAAGCATTATAAATTAAAATATATCGATCTCGCTTCAAAACGTGTCGTTGTTTTTGAAGCATTTTACTTTATTTTCACCATCATTAGTGAATAGAAAGAGAAATACTTTGAAAACTACACTAAACCAACTATGTGCTTTGAAAATAATTTTTTTTAGAATAATATTAGTAACAGAGTTAATCTAATTGTGTTGTAATTTTTTCAATAGTTTTTTTTCATTATAGCAACATAAAATCTGCTATTAAAAGAAAAATGTTTTTAGAGTTGATGCTTTCGGTTAAGTTTCAGAAATCATAGAGTGTAATTTTTTTAATGCATTCAAATGTCAAAATTTACTTTTGTGAATTCAGCATGAGGTCTTATGAGGGTCCTAAACTTGACTTCTATCTAATATTAAGTTCCTAAATCGGCTGAAATTTTGAAAAATAAATAGAACATCGAAAGAAATTAGTGGTTATAAAAACCTTTTTGATATGAATGTGTCTTTATATTCAATTCCGAATAAATTGTGCTTTAAAAAACTCGAACTTCATAAATTTGGTAGTAAATTGTTGTGAAAAATTTTACATTATTTTATTGTGCGGTTCTACACTTAATTAAATGTTGGACGAAATTTTAAAAGGTGACTAAATAAAAAATGTTTTCGATATTATTTGATTTCTTTGATGCAATTTTAGAATTTTAAACCTTTGCTAAGCCCAAGGTGTGTTTAAAACATTGCTGCCATAAACATGGCCGATAAGAAAATTCAGTTTCCATAGGTCGTCCCGAAGAATTAAATTAAATAGAAAATTTTGATTTTACTCAGGTGATTCAAATCAAGCCATTTCAAAAGACTTTAAGAACAATGCATGAAGAATGAGCATAATATAATAGAAATAGTTTTAATTTATTTATTACAAAATTACTTTTTATGCTAAACCAAATTTTGCGAATATTGCTTTCAGTCCTTGTGAGCTTGAAAAATACTAGAAGTACCCGAGTGTGCCACACGAAGTAAATTCTGGAAGAACAGTTCCTACTGACAACAATAATCAATGTTTTAAACACACCTTGGGCTTAGCAAAGGTTTAAAATTCTAAAATTGCATCAAAGAAATCAAATAATATCGAAAACATTTTTTATTTAGTCACCTTTTAAAATTTCGTCCAACATTTAATTAAGTGTAGAACCGCACAATAAAATAATGTAAAATTTTTCACAACAATTTACTACCAAATTTATGAAGTTCGAGTTTTTTAAAGCACAATTTATTCGGAATTGAATATAAAGACACATTCATATCAAAAAGGTTTTTATAACCACTAATTTCTTTCGATGTTCTATTTATTTTTCAAAATTTCAGCCGATTTAGGAACTTAATATTAGATAGAAGTCAAGTTTAGGACCCTCATAAGAACTCATGCTGAATTCACAAAAGTAAATTTTGACATTTGAATGCATTAAAAAAATTACACTCTATGATTTCTGAAACTTAACCAAAAGCATCAACTCTAAAAACATTTTTCTTTTAATAGCAGATTTTATGTTGCTATAATGAAAAAAAACTATTGAAAAAAATACATCACAATTAGATTAACTCTGTTACTAATATTATTCTAAAAAAAATTATTTTCAAAGCACATAGTTGGTTTAGTGTAGTTTTCAAAGTATTTCTCTTTCTATTCACTAATGATGGTGAAAATAAAGTAAAATGCTTCAAAAACAACGACACGTTTTGAAGCGAGATCGATATATTTTAATTTATAATGCTTTACAAAGTGCTGCAATATTTTCCTAGAAACGCTAGAAAATGCTTAATCATTTGTATTTTATGTCCCCAACAATTACGATATTTTAAGTTTCTCTTAATATTTTAAAATGTTATGTTCAGAGCAAAATGTGTTTTCCATCTTATAAGTCGTAACCCAGAATTAAGGGTCTCTTGCTATATTCGATCATATACACGATTTATTATTTAAATTTGATGTTGAATATTCCATTAAATACCTTTTTTTTCATATAGCGTTTATCTTTATAAATATAATTACAGGGTTGGGTAAATTATGTTTGATTATTTTCTTTTAAAAAATGACAAATATAACTACTTACAGAAAAACTTGTAAACTAAAATTGAAGTTTTATGGAAAAAAATTTTCAAAATAATTTTTTTAGAGAAAAGAGAACCAAGTGAATGAATACATCACTTAAAAAAGATACTGAAAAAATAATGCGAATAAAGTTTTCATTAATTAAAATTTCATATAAAGACCTTCTGCCTTCATTATCTATACATAACACTGATAACAATAGACTTTTGGGAGAAATCTTAAAAGGAGAAACTGATTTTGGTCTATCAAGAGATAATTGAACTCAATTAAGTTTGAACTACATTATGAACAAAAAAATATGTCTTAAATTACTTATTATCCCTTACTATATGTATTAATGTTCGATATTATTTAAATTTAATAATTTTATTTAGTATTGTATAGTTCTTTATTTAAACAAAATATAAACGAATACATTTGTAAACCCGTTAGAAATTAAGTATTCTTATTCGCTTTGTAAAGTCCGTTTTAAATCTATTATAGAGAATAATTGAAAATGAGCAACAAACACCCATTATCTCTAACTTCATAAAATATGAACATATATAATAGTTTATCAAGACCATGGTCCCTTTTTAAATAGATTGTAGAAAGATTATAGAACATTAAATAGAGATTGTAGAAAATTTTAAATGAAGGCAAAGAATGGTTCTTTCATGGTTACTTATTAAATAAAAAAAAAATATAAAATTACCTCAAAGCAATAAATAGTTATTAAGTATCCCTTTTAATTAAATTTTTCGGAAGTGGAAAGTAACTGCCGCTCTTTGTAATTATAAATCAAATTATAGAAATATTTTCGTAGTTACTGATGTAGATTTAATTATTTTACGTCGTTTTAATACGACTTTAATATCGGCGTTTAAGAGCTGGTCTATTAACGCTTTAAAAAAATATAAATAGCTTTTCCTGACATTATTATTCCGCCAATGGCATGTCGCTTTCCAATCTGTCAATCCAGTTCTACTAACGAGGTTTTTATTTCTCTTTTTTTTTGCATCCGACAGAGATTACTTTCAATAGGATGGCTAAGGTTGTATTGAGGATAAAATAATCTTGTATCCATATATAATATTTGAACCTTAAAATCCAAATAATAAATTCGTTTAGTTATTTGGATTTTAAGGTTCAAATATTATTTATTTTGAGGACAGAATTCGCATGACATATTATAACTCTAGATTGACGTGAAAATTAATTTGAATATTATTTACTGAAAAATATATGTAAATTCCAAATAAAAAGATAAACATGATATATAGCGTTATGACGTGATAAGAAATGCTGATTCCATTTACTAAATATTCCTTCCAAATTTACTGGGACACTCTTTTTTAAGCGTTCGTATCATGGCCATTTGGAATGCACTCACGATCTTATTTACACTCATGATATAAATACCCAAAATGTTTTCTTAATTCTCAGAAATATTTGCAGGGTACGAAGGAGTTTCCTCAGATTGTGTGAATAATAAAAGGAATGTTTACGTAGAATTATGCAATATATTTTCTGTTATTTTTTAAGGATATCTACTCATTTTTAATACCGTGGTGTATTGGGTTGATCACAGGTTTATGGCCTTTGATAGCGCGGCTTATCGTGGAATCCCAGGTTCGATTCCCGACCGCTTGTCAGCGGAGATGTAGTGTTATTTATAACTACTAATTTATTTGGTATTAATACATTTCCCAAATTTCCCAAAAATCTAAATTTAAAGTTTCCCTTTTCTTTCATACTAAAATGCACTGACATAACATATACCTCTGTTAACAGTAATGATATAACCGTAATCATTAGTCAAAATTCACCTAAACTGTTTTGTACATAAATTAATTAATTTACGTATTATTAGAAATATTTTCAAAAATGCTTTTAATTTTTGCGAGATTGATCATATTTTTAACTATCGCTCCCGAGTTACCTTCTACGTATATTATATTTCCAACTAATAACAAAATGTATTTAGTGAATGTTAATCCTTTTATTTCCTCAATACAACTGCGGTTCGAATTAATCTAAAAGTGATTAAATTACACAAGTCGTTGAGAGAAGGAAGGAACAGAATTATTTTAAAAAACTTAGTTTCTGGAAATGGTAAGAAAGTGGTAACGTCCCTTTTATTTGATAATGGTATGATTGCTGGAAATATGTTGTCATGCCTAGTGATGCATCTTTAACCTAAAATTCATTTGATGAAGAAGAAAAATCACTCCTTTGTAATACCATTTCACACATAATATGCTCAATAGAACATACACATCATATACTGCTTATTTCTGATATTTTACCAAAGAAACTTGAGAAAAAATTTACATTCATATATTTTGTTAATTCATTGATTTTATTACAAGTATTTCCTCTGTTGCTGATCATGCAAAAAAAATAAATAAATCTAGGGATTCTTGGATCAACCACATCGTTACATGGGAAATTTAATAGTTTCATTTGTATTTTTCTACTACATTAAAAGTGTAACTTTAACTAGTATATTATTTCGAACTCTATATGATCCTGATTTTTCTTTCAAATGTTAATTAGACTCCTGTAAGTAAAAACAAAGAGTAGTATCATATGTAAAACTAAATTTCTATGGTAACTAATTTACCAACAGAAGGGTACTTGATGATTTATTTATATGTTGCTCGCGTTAAAAAATAATTTCCCAAGCGAAATTATATGGAAAAATATATCTAATGAGTAATTGAAGGTTATGCAATTTTACACTCGCATGCATTTGATTTACAAATTAAATTTTATATTATTAGGTTTAATTTAGTATATGATGAGAAATTTGCATATTTTCTGATGAAAATAAATTTTTGATTATGAATAATGTTTCTAGTCTAATGAATACACACAATATAGAATTTACTTAAACTTTGAAAATAACATATTCCGTATACGCCGAGTGGACTTCAAACGTAAATATTTATAATAATAAAATACAGTGAGAAAAAGAGAGGAATATCAAATTAGTTTTCTTCAGTGATAGAAGACATTCCATAAAGACGTATCTTTATATTCCATTAATACGTCTGTTAAGATATTTGTGAAATTCATTGCTATAGAAAACATATCATTATATCTTCATCGATATTTCTTCATGAACCAAAATGTAATTTGATAAGAAAAAGTTTTTACGATAATTATGTCTAAAAGTCTAGTTACTAATGGCCAATACCATTTTTTCCTCTAAAATTGATTAGGTATCTAGATATCAGCCAGCCATATTTATCCGCTCATCCCATGTTTTTCTTATAATTATTAAAACAGCCTCGGTTGATTGACGGCGACTTTAGTTTTTTCCTTATTAAATTACCTATTAGTTTTTACGAATGATTCAATGGTACCGTTTGACTAACTTGGTCAAAATCACTCATTGTTATACCATTTCACACATAATATTTCATTATTTTTGTTAAAACGGTAGTCAAAATATCCACAATCTTTTTTTCATGTTTTGCTTGGAGATAATGAGACATTTTTTTATTGTATTTCACATACGATTTCGGTAGCTTGAAAACCAAATATTTTTAAATAGATGAGTAGTTGCTTACCAGTTCAAAAATTATCAAGTTAGATCAGATGCGCACTGGGACATATACACACATTAAGCAACTTCTTCACATCTTTTGCTGCCAAACCGTCATCTGTGTTGCTGGAATTGGGAGTTGAAACGTCTCTTCCTGTATATAAATTAAAGTTATAACAATTCTCACTGGCCCTACAAAATTCGGAGATTCGGATACAAACCTAAAGCTTGTACCCGAATCTTATGGGTTCTTCTCATATAAATGCTTTATATGAGAAGAAATGTAAAAAATTATAAATGCTTTTCTCATGCTTTATCCCGTGGTATTAAAAGTTAGGTCCAAAAATTGAAAATTTCTGCAAATCCCTATTCACTTTATTCAACAAGGGGCAAATTTTATATGCTTTGTCAGTTATATTAATTTTTGAAATCTCGGTGAAATGTAAGTAATATTTTATTTTATCAAATCGAATTCGGGATATAGGTTGTTCAACGAATGTAATATGTACCTCGACGTATCCTCGACGTATAGTAAAATTTACTTTTTGTTAAATAATGATATAACGAGAAAACTAAAATTCCAATAAATATTTTCAGTTTATCTACCCTTAAATTGAACTTCAAATCATGTTCATATTTTGCAATGTAATTTACCGTTTCTTTCACAACGAACTCAAAAATGTCGTCAAAAATTTCTCGAACAATATTAGTCTCATTTGGTAAACCAAATTATGTAGGGATTCACTTACGCCAAGAAACCATATTTTCTCTACGCAACACTTCTTGTTGATTGTCATTATTCCCTTGGGTTCTTTGTATTACATACAAAAATTCCGCTTGACCAGCCACATCAAATACCTATAAAATTTCCGCCTCATTCTCGTTGCTTTCTTCAATTTCATTATCTTCATCTACATTAATTGGAGACAACACAACAACCGAAATTTCGTCTAACTCTTCATCATGCGAGTTTTCATTATCTTGGAGGTACTCTGCTATTTCCAAAACTGTCAAGGCACTGTAATATTTTCTATTCTGTTCCATTGTAGTAAATAAATTCAGGGAAAAACAATAAAATATACATATTATTGATATTATAGCACGGGTACATTACACTACTTACCAATAAAATTTCAAATTTCGGAATAATTAATTTTATAAATTCAACAGTTTTTAGTTCAAATCGCATCAGTTAATAAACTTAAGAGTATTTAGTTTGGTAATTTCTAAGTATTTCTACTCTGCGAAAATTTAAAGTTGAACAAATTTTAATTAAAACAGCATAACAGAGAAACTTCGGCTGAAATAGAAAGAGTCCTTTCGCTATTAAAGAGTCCATGTCATCAACTATCGGCTTTAGCATCCGACCTTATGACCAAAGGGCTTATAAAGACCATATAAAGACAAGTTAAATGAACTCAGAAATTTGACGACTATGCGCATTACTATTGAAAAGTTCCAATCTTTATCATCAGACCTCGATTAACATTTGTGCCCAAATAACTCGTCAAGATATGTCCAAAAATTAAAACTTGCAGAAACTACTTCTGATCATTAAAGAGTACGATGATTATAATTCAACTCCAATATCCGCTTTAGTTTGAAATATTAAAAATCTTTGCAGGTCCTAAACACGAGAAATGTGAAGAAAATATTGAATTTCAACTCCCAATTAAAAAAAAAAAAGAAAGGTTCAATTCAAAATGGAATTTTTAAGTATATTAAATATTTATGCCTCGTACATTGTTGCAGAAGGTTTTTATATTTGAATATTATACATTAATTACATAATATGAAAATGAAAATAATAACTTAAGTTTTCTTAAATTATTATTACGGAATTTATCATAAAAGTAAACAACAAAATTACTAACCCAGTTTTAAACTCACAGGTTTCGAAAGATATACTTATTTTAGTCATTTCTAAATGATAGTTAAAACAATTGATGAATAAGGCTGAAAATGGCTAGAAATTACATTAACTTAATTTGTAATATTTACCGCAGTCGTAAGCAAAATAAAACAGAAAAAAAATTGTTGAAAGGAAATAATTACAGAATTATTGCGCAAAAATTGTACGTGAGTGAATGAAATACACAAATTACGAAAAAGTAGAAAATATGAAGATAACTAAAGGAATATTTAGCTTCGAAAAAGATTGCAAAACGATTAGGTATATAGGGGAGAAACAGGCGAGAAAATAAAAAATAGAAATGGTATATTTGTCAAATATTAGAATAGAAAACAGAAAACTACATACTTTATGATATATATATATATATATATATATATATATATATATAAAGCATGCATTTATTTCGTCTATTCAAATAAAATTTATATTAAACTACTAAAATAAACAGCACCTACGGCTAGTCCAGAAATACGCAAGTTCATTAATTACATCAGGTATTATTGAACATCTGCTGTAAATATTTACGAACAACGCCTTATCAAAGTCGAAACTTCATTATAATGGTAATTCATTTACGAAATTTAATAAAAAACTTGGCTTTGAGAAAGTTAATCTAGGTGAAAATGAGCCAAGCTCTTAGTAGTGATATATTTTTTTAAATCACGTACTCGTAATTTCAATTGAACATGTTTGAATTAAAGATATATTTATAAAACTCTATTTTTCCTGAAAGCGATACCTTTTTCTCTGAAGCAAATTCAAAATAAATGCAATCATTTTTACAGAATTATTTTTATTTTAAAATCGTACTATTTTAGAAAAAAAAACATATTTATTAATAAGACCGTCATCATGAAAATAATATAGTGGAGAAATTGTACCTGCAGAATTTTGTATATTCAAAAACGTCCCGTTTTTATTTCTGAACGACCTAAAGAAATTAAAAAAATGTTATAATCATCTTGTGATTTTAACTAGAGTTTTTCATGGATCTTGAATGAATTCATTTTAAACTTGAGTAAACCAATATTAAAATGCTAACATTATCAGTCTAAAAAAACAGTAAAAGGAAGCGTATGTTTACATGCATATGTGAGTGCATCAAAAGTGGTGAAGTCACCTGGCATTTTACACGAAGTAAATATTTTTAACAGCATACAAGTCGTAATATTTTTATTTTTAAATAAAGGTATTTCTATTGAGTTAGTAAAATGCAATTACTTAAATCATATAATGCTTTTGCCGCCCAAATATATTAATTTCAATAATTTAACTTAATATATAAATAATTAATTTAATTTCAAAAGTAAATGCCGGAAAGGGCATTTTTAATGTGCTGTTTGAAAAATTAATGGTGTACTTCGCCAATAAAACTTTTACTTCTCGTATGAACTTGATGTATACTAACGAGTCTGGAATTCCTTGATATTTAATACTTTAGTGGTTGTTCATGCCTTTTCGAATATTTTCCAAGCACATTACTTTAGACATAAAAAAAGAACACTTGTGAATATCTGGAACTATTACATATTATTTTTAAATATATTTATTTATAATGTTACCGTATAATATTGATCCGGTAATGTTAACAATATTCTTAGAAGCGATGTTCACACGAAGGTAAAAAACTATAACTAATAAACGCAAAAAAGAAGTATCGATAGCTTTGTTACCTGAAATATGAATGTGACACTAAAATTCCTTTAATATAATTTTTTTTTTGTTCGACTAAAGCCATTTACTGTAATACTAAGAATTAGATTGATAGGATAGGAGGAGAATAAAACTTGAATGATAAAATCCTGTCATGCTTTAATTGATCAAATAGATTAAACGATTTAATAAAGTAATTTATCTATTAGGCCATTTTTATTAAATTTTTTTATTGTTAATTTCCATGTTTTCACCAATATCACTTCCACTCGTCGTGAGTATTATATATGAATTAACGAAACAAGAATTTCTTGATTTTAAGGAATTTAGAACATGAAGAATATTAGTTTAGAAAAATTATTTATGTTCAATTTTCTATTGAGTTTTTCAGGAAGGCATGCCAGTGTAATATTACGTTGAGAGATCGTATATGTTTTTATGGGTTTTCTTATAATTTCCTTCCTGTTATTTCCATCTTGTCGAATGTTTTCTGTATTATTTTCGGATTATAACAACTTTTTTGCGTCGTTATTATTGCATGTAGATTTCGTTGTAATATTTGGTTTTAGTGTACTAACTTCCTAATGAGTGATTTTAAAATTCTCTTTCAGTTGATTTTTTAATAATAGGGATGACTTCAGTTTTAATTCTTTTTACAAAAAAACTTATATTTCTTCAAAGTGTAACTAGTATAATACCTAAACTCAAATCTTCTAGTAAAAATTATACTGTTATTAAGATGCCAAATAAATACAAAATTATAAATTATAGTAACTTAACCAGGGGTGGTGCATCCTAACGAACTCTGGTGCAGTGAACTCTCTGAACTGAACTCGTAATTATTAAAAATATTAATTATTATGCCCACAAGCTATTTATTCCTAATGAAAAACAAGCATAAAATCAATTTTCTTTCACTTACTTTAATAGTACGAGTATAATATATCAGATTTATTTTTGATTAAAATCATAACATTTATTTACTTTTTAATTACCTTTTCATTCGAAACAACTCTTTATATTTATAGTAAATTTATAAAAAACTTCGTTTAATAGGAAATTGACGTTAAATGCAATGTTCAGTGCTGAGTTTAAAAAGTGTGAAAGAAAAAGTTCAACACAATCTAGAATGTGAAAAAAGTATTTTTGTGAGGAATTATGCACATTTCGAGCTATGTTCTACTTAATCGATGTGTAATCGCAGCATCGAGCAACGTTGCTAAACTTTTTTTTTAATTCGCGCTATTGCCGATTTCATGAAATAAACAATTTGCCATTTTTGAGGATGGACGGCCCAGCGTAACTATTGGAATTTGGATTGTTTTTGTAATTCACTCAATTCAGCTTATCGAAAATCTATTAGAAAAAGATTCAATGATTGAATACTTGAGAAGTGTCGAAGCTATTTCCGATTCTCGTGTGATAGAAGTTTCCTTTCGTCAGAAAGGTCAACGAGAGGATTTTTAATAAAAATAAACAAACAAGTGGTAAGCAAGATTATTTTGTTTTATGTGAACTGCTACTGAATTGTTTATCTAGCCTTCTTTGACCTCAACACTAATTACTTTATTATATTGATCTGTGCATCATATGTTTGAGATTGGCAGTAAATCGCGGTCCAATAAGGTAAATAAATTATTATTAAGGTCGCGGAACGTCCCGCTTATTAGCGGACATACATTTGCGCGACGGATGCGTTGCTAATTTTGGTGAATATCTGGTCTGCCGACCATTCATTTTGGACGATAAATACTTGTAATTTCGTTGTTTGCGAAATAGAAATGGAGTTTGAACGTTTCATTTAAAATTGAATGTTTTATTACAAAACACGGTAGCGTTTGGTTTGAGCGTTTGAATAACATATAAGGCACCTATGTGCCACTGCTGCAGAGTGATTGGACGTAAAATCAATTTTTTAACATTTCTAAAACGATATCATTTGATTTTGTCGGTCAAAAGAACGTTTTATCTCGATTTCAAAAATTGTTACTAAAATATTTTATGAAACACATGCAAAAGTTTTGTAAACAGCTTTTTCCACTATAATTTTTAGTAGAATATTACTAGTAGAAGATGTTAAAATAATAATACGCTTAGGCACAGGCTATAAATAAACACATGTACATACTTATGTAAATGACGCAGTGAAATATAATTTCCAACAGAAAATTTTTAACCTGGTACTCTTCATTCAGTTGTTCGATTAATGATTATTCGTTTTTCACCAAAATCAGTTATTATAAGTTAACGAACGAAACGAATAAACAACGCTCACATAGTAAAACCTCATCGTTCTTTAACCGATCAATTAATTAAGATATCTCTTCCGGCGCTCTTACCCGTCACTAACAAATCCCGTATTTCCACCAGCAGCACTTCTATTCCTCCTTTGCACTCGACGTAAATTAACCAGTCCATAATTCCTCGATTTACAGCCCTTTGTTACTTTTTTAATTAAGTACTACTAGAGGAAAAATTACTTACCACGACTCTTACGTAATCTAAGTATAGAGTAGTGACTTTCGTATTATTATTGTAAGCGAAATTTTAAATAATTTTCAAAAAACGAGTGTAACCTGTCAGATTTAATTTATAAAGAAAATTGCAGTTATAGTGACAACATCAAATTACTATTGTATCAGAAAAGTAATTTGAACCAATTAATGGCATGTTGCTCGTAAAGTAAGAGCTTCTGATATATCTTCTTAGAAGATCTTATTCGTTTACAGGTAATAAGGAAAATTTAAAATTTTTCTCCTGCACGGAGAAATCCGTGTGAGTATAGATATATCAAATAATTTTATATAAAAAATATAAGCCGTTTATCATTAACATCCTTAAGAAGAAATTAAAATCAAATATAGGATGCGCTGCTGTAGCAGATAAATAATTATGATGTGAAACGAAAACATTATATATATTTTGACACAAAAAAGAGTCCCTCTTTTGAAGGTAATTTCAGAAATAACATTAATCTAGTAAAAGTGAATGAGTAAAGTGTAAATATTGTGATATACTCTGGATGAATTATAATTTTAAACTTTTTTGTAAATTCAAAATGACAATTTTATTTTTAAAAATAAAAAAACATTGGCATTGTAGGACGAGAGTGCTTACGTAAATATTACAAATTATCAGAATCAACCTATTTAAAACTAATAAACTTCTAGAGAAAACAAATTGTTTTTGGAACCAATGGGTTGGCTAAATCAAGATAATGTGAATGTTACGAAAATAATATTTATACAACTTCTATCTCCGAAAGTGTTTTTAATGCATATATGCAAATTTGTTGCGATTTATATTTGTCTTGTTTAAGTATAAGACATTATGTATTGCAGAATGGTGAAAAAATGACGTTCTGTTTCTCTAATGTGTAAAAGTATGTAAAATTGCGACATTTTTAATTTCAATATGAGCTACTTGTATCAAAGCTCACAATACAATACAACTATGAAATTTATTTTATGTACCCCCATTTAGGGAAGCGTCCTACTAGCGGAAATTTTTTGGAACTACTCCTATATATTCTTTATTAGCTTTTTTATCCTTAACTAAATATTACTTTTCTTTTACACCTATCAGTTTTCTATTAACTGTTATTTTGGAGACGTGTTTTCTTATTTTTCTTGTTAAAATGTTTAGTAAAATTATAGAGGGAAAGCAATGAAACAGAACTAAAAAATTAATTAATTTTATCATCCTAATTTCTTATTGTTACGAAATTATCGATCTGATTGAAATTTATTGATATGTTGCGTAATTCAAACATTTAAGTTCATTTTTATTACTCTAAATTGTCATATAATACTAGTAAATTTAGATTTATGTGAAAATAACCCTAATTCTGCAATAAATTCATCATATTTATTTCATAATTTTAGATTTTGAGTTATGAGATGAATATAACATCTGAGGTAAATATAAGTCTTACTAATTGAAAGTGAACACAGTAGTTAAGTAAACACAAAGTGCCGAATGAGGAAAATATAACATTAGGAAACTTGTTCCATTTTACCCAATTTTTTCCTATTTTTCAGAATAATTATTCTATCTTCTACCCTATAATCATTAAGTTTAAATAAATTTAATTTACTTTCTTTATAGTGTGGTAATTGTAAACCTATTTGCAGATACTTATATGTCATTATCCTGTAACTTTATTGGGAGAAGCAGAAATGAAAATTTTCAATATTCGAAAGTTTTCTCGCCAGTAAATGAGCGGAGAATTAATTCCGCCTGCACATTGGAAATTAAAATCTACTCCATACTTGTTTGCTCATTGAAAATTCTAAATATCCTGTATCGAATTAATGTATTTATACATCAAAAGAGTCGGAAAAGTTGAATAGGGTATAAATAAGTTAGGTTGGATTTCGGTGAATAATATATGAATTCTGATAGAATACGTTCTTCCCTTAGTAAGGTTTACCAAGAGAAGAACGATACTAATTCTTGACAGCATATCGTTTAATAATTTATTCATTTTACATTCTAAATTTTAAATTCCGTTTGCAAAATATTATTGGCCCTTTGATTTTGTAACATATGTTCGAAAAATTAAAAAAAAATTTGGGTGCCCGAATTTTATTAGAAATATAAATAATTATGGAACCCTATTTTAAAGATATCCCGAAACATGCTTGCTCGGTTTTTTATATATTAATACGTAAAGTTATTATGACACTTGCGATAAAATTATCTCCATAATAATTTACGTCTTGAAGTTTTTATAAAGCATAATATTGCTTGCCTATGGGGGTTGTGCCAGACACTATCAATACTATTTAAAGATAAATTAGTAATAATTGTATTACGCTGCTGTCATTCGTTACTACACAAAATAGAGTTCAAGTTTATTTGCATTAAATCAAAGCAAACAGTGAATAATTCACTGACTGGTTTTTTTGTTTATTATAGATTTTTATTGCAATTGAACATTACTTACCCACAAATTTATATCCTACTTGATGGCGATTCTTATTGCGTAACCAGTTTACCAGCACTTTAAGAATTAAGAATAGAACTAGTAGAACATGTCTAGAACATGTCATGTGTACAAGAAATTAGGTATTTATGAGTAATATTTCAGATACGTGTGGAATTTAACAGACATCCTTTCACGGATCTTTAACATTAGAGTGATCTCTGCACAACACTGCTTCGCTTGACAGAAGTGAAACTCAAAATAAATAAAAACTTGTTATTTTTAACTGAGTTACAAATAATGATATAAATATAAATATTATTTGTAATACGACATACATTAAAATGTTGTCTACTTATATAACTAGAAGCGACTAGCTCGTAATTGTACCTCTCTAAATACTATGACAATCAGTTTGTGACGGCATATTTCTTTCTTACATTGCTTTACTTTACCGATAACAAAATACCAATGTGGATTGAATTTCTTTACCGACAACAAAATGCCAATGTAGATTTAAATTAAAAAAAATATGTTGCGTAATACAAACTCTGAATCTTTTGGAATATTTGAGTATGATACTAAGTGGGAAAAAAAATTCTATTCAATGTAAGACAATTGTCTTAAGCACTTTAAACGTTGAACTTCATATATTGATACTAGACACATCTGTTGCGAACTAATTGCAAAACTAAAAGCATTCAGAGTGAACGTCTCTAATAGGCAGTGAATTTCTCCTATTATCACCAACCTAAACTTTGACTGTGGATTTGTGATTTTTTTTTTAACTTATAATTCTATAAATCAACAATAAATCATACCAAAAAATAGGTAGATGGTTCTTGCAGCGGAATAAACCATAAACTCCGTGATTTATATTACGTGGAATAATAATATCATTAAAAGTGTGAAAAAATGTTTGTTACTGAATCATACCTAAACGAATAAATAAATTTTAATTAGGGATAGTGCATATATGGCATTCACTTAAAGTTAACGTATAAGCTATTTTCTAATTCTTTAAATTAATTGCTGTAAGATTTAACTCGGTGTATTAACCCCAATAAAAATATTTAGTATCTCATTATGGCAATAGATGAGGTGATGTTTATATTTTGTTTATTTCTCACGAATCTTGCTTAAGGAGGCTAAAAACGCTTTTAAATGTTGCCCACTTAATTGAAAACTCATGACACTAACGAAGCCTTAACATTATATATCTTAACATATAACTAAATACTAAAATAATTTTCCAGAAAATATATCAAAGAATTTCTATGATGTTTTTGAATTTTATTCAAAGTACTATATTTTAATAAAAGGACTTATCAAAAGCCTAGAGGCTCAATTCACTTGTATTACACCAAAATAACTATTATTTAGTTAATATCAGTTTAATCAAATTCTAAGAAAAATGTTAATTTACCCAGAAGAATTATTAATGATTAAATGAATAATTCGACAATTCTGCTCTCATTCCAAACAATATTTCCATTATTTATGTTCTAATTCGTAATTCTAATGAAATGGTTACATGTTGGTAACTATATCATTTAATTAAATAAGCGAAATATTTGTTGAAATAACCTGATTTAAAAATAAATGCTACAATCAAGATTCAAAGTTAAAAGCATATTGAATCCCTTTTCTTTACTTTTTGACTTTATTTTACGTTCTTATTGGTGCTTCATCACAAAAGTGATCCTTTTTAGATCAATGGCTCGCAGTCCCGTTCCGTTTTTTCTCCTAGGGTATCAGCGGCTACTTTTTCAACGCTATTTAGAAGAGATATATTCATTCTGAAAAAAAGTAATATCTTTTCTCTAAACTTGAAAAAAGACGATAAAATTATGAAAAATAATTTTCGGAATTTCGGAATTTTTCTCATATTCTATTTTCTCTAAAACGTCGGAAATTGGATCAAATGAACCCCCAAATGGTTTAAAACACAGTCTATAATTCAAATTGTCTAGAAATCGAGCTACTGCTTTAATCTTTCTGTTAACTTTATGTTTACCATTTGTTATCTTTTAACAAAAATTGTCGGTCTTGACCTATGATTGTTGGTATTTTCAAGAAAAGGCCAATTATTTTAACCATTTAATTTTTTTGCGCGAAAACAGTTTCGCTATAATTAGATGGTTTTTCCAGTATAACTTATAAAAAAGGGTTTTTCTCAATTATGTCAGATGATTTTACTTGCATTATTTATTCTCAAATAGAATAAAAAATACATTCGTTAATTTGAAAAAGTACGTTACGTACTGGCTGTTACCCATGCCTTCCCCTGTTTAAAAAATTAGTTATGACCAAATTTTAAATTCCTTGGATAACATTTTCCAATCATTAAAATTAAGTAATGAACATACAATGTTTATCCGTTAATATGACAACATTAATAACTAAAAATTGGGCGAGGTGAAAATTCTTTTAAGCACAGGTGTCTTGCAACGATGTGTGCTCTCCATTCAGATAGAGGTAATTAGTCTGTAAATGTGTGCATCCCGCTTCATCGCGTGCCGCTGATATCACCTACGCATACACAATCTTGTGAGTGTGAATCTACTGCTAAATCCATTATATCCTTAGCTACTGTGGAAGTGAAACTTTATAGAGCGTTATTGATTTGTAGCTACTATGTATATATTAAATGGTGCATAAATTTCTCTATTTATTTATCAGTGTGAAACATTGCACTAATACTTGACAAAATATTACACATTAATTTAAGTTTTTTTTTGTTCGCAGTCAAGTATTATACATCAAATTATACACTGATGATGATCTTGAATAAAAGAATATTTCGACATTTTGGAAAATTCGCCAAATTAAAATTATGATTATAGCTTCTGTCTTTTCCTGGTTATTAGTTTATATTTTTGCCAAATTGCAATAATAGTTTAGCGGGGAAGACATCACAAAGGTATAAGCAAACTCACTTCCATAATTTTAGTATTAGTGTGGATATATGAAAACGAAAAAATAGCATAATTAATTCTAATAAGACTATTTTAACTTCTATTTTATAGATTAACATTAGGAAAAACATTTACGACACAAAAAATAAACAAGTTTTTGTAACTTGTTTGTTATCATATAAATGTCAAGTAATTGATTGTTATTATATAACTACTTACTATCATCCTCATTACGGCATTCCTAGTTTTATTTTATGACTATAAATATAAAGAATTATGCAAGGGAGTGGAGAGATATTCCATATGACTACCGATAAAATTGAAGATAGACCGAATGTAATAAAAAAAATGTCAGATTTTAATTAGATTTTAATTTCATTTTAGAAAAAAATGTCAATTATTTAACTTTATGACTTCATTTTATAACCATTCCTTAAAATGGAATTCAATAGCTTAATCGCTCTTAAGAGCATATATATTTAAACGAAATAATGCATTGAAATCGAGAAATGAAGTTATCAAAACATTTATGTCTAACGCAAATTATTCATGCAACGTTTAATTTGAAATAGTCATATTAAAGTACCCTTGTTCTTCCCAAGTTGTTTCAAAAAATGATAAACAAAATTGTTTATATGTTGTGATCAAAACTTTTAATTATTATTATTAATGAAAATATTTTAGTAAAATTTTAAGAAGAAAATATTTTTAAACAGACTCGTCGGAAAGTGCAACTTGGCTGTCTTCACAAAGCCTAATTAAAATTATCCCTGGTTCTATACCTGGAATTTGAATTCTTCTTAACTTTTACGTAATTACTATATATTATGCATACTGCGATACATTCATAGTTCCAAGCGGCAGTGATTAAATATTTTGATAAATTACATACGAGAAAAGGAATATATTTATGCTTAAATTACATATTCACTTAATCTTAAATTACCATGAGTTCCTTATATGCATATACACACACACACACACACATATATATACATATATATATATATATATATATATATATATAATATATAATAGTATGTTGGTAAACGCCTAAGGGGTCAAATATACACTCAAATATGCTAGGCTATTAATTTAAAAATGTGTTTTCCAGTTACAAGAAATAAACGCGTAGCTCGCTTCTAATTTAGTTTAAGCAGTCCAGTTAATTAAACCTTGTAACCACTTAACCTTCTTCCAAAATCGAATATGATTTATTCTACGCTGCATGTTATTACCTTTTCGCTCCCTGGATTTTCCTATGTCTTTCACGTTCTGCGTTGAATAAAGAGTTTACTTACATTCAAAATTACTTCTTGTCCATTAGACCTGATAATTTTATTTTCTCAGTAATCACTTGCAAAGATTTTAATCCTCTTTTCTATTATAATACCAATTGCCATACATACAGAATAAATGGGCGATTCTGTTTTTCTTTTAAATAAGACTTGGTTACCATATCTTGTACTAGAATGGATTGCTTTGTGCAAAATAAAAATCTGAATTCAAATTTTAGAAAATTTGGTGCGCTTAAGATTACACAGTGGAAAGGAAATTTTTGCAATCAATATAATCATACTGCGTATGTAGAAAATTTTGAATAGGAAAATTATAAAACAAGTAACCTAATTAAATGAAATTGTTATATTAAATATAATATACTATTTCATAAAAGCAGCTTGATTAATTTAAAAAAAAATGCAACTACAAATAAAATAAGTCTTCTAGAAAGAAAATATACTTCTTCTTTTTAACATGAGTTTTATTTTAATTCCGTTATTGAACAATATTTGTATAACAAAAATTACATAAAAAAGGAATTGAAATAATAGGATTCTCACTAAATCGACCGAAAATCCAATTGTTTCACATTAACCATATATATATATATCTTTTAAACACGTGAGCTACTGACGACTAAACTGAAGCAAATTTTAAAAAATATAAGAAGAGAAAAAGGGATTTTCAATTGAATTCAATAAAGAAAAAGCAGTTTCTAATGTAACACAAAAAAAAGACAGGATATATACTTAAGGATGGAGGATTCGAACTTGGTCGTCTATCATGTTCAATACATTTTCCAGTGTTTTATCTCTGTGCTAATGACTCATTATGGGAAGGGGTCAAATAAACGTATACTAACTGACTCGGTTCCTATCTTTCGATCATAGTGTATTCGAAATCAAATCGTCCCTTTTTAATTATCTATGCATTCGGCCAAACTCGGTCTACCGCCGCCGATAGCTGAAGAAGTTTTCATTTTAAAAACTGTTTTTTTTAATTGTATGTTAAAATTAATGTAATTAATTAAACATTTTAACATATAACCACCTACGTAATATATATATTGCTCCTGAATGAAGAAAAAAGAGTCTCAAAACTTTTCAAATTATAAATAATAGAAAACCACATAGTCAACATAAGATTCAAATTAATGCTTCCTTACATTCACTTTATTCAATTAAAACCAACTGCCTTCTTGTTTCCATTTACGTTTTACATCCCATTTTGGCCTACAGTAAGTTATACATAAATGACATTTAAACTATCACTCCCACACTAGGATAAATTGTAATATCATATAGTCAGTGTAACATCATATAGTCACACACACATATTTCGATATTTACTCGTATTCGTTATCTTTATTAACGTAGAATGTTAGGCGCGTCGCTAAACATAATTTCATAGCTAGATATTAGGCTGCACGTCAGCTCGCTAACGTGTTATGTACAGAAAAAGAAACTTTGACCAGCAGGTTATTGCTACCCTTCCCGTTTTCACAAAACACTAATGAACTCATATCGAAATAGTGTGCACGTCGCAATTTATATTATTGATTGCAGCAAATATATCAGAGAAACATGCAATATAATCACTACGGAAATAAGTACATTTACAACACTAAATTTTGTCATAATATTTATTGAAATTAATCAATTGCAATTTTAAGGAAACAAATTTGTCTCTTCTTTCTTGCTCTTGTATTAACCAAAATTTTATTTAATTATATTTCAAATGTTATTGTTTTTTCCTTGATATGTTACGTTAACATAACATTGGTCCCACTTTATATAACTATGCAAGTTGTACTTGTTTTGATGGTAAGTATTTTTCTCTTTTTAATATATACTCATGCCACCATTGGCATTGATTTTTGAAGGTGAAAACGTAAGAACTAAACGACTCACATGCACTTCCTCTTTCATAGCTTTGATCGTCACAATTAATATACAAGGATCATTACTTCGTTGTATTAAGCATATTATTGAGATACACAAACACTGTATGACTTGCTTTAAAAATATGTTATGTATATGATTCTTATAGGGAAAGGTGTATTGGAGAAAACGTTGTACTTATTTGGCATCGTTTATGGCTATTTATATCATATTATTTTGAGCTTTATAACATTGTTATAGAAGGATATATCTATACGGAAAACTCGTTTGGAATAAGATAAATCCATTTAAATTGAGTAAAAGTAACATCACTAGAAACTCTCGTGATCGTCGACCTTTGTTCAGATTGCTTTTAGAAATAAACAAATTGATAAACTTTCTATTAAATGTAATAATTTATTTACTACATAATATATTTGTTATTTAGTTGCCAGATAAATAAGTAAATAAATTATTTTATACTGTACAAATTACCAAAACAAGGAGTGTATCCGCCGCTTCGATATAAAAAGTCTGGCACTATAGTGCAATCCATTTTTCGGAATTATTTGTAATATTTTAAACCCTATAAGGCTTTGTAATAAATAACACTAAATATATGTCTAGTACTTTATGAAGAGGAGTTATTCATCTGCAATAATCTGTAATATTCCACGTACCTTAGAAGTTATTCATATAAATAAATAGCTATTTTGTAACTCACAGACTAACTGTTGGTCAAAAATTTAAAGTGCCTTCGCGCAGTTTCAAATGCCTAAAATTTAGCACACGTGTGTCACAAAATAATAGAAAAAAATATTAAATCTCTGACTTCATAAACCAAATTTGCCAAATGTCATTAATTAAATTTTGGGGTATAAAGACCAAAATAAAACTGTAGAATATTCATTTTTATACATTAAAGAAATAAATAATTAAAGATTACATACTAAAATAATACTCAAACCTATAAATGTCGTTTTAGGAATGTATATTTGAATACGCCTTACATAAAAGCTACTGATAGCTGAAAGCTACTGATATCGTAGTAATTACACAAATGTATATTTCATCTGCGTGCATCAATAGATTGCGCAACGTGTCAGTCAAATCGTGAAATGAAGTTTCCCACCCTGATGTGTATTTGCGTAGATGGGCGTAGCCAGAGGTGAAATGTGGAGTTCTGCGAGATAGATAGGTGTTTAAGTAAACAATGTGAATACGGACATACGACGTTGTCGGTACTTTTGGGCAAATTAATTTTTTCAATGTCTCATATATTCAACATAAGCCTACTTTCTCCCTCATTATGTTTAATATTTAAATATGTTTCCAATATTTGTGGTTTAATTACTGAGAAAGTTTAGGCTGTATAAATTCCGTCATTACGTATCTAATTGTATATACATTTAATATACCAACTATACCTTTGTTTACTATGTTCATAATTTTATGCAGCCACCTTTACAGAACTCCTTCCTGGTGAAAATTGAAAAAAATATTTTTTTTAGTCTCCATCTCAATTCGAAATTTTTCCCTTTCAAATGATCTAAAGAAAGTGCTAGTAAAATCTAAGCATATGTGACTTCCTATTGATGGAACTATTCAATATTATACTATTTAAGTTCATATTGAACTTACACAGTTTCTTTAGTTGTAAATATATAAAATTTGTTAATTTATTAAGCTACTTTTTTATAAACAAGAACTTCACATAACTTGTTAAACCGTGAGCCGAACCTCTCAAGAATCTGTGTTTAAGCTATATTATTTACAGAAAAATAATTATTTAATACAGACAACAAAAGCTCAAATAAATATTATTAAAAAATACACATTTCATCAATACTATGATGCCCGAAACCGTACAAAGAAAAGCAATTAATTTTACACACAACTTTACTGAATTAGAGGATCACTTAATCAGTTTTGTTAACATCATTGAAACCAAACTTTTTTTCAACACTTTTGACTACTGTTACGGGAATAGATATTCATTAAACGCTTCTATCTCCAAAAAGGGGCGAATCCCCTTCTCCCCTTCTATATACTGTCATATGATTTGATTCAACAATGAAAATATTTAATAGTGGGCTGCTATATAGCAAACTGGAAAATATTACAAACTTAATACAAAAGTTAGATCCGAGACATTTATTTTATCTAATATGTGAAACAAATATGACACACTCCTTCTGGAAGTAAATCCTAAACAGGCACGAGAAGAAAATATCCATTATAACACTTTCCTAAATATTCGAAGGGTTGACGCTAAGCTTCTTATTTTTCAAACTCACCACACGTAATAAAAACGTATAGAGTTTTCAATGAAATGAAATCATTTGAAAGTGTGTACATACGTGTAAATCTATGTATGTAGGTATGTAAGTATATGTTCAGTTGCATGTGAATGAATAGAATTATGTGTATAAACGTAACAAATCTTTAACACTTTTTTAAGTGACTCGAAGGAATCGGAATAAGTTCATGATATTACTGCATCAATATGTGGAATAATATCATGAAATGTGACCGTTTCCCTTTATGAACCATTTCAAAATATTCTGGAGAATAATTAATTTGTCCATATGCGCCAAAGATAAACTGAATTGTTTCAAAAAAAATGGTAAACATACGATACAATCTTCATTTCTTTGAATATATATATATATTTAGTGTTCCCATACATAATATCGATCACCTAAGGAACAATATTGCGTTTGAAATAGGTTTTTTTTTATTCAATGTAGAACAATTAGTTTTACTTTTCTATCATCCTATCCCCAACAGCGAAACACATTGGAATTAGGATGGTTTTGTAGTCTGCAAAAGTCAGAATGTTAAAAAATACGGGATTTCATAATTTAATACGGGATAAGTAGGAAACAATGAAAATCGTGTTTTTCTTTGATTAAAAGAATCTTTTTTGTGACGTAATATAACGTATGTAGTAATTATAATTATTGTTAATATTTTATTTCGAAAATAATCACGCAGCGATAGGACAACCCTAATCACGACGCTTATTTGCCACCATTGTTCACTCATCGTTGACAGGTGGACATGGTGCATCTTCTATTTGTATATCCGATGGTCTTATCCGATGAATACTTAAAATCTGACTAAAATATGGAACGTCTCGTAACATATGGGACCTCGGCCAATACTAATAACAACACCTTTCATTAAAAATAAATGTAAATTAAACTCTGCATAATTATCGAAATCCTAAAGCAAAATTTATATAAATCAGAAATAGTGAACCTCGCCACTCGACTAATCAAATAAAATATATTAATATAAAGCAGGAACTTTTTTATAATTCAATATGGTAAAATTAAGACAGAAGTAAAAAATATTAACTATTTCTTATGAATAAATTGTACTAAATGGAAAATTAATCAATTCGAACAGCGATGAAGTACTAATCTCGTTATCGATTTATGTAAGACTAGGTTAAAAAGATGTAACGTCCTTTTTAAACGGCGTGAATTACGGAATGAATGTTTATTTCTTTACCAATGAATAATTCCTTTTTTAGTTTGAAATAAATACAGGGTAATTTAAAAATTAGCGAATATTGACTTACTACGGAGAGTATTCGAAGGTCTTATCGATATAGCTAATGTGAAATAAACATTTTTAATTCTTCCCCACCTCTATGTATTTATAAATACTTGACAGATTTAAGTCTGCGTAGCCAAATATTTTCAATCATAAATTTTTCCGGATGTGATAATAAAGTAATAATTAAACAAGGCAACATTTATACAACCAAGTCGAAGGTAATGAATTTTTGTTTGCAGTTTAAATTGAATATATTTTTTTATATTTTATTACGTTACTGAAAGTAATGAAGTATCCATAGAATAAAACGGTTGAATATAAGATATGGTTTATTGTTTTTTTACGATTTATATAACTAAGAGCTGTAGTTTAATTATCTAAATTTTATGAAAACGTTACTTTTATTAATATTTTTAATATATCTATAACTAATTCGTACTTTTAATTTTGTAGATCGATCATTTTCATGCTCATAATTAGTGAGCCTAAGCTGAGTCGACTTGTTGAACCGGTACAAGATTTCTTTTTGAGTGTTTGTTGTTTATGACTGAGCAGTACCATGATATGCCGTATTACAATACTATTTAGTTAGTGACCGTTCACTAACTGCCACCCGGTTCGTCTCAGGGCTTATCCAGGAACCCGTCATAAGTCTAATACATTGTGATTTCCTTCAATATTTAGATTCTTTAACATTTTTTATATGTCGTTATTTTGAATTAATAATATGATAACATAATGAAACTATAATATCATCAAAACTAAATACAATGTAAAGTTAGATCAATCGGAATTATGAATTGAATCGAATTTAATTGATTCAAGCAGATAAGTGAAGCTAATAAACGAGTAGTAAAAAACTATAAAATCATACGAACGTACCATTATCAATATCCTATGTTTATTCGTCCCTGCTCTTTCTGGAAATTTGATTGATATATAATTTCGTTTCATAAATTATTAGTAGTAACAGTGAAATACTATTTAATTGAATGCTTAAAGAACGCTCAAGGAAAGTCCATGGCGGCAAGGTAATAAAAAAAATATTCATAATCTTAGTATCCTATAAAATTTATTATAGATTCAGGTACAAAATATTAAAAAAATCCTCACAGGGCGATCCTATACGTGCGTCAAACCAAACTCTTCCAACATACTTTTTCCGCAACTGCCTAAAATTTCAGTTTATTAACGAAAATGTCAATATGCCTATAAAAAACTGTTTTTCATTGTTTGGCCACCTATTACGATTTATCTCATCTCTCACTGAAAATAAACACTACTCTGTTTAAAACATAAGAATTATTAGATGCGATACGACATTCTGAGCTTGAAGTAATACATTGAATTTTATATTAGCGTTATCATTGCACTGGAAGTAACTCCCTGGAACAATTTTATAAAGATTTTGGCACGATCTAGTAGCAACAGTGGTACAAATTGATGTGCATTTTTTATAAGCAAATACGAAATATATCTTAATGTACATTTTGATGTATCTCAGAACGTAAGTAATGTATAGTCTTTCATGATAGGTCTGTTCTATAACAGGCAATCCTGATAGACTACAGATATTTAAGTACGAAAAAGATTTCATATTTTCAGGACAACAGGAATATACCGACTAATATTTTTAATATCATAAATAATTTACTTCGACTGTGTATACCTTTGACTTTGCGATTATGATTTACGACCATATTATCAACATTCTATACACGAAACTCGATAGCAAAAATCAAAACATGCACACAAAATATATTTTTACTACTCCATAAAGGTTATTTCACTTAGCGGGAGAAGCGTAGTGAAATTCCGTATGTAACATGCTGTCTCCCGCTGATACTGTAAAATCTATTATAAACCGTCATGACAAAAGAATAATTTTTCTTTAAATTTTTCTTTTGTTGTATCATTTTAAACTTTATATTAATACAGGTTCAGTGGTTTCGAAAATTAAAATGCTTTCAAAAATTATTTATTAAAATCATTTAAGAGATTTATGCATTCTTTAATATCAAAGCTAAAATAAGAGCTTAATTATTTGTATTTTATAAATCATCCATAATTCAGTAATTGCATCACGACAAATGGAAACAGAGATACCTATTTTTCACGCCATCCATGCCCGCCTTTATCCACATCGATTTAACTGCTCAAAGTATAAAAAAAAACTATTTCGATCCTTCCACGAACTTTGCGTTTCGTATCTCGCTTGCGTCTTGAATAAACAATTCAATATTTATCCATAATGTAAACTCGCGTTTGTATATCATTGTTAAGATGTATCCGTCAATGACCAGTTTACGGATGGAGATGCTATGAATAGTATAAATTTTACAACATAGCATTTATTTAACCTATAGCTTGTCAATATTTTTTCGTTAGAGAAAGTAAACAGTCGCTGAAAGCTAGTGGCAGTACAGATTTACAGCCTGCGAATGATAATTAACGAATTTTCCGTACAGAAAAATATTGTAGATTCGAAAATATTTACTTCTTATAATTATTTTTCATGTGTACCATTTTCAAATTTTTCATTTCATTATTCATTTTGCATTTTTAATTTTGTATAATTCAATTTCTATATATTTACCAACGCTATGTACAGATATTTACGTTATAAAACAAAAGGTCAATTTTGAACTTACGTAACGTTCAAGAAAGACAACTTTACACTGACTATAAACGATAGTAGGAACTAAATCTAACTTTCATCTAATTTTTTTTTACTTAAGTATCTTCGAATATATCAAATATTAGTAAGTAATTTTGTTTTTTTTCCCATTAGTAATAGGAAGAAAAAGGATTGTTGCCATATCAGTTTTGTAATTTAATTTTAGCAAAGTGAAAATGTAGCAAGTCATTATTTTTTAGAGGACATGGCGACACGAATAGCAAAATGGCGACATCAAGTTCAATTTATACGCGCTCGTCAAGAGTGGCATCTCATAATAAAAAAAATTTAAAAAATGGATCGCTATAAGTGCAATCGTTATATTTCTTTAACTTTCAATTTTATCATTATTTTTAAAAAAATTCATGCTTTTCGTGGGTAAATAATATAGAGATACAGGTACATTTTGCTAAACCAACTTCGCAAGATAAGCAGTTTGATACTCCATATCCCTACTAATAGTATACATTTAAAAGTTGCTTTTAGATTTGTTCGTTTGTTTATTACCTAGCAATATGGCAACAAAGAAACAATAAATAACCAGTTATCGACTTTGGCATGGGTATAATTTGTATAGCAGAGTAACAGTTACACGGTGCCATAGCGGCCCACTTATGTGGAACACTAAACTACGAAAAGTGTGTTCGGATATTTGTTACTAATTCACCACTACTAATTAATGGCGGAAAAGATTATCATGAAATTCGTATTAAAATACTTTATGGTTTCAATTAACACATGAGCTACTTTTTAAGTCAAGAAATAGCGTAATTCCTCTAGACCTAAAATCGATGTTTTTCTTAATAATACTTAAATATTGGATACATCAATGGATAGATCGAGACGACAAAATCTTCATGTCTTCGGTAAACATTCAACATATTTATAGAAAGCTCTTGTGATATTTCATGTTTCCAGGAACATGTCAAACTACTTTAATAAAAAAGGCGCGCGGACAAAGCCGGGAGCAAAATTATTCAACAGTAAAATTATTTAAATTATATAAGATGTATATTTTGATTTTTGGTTATGCACGTTTATAACAAATTGCATAAATACCTTTTTTTTTTAATTTTCCATTTATTTAAGTTATACAATAAAAGAACCTATGAACAAAAATGATTCACTAACAGGATTATTGTTTTAACAGAACTCTAAATTGCTCTATTTTCCGGCTCGAATGTCAATATGTGCCTGTTAACTTAAGACATATAACTTAGAATTTTAAATTTTTTATTGTTACTTGTTTTTCCTTGACGGTTTCAAAACTTATAATATTTGAGTATTGAAGGGATTTGTTGTGAAAATACAAGTTTCTTAGTTTCATAGTATATTATTTTCCAATCCCATATTCATTCGCGCAAGAAAGGACGCTGTAATTTGTTTTAATCTCTTTTTAAATGCGGTTGATGTATTTTTTTAAAATGGTATTTTATTGTCCAATCTTTTTAAATGAAAACATTTATAACTCATTTTCTAGAGTCACTAGCAATATAAATTTTGGAACCTTTCTGTAAAATTTGATGTCGTCTTAAAATATTTGTGTTAGGTACGATTTTTCGTTCGGAAAAGGCATGATGAAATAATGAAATTTATTTTTGAAAACATGTACGTAAGGACGAACGTTAATTTAACAAATTTCTGAATTATTCGCAACTAATCGCAACTTCGTGACAAAAAATTTAAATTAATTTATGGACTCGGGATGACCTTGTCTATCTTAAGCGTCAATAGTATATTCATTCGTCGTTACTGAAATGCTAAAAATAAAATATCATCCAAGTAATAAATCTGTTAAAAAAACAAAATCAATATATAGAAACATAAATTTTATGAAACTGAAAATACATTCCCCTATATTTTCATGTGAAAATTGAAATTGGCATGGAAGTATAAGTATAGATAAATCGAAAAAAATTTTCACATTTGGTTATTACTTTTTTTCAAGAATATTGAGATTCAATTAAGTAATTTCTGTATTTTAGTGTAATTTCTACTCGGAATCCATTTTTAAAAAATAAAAATGCTTTTTATCAATTTTGAATGTAAATGAGTTTTTAAATTTTCTGTATAAAGATAAATACGTAGTAAAATATTAAAATTTTGGTTCTTATTTTCTTATGTTGTTTATACATATAAATATATTGCGAACATATAGTATTGCCAGATGTCTCCATTTTTGCGAAACGACATGATTTTCAGGGATATGGTGACCCCAAAAGCCCGGTTTTTCAATAATACATGATTTAACTTATTTTATATTCTATATAAATTTTCCAATTTTTTTTTCTTCTCAGTTTCTTGTAATTATACAATGACACGACTGATTGTTGATTATCCATGTTAAAACTGGTTTTAGGTTAATGCTGGGTTTGGGTTATTGGTTAATGCATAAAAATATTAGAATAATTAAATACCTATAATTAAATTCCTAGGTCTAGCATTTGACTATTGAATGTGATTGTTTTTCGATTGTGAAACAAAAATTTATATTTCTATGTAGCGATCCAAAATTGTGTTTTCTGTATTGTGTTAAATTAAAATACACTTATTTTTTATTGTACGCTTTATGTTGTTAAATGCTTTCAAAAAAACATTCAAAAAACTTTACATATATATCATTATACACGATCGAAAAATTGACGCAATTCTTATTATACAAAGGCCGCCACCGGTTTAAGAGTGCAAATTGTCTACAACTTTTTTTTACTGATATACAATTTGAGGTGATGAACGAAAATAGATATAAAGATACCTTGAAAGTTATTTCAGGGAATTTGTTTACAAATCAAGTTAAGTCTTTTAACATTAACGTAGACTCAAATATTTAGCCTTATACATTACATCACAAATTTTAAAACCAACTTCGAAATTTTCAATAATATTTTAATTTCAACATTTTTTAATATTCCACTATAAAAGTCTATTAATGCCAAGTGTAGTGATATGGGCCTAGCTCAATAAATTTTAATTATTGATTAAATTTCAATCATGAGAAGAAGACCTATTTTTCTTAATGTCTTGTTTATCGTGAATCAAAATATTCACAATCGTGAATAAGTAAAGCAATAAAGCCATTAAGATATCCTGTCTAATCAGCAAGTTTCTTGTCACTAAGCTAAAATGTAAATTGTTCTACGCAAGCGAGGGAATCGCTATTGGCCGCGACTCGCTTTCGCTTCTGCGACTAAGTTGAACTAGTCGTGTAAACTAGATATCGAAGTTCCAACACGAAATTAAGTTTTAGCTACTGCGGATATATCAACTCACCACTCGACTGCCAGCTATTCGATGATAAACGACCTCTATTAATTCGTCTCAGCAGTTCAGTCGCTGGACGTGGAATAATTATGTCACAGTGTAGTCAAACTTATAAATGACAAATAATGCTTCTCATTTATGGCCTTGACACGACTCAAACAGACCATTAATTCCAGAAATTTTTGTCTATTCAAGTTTTACTACAATGTATTTTAATTAATTTTTAAGATTTACTACCTGAGAAAATAAATTCTTTATGAGCTAATTTGTGTCCTTCCGTCTATATGCCTGTCTAACAGAGCCATTTTAATTTAAAACTGTTTGATAAACAAATTTAAAATTTGAAAGTGGTAAAACTTATCAACATACATGCATCTCAGTAGCTTGCATAGAAATTTATGGGAAAGAATTAAGTAACCACAAAGTTTTTTTAATTAAACATGCAATTGAAAATACCAGGTTATAATAAAAGAAAAATATTTTTCTTCTTTATTTGATGTAACCAAAATAATATTATTTGAAATATCGAATATTTTTAATTTGTTCAGATATTTCAAATTAATATTAAACAAATTGAGGAGGAAAAATTATAAACATGCGGCACATGTTTTAAAATAAAATATGGTTAATGGGTAATATAACCTCAATTCCATTTTATAAAAAATGTATCCAATGACCTTCCACTCAATGAAATGAGTGAAAAGACATTGTTCGCCGTGCTTTCATGTATTTCATACAATTTTTCGTATATACACCGTAATTGGATCTTTGTTTGAAGGATTATCTAGCAAAATTTCATGCAAGTAGGTTTAACATTTTAGAAACTGAAGCTTTGTTAGACGGACGGACGGACAGGTGGAGAGACTTGTGAAGTTTTAAAAAGTTTCTTTTTTCACTGTAAAATCCTAACCGTAATATTATTTATTAATAATTGCAACAGTTTTTGTAACAATAACAACAATAATAATAATTACAACGGTTGTTTTATTAGGATTCAATATTTTGAATCCTAACAACAATATAAAAACTATTATCTATCTATGGCAATTCTAAATAAAAACTAATGTTGAATACTAGATAGTTTGAAAAGAGGCAAACGCTGAATACATTCGATTTTATCAGATGTGTGCGGGGATACGATGCCCAATAAATAGCACGACACAGAATTTCTGACTGTTATCACAGCGATACTAAAATCATCATCAAATTATTCACATAACAATGAATGAATCATTTGTGAAGCCATATAAAAAGATACCTGTTAATTCAATCCATCCTGACAATTCAATACATCATTTGTTTTTATTCGCCATTGTGCTATTTCATCATAAAAATAATTTACAATGCCTTCTGAAAGTTTGGTTCTTGATCGGGTGGTCATACTTTGTTATTATTCTCCTCTTGTTCATCTGCGCAAATAACTTTTACGCTTATTACCATGGATTGCTGTTTGAATGGTATTATTTAATATAATATACAATATATTGCATGTGCGCCCGTAATATTTGAATGGACCTACCTGTATTTTTTACTGATGATCGCGTAATAAGTTTCACTTATTATTTGTGGGTTTGAAGAATGTAAACGATATTGAGAGTTATTCATTTAGATTGAGTACATAGGAAAGTTACTTTTTATGTGGCTAGTTTTTTATAGCAAAGTTATCATTGTATAATAAAATGTAAACATAATTTCTTCATTTCTTTTATTTTGGTGACACGGTTATTAAATTGATTCATAGATGCAATTGGACTTCATGCCGTAAAATTAATCGAAAAAAATAGCATATCAGTTGAATAATATCCATAAAGATGTCGGCTTGGGTTTTAATTTTTTTTTCATTCTATTCACCATATGATTCGTATATATTTCCACAAATTTTTTAATCCTACTAAATCTAATAATATTTATAAAGTTCAATTTAAATTGATGAGCTTAGGGTGAATTTATTTAGAATTACAATTGGAATATGAAATTGAAACAGGAAAATATTAAATTAAAAAAAAATTAATGTTTCTAGCAAATTTCTTGCTATTAACTTTTCATTCTTTCCTTTGACTCTTAAATAATTAAATTTTACGATAAAAACTACAGAAGGCCTCTAGTAAAATTTATGAAAAACCGATGAAATTCCCAAACCAATAAAATTTTTAAAAATGCATGTAAACCTTTTAGGCAAATAAATTAAAAATAAACCAATTCAGAGTGTGTTAAACATGCCCACTATATGTGTGACCCTAATATAATTTATTGCAATAACCTTGCAATCAATTATATTAGGGTCACTGGAATTTCCTCTCAATCTTATATTAAGTATATATTATTTAAGATCATCATATATATTATTTAAGATCATCAGTAATAAATTTATATCTGTCCTGCCGTGCACAAGATAAGATTTGGTTGTGAGTTGATGTACCGAAATTATCAGAATTTCTTTTATTTATGAATTTATTCATTTAGTTGTGAAAAAACAAACTTGAATAAGAGGTACTTATCTTGGTAAAATCGTATTTAGTCGTCGTTAAATGTAGAAATTTTTTAAATCATTTTCTGAAATTTTATGTGCTTCAGTACCCGTTATAATTTCCATTACTAAAAGTTATTGTTCCATATTTTTTAGATATTTTCGCAATTGTACTTCAAAAGTTAATATATATAGGGGAAAACTTGTTAATCAATTTGAGCAAAAATATTTCAACCAAAGAAACTGAAATTACATTCAATTATTTTATTCTAATCGGTCTCAATTTTAATTTTGACTTATAAAAATTCATCTCCATACCAAAATTTGTCTTAATGTTGTAAGTAATTAAGCTAGGGTATAAAGATGGATATATGAACTTATCAACTCGACGAAGCAATAATAGATTCTTTTGTTTGACCACGGATTTTAAAAAGAGGTTGGAACTAATATATGTATATTATTCAATCCTTTACTCTTACTCGCAACGAATATTTTAATTTTATATTCCTTTTTTCATTAACAGCATGTGCAACTAATACGCATCTATAAATTTACAGAAGTCCAGGGAGTATATATAAAAAAAGATCACCATGCAGCTATTCATATAGATCGCATATGTGCCTCGTCACTTATAAAATTTACTGTGCAAGTAGTTAAACCCCTTTATACTTCGATAAATTCATACACATTTAACCTACATTCCAATAATTTACATGTATTCTTTAATTAATCATTGGGTTATTGGCAGACGAATACGGAATATTATATTTTAATAAAGAGTAATTTTTGGCAGCTGTCAGAAGTATATGTCGGCAATATTCCGACACCGACACGACATTAAGATAAAATATTCTGGTCATTTCAGCATATAAATTTTACGAATTTTGGCAACCAGTAATTTGGCCCGAGTTTCGGCTCCAGTCATTGCTCATATACTATTGTTTACTCGCTTCAATTTCTGCAAGATTGATCGCTTAGTTACTGTCATATCCCATGACGTTCTTATTTTATTTTCAATATAATTAAGAAAACTGAGATCCTTATATACTTAATATAATGACTCGTATCGTGAATGCTCTTTGATATCGCTTTGAATATTTAAAAAAAACGTATATTATAAAGGAGTTTTAATTAAAATAGTTATTTTCCGTCAAAATATATATAACTTCTTACTTCAAAAACATCATATTATGCATAAAAATTATTTCGTCGTGTTATTACGTGTTAAAATTTTGTGTCGGTTTTGTTTATCAATATTGGTTTTAATACATATGTAAATGTAATGATAGAAACAGCACGTTAAGTTTTATTGAATGTTTTAGTAATAAATTTTATTCCTTAATTCATTTAAAGTTTATGTTAACTATTAAGAGTAAGGTTGATGAAAACAGTTTTAATGAAATCTAAATAAATTACTAAACTTACACATATATCATTATTTCAAAACTGTTAATTATATTTACGTTTATCAGAACTTTAGGCTCTTGAATTCTTTTATGTTCTTATGTCTTTTTAGTCTTATCTTTAAGAGTATCACACAAAACTTTAATAATCCGTTGGCCAATGTAATATAAAGCTTTTCGTTTTTCGTTAGAATTAAAAATTGCATTATACATCCAAAAATAATATTACATCATATTATTTTTGGAGTTCGAACTTGGCAACATATGAGCTTAAATATAAAATTTCTAACTGAAATAGAAGCTAAAATTCGCCAGTATTATCACCGTCGTCATCGTGGTATATTGGGTTGACTACATGCTTACAGAATTGATCGTGTAGCGCATCGTGTGGTCCTGGTTTCAGTTCCCGGCAATTCGTCGAACGGAACTGGATATGCTGATGAGCTGTAAGAGATTACTTTGGTACCAATAAGTCGGTTATTTGTATCAACTCTGTAAATAAAAGTTCGGAAAAATAAAAACATATATATTAATCCAATCAATATCAGGCCCTTTAGTTTGAGAATATTTGATCTTAAACTTTAAGTTTCTAACATGGTTATGGCTTGGACCAAGGTGTTGTTATCCTGTTTATCATAAGACGCTCGAATTTGCGGGAGTTAAAAGTAACCATTGAAACTAAAATTTTGGTCTCAAAATCGAAGTATCTAGCTGTAGTGGTGGCCAAGATCCACATATTATTTCCTTGGTCATAATTAGATCCTCGAGTTTCCACATTTAAGAACCATCTAATAAAATTATTTCATATAATATTAGAGTCCAAATTCAAAGCTTATAGCCATAACAATACTTTAAACCAGATATCGTTATTCTGGTCATTATCAAGCCCTCGATTAGTGGGTGTGAATGCTACTCAATAAAGCCGAATATCGGAGCCTAAAGTCGAAGGTTCTATCTGTAACATTGGCTTAGATCCAGGTATCGTTATCTTGGTTATCATCAAACCCTCAAATTAATGGTGTAAGCACTACTCACAGAAACCAAACATTTAATGTGGCGGTGATATTTAGAAACATATCATAGGTATATAAAAGGCATCATAACGACCAAGTATAGTTTGATAATAGAGGTAATTTCAGAAATAAACTCTGTCGTCGGAAGTTATACCTATCATTTTTATTATCAATAGTTCCTATTTGGTATACCTTCATCTGTTCAAACGCCTTTTTAAAAAAATCGACAATTAGCACGCAAAATTTCAAATGATAAATTAAATGTTCAATAACGGCCTCTTGAATATTTAAGAGCGCATATAATTTCTTGCAAATTTTTTAAGAAAATGTATATAAATTTTACTATGCAAGTATACTGCTGGAAGTACATTTTATATTATATAGTAACAAATGGTTTGGTTTCCTATTTTTCATTGATTTGTTAATAAAAAGAAAACGACCTAATTTTGCATTGAGTTATTTATTAAATACCATATTTTTTAAATTATTTAACTTACTTATTGGAGGGTGCATACTCGCAAATTAGACGCCCCATAAAAGAAAGTATATTAACATATGAGATATTTTTGATTGCATTTCTAAATAATTTTTAATAAAACCCAGTTTAAAAGGAAACCCAGCTTTATAGTTGCCAGCAGATAAGAATTCTTCACAACTAATTTGACGTATGATACTTAGAAAAAAATTAAAAATGATTGCTCTTGATTTCTATATGTTTGCGCAATTTATTACGTGTTAATATAACAATTTTTCATCATTCTGAAACGAAAATATTGTGCTAACATGGATGGATAGACATTTAAATATTTTAGTTTGTCGTTTCTACCTGTCGTAACTAGAACACACAAATTTTCTCTGCATTACGATCAATCTAAATAGTAATGCAGAGAGGAATCGTAATGCAGAGAAAATTTGTGTGTTCTTGTAATACAGTACTTACAGTATTAAAAATACATAAACAGTAAAGATCAAAGAACGCTTACAAACAAATTTATACGCATTTATGAGTTCACTGTATTTGAATATCGGCTTTTTACACAGAGCTTGAAAAATTATTTTTATTTCAAGACAGCGTTGATTTATTATTATATTATTTAAAATGAGAAATACGTATAGAAATAATAATTCTGCACTGAGGCACCTGAGGATCTATAAAGGAAAATAAATTTCATAAAAAAAACGTCTAGTACAGAAGAAGAGTTTTTTCAGGAAATTTATCTTTAGATTGTTAAGTAGAAAGATTTCATGTCGCATCGCGTCACGCAATAATGTTGTTTTTGCTATACTAGCATCTAAAACCGTGTCGTATCCAAATTGCCCACGATTATGCAATAATCGATACATATATCATCGACGATGGAAAGATTTATATTAAAAACATAACTTATTCTCGAAAAGAAATTTGAAACTGTCCATGTTATAACACTCTCCGTCTAGATATATATATATATATATATATATATATATAGGACATGTTTTCGATAATCATTTACTCTATACTCATGGTTAGTATTACTTGGATTAAAATATTTATTTATATTAAAGGAATTATTAAAGGAATTCACATACTACAACTTTATTTTATACCTCGATCAAATTTTATTAAAATTTTAGTGAGGTGCTAAAATATTTCTTAAAATTGTACTGTTCATCTTGTGTGTCTAAATAAATGATTTAGAAAATACTCTTAAATAAGATTATAAAATAGGAAGTGAAAATGTAACCGACTTTTACTGTAAATTTGGGAAAAAGTAAAGCGAAATATTTTTGATCAATCAATAATTTTAAAATATAACTTAAAAAAATTGTTATTTTGTGATTGTCATAAGTAAATACTGAAACAACATTTAAAAATTAAAAATGGTATTTTAATTTTTTAACGTAATAAATGTTCCCACTACCTTTACTTCCAATGTATACTCTTTATAATAATATCTATAAAAAATTGAGTCTGGATAGGGGTTGCTACTCATACAATATTATACAATATCGCACTATGTATATTTTCGTCAGTTGTACTGTTGAGAAATGTAAAATGAAAGTAACACTCGGTTCTCCAAGGAAGAGTGAACGGACTGCTACTTTCAGTGGTTCCATCGAATAAAATTGTATGCAAAGCACCATGAAAATTATTCTATAAAGCAATATATAATAAATTATCAACTTACTTGTTAGTTCCATTTTTGACATTCTCACAGCTTACTCGTGCTTATAGAAATATAGGATACCAAATTTCTCTGCTGTCGGCGAGATACTGTTAATACTGAAATAAGTTTTGCGATTAAATGTCATCGTTGTAAACTAATAAAAAAAAATGCTAAGTTAATAAAAAAAATGTTAAAAAATGTCTTTTACTTGCATTCTTTTCATTAACAAATAAAAGAAATATAGACCATATTCACTCGGCAGTTTCCTTTATTATTTAGGGGAAAAAACAGCTAAGTACTTATTATTGAACAATAACTAAACCATGTTTTTTTATAAAACTATACCACGATATTCACATTTTAAAAAATGTAACTTCCATGCTATGATATAAACAAACTTAATAAGATCAATCGGCGTGATACATTAATCAATCTGTCTTATTTTATTCGAAAATATACCTTTTAAAACATTTCCTTTTACATTATGACCGAATGCCATCATATTGGTAAAATTATCCTTAAATCAAAACATCAGCACATGTGTTTTGATTTAACGTGTGTTTTGATTTTACGGGTCGCGACAGCGTTATGCCCTTCATTACGTGACATCAGAACGATGTAATAACTTCATTAACCAGACTTTTAGTAGTTCTTTTTTTTGACAAATGACGAGACTGTGTTAGCATAAATTATTCTAGTGCTTGTCAAGGTAATGTTTTGTCACGATTTGAATTTATTTTATTTGAAAGTTAATATAAACATTTTTTTTTTATTTTTCATCGAATCGTTTAAATCATTAAAGTATTAATGTCGATCTTTCACTTTGATTTGTGTGATGTGAAAAATACGAAACATTTAGTTATGCTCTCTAACTTGGAAGGATTCAAACCAAGAACTGTCAATTATATTATCGAAATAACTATGTAATCACTCTTGTTAACCAAAATAATTTTAAGTTCCATTTATCTTATTTATTACTTTGTACCGGAATTTATTTGAGGTATTTAGAGCGTTTCCTAAAACGTTCTAAAAACAATGGAGACGCTAAAGAGCTCATTGAGTAGGGACAACACTGTTGGGTTGAAGCGTTCGGTAGTAGATACGGGACACTTTTGAGAGACGTGCGAAGATCCCTTCTTTTGTATGAGGAGGTATGTTAGGATCCTGGAGGGATTCTGAGAGAACTCGGATGGAAAGGTAAGAATAATATATCTATCTATTATAATTACCTTTTTAACTTTGATATAAAAATAGTAAATCATGACATATATGACAAGGCCACATTCGCGATCTGACGACTTAGTTTCGTTTAATTGTAATTGACGTCGCACATCAAATGGCGTTGTCATTTCAATTTGTTTAAATGTCCCTTTAATAGTTTCTTGATATTAAGATCAATGTATAATCTACATCCAATCAAAATGAAATCACATGACGGTTAGATAATTTTTTTTTATCACAAAAGGAAATATTGATGTAGACGTACGTAATAAATAAGCTAAAAGCCTGTCTGTCCGTTTATCCGTTATATGACGGCATCATAATTCTATAAATATAAGTCCAATCGTAATGAAGTTTTACTGGGATACATTGATTGATTACTTCTATATAAAAATATAATTATAAAGAAAATGGATCTTCTTTTATGGACTTCACTTTGCATTGAACTTGATAATTTTAAAAACTATAAGAACTTTTCCTTACTTTTTCTTTAAAATCAGACGTCATAGTAGAAGTATTGCAAAATAAATATAGTGTTACAATAATTTTTTTCTCACGGTAACTTTTTCGGGACAAACAAGTAACCAAAATATTTATGAATACTTAGAGTATACTTAAAGTAACCGTGCATATGAAAAAAGCGAATAAAAATATTTAGCGACATTTATAAAATCAAAAGAAAAATATTTTGGTTAACTTGCATTAATAATTTAAAGAGATAGAAATGGCAAAGTTATTTTCATACACCAGTGAAATAAATAAACTATACGTGATATTGCCTATACTATTATTTTTCACTACTTACTTAGTGAGAAATAATATCAGGATTTGTAATAGTTTTATAAAAACATCAAGTATGTGTTCTTCACAATAATTGTGTATTACACAATAATTTACACAAATATATAATTATAAATATTGCTACCTCAAGGTAAATTTAATGAAATTATTTTGAGTAAATAGTAATGACATTAACAGTCGTATATTATATAGAACTCCAGGTCATAAGAAAAGCTATAGTTTAAAAATGAAATTAGCGAAAAAAAATAGAATTTTAGAAAATTCTGACAGTAAATTACCATTAAAAAATTAAAATTTTGTAGAAAATGTATATCTGGACATAATTATATATATCCCTTGAAATTCTTAGTGCACATTAACCACAATTACTTTTATTTTGAAATCAGTAATCAAATGCTTTGCATGCACATGTGGTACAGGCCAAGAATTTTTTTAGTTCTTTTCAAGTCCATGTTTGAAAAGTTGGGTGACTGTAGGTGGCATGTTACAAATTATTGAACAAACGGGGTTTAAGTATAAAAAGTGATAAATATAATCTGAAGTTAATTTTCGGTTAATTTGCCGTCAGTAAATAACAAAGAGATATAAATAACTATTGAAACTTACTTTTTGCGTGTCCGCCCTATGGCTGGCATTATTTTTATCTGATTAAAAATTGTATCGGCTGGGAAATTTTTTTTATCTAATATCGTTTAATTTATTTTCTTTTAGTTTTCACTTTTTTGGTACTTCATATATTACACAATTTGTTACAATAGTTTTCCTGAACATATGTAATTGGGTATATTTCTAAAATCCTAAAATACTGTAATAAATATTTGAGGCGTTTTTGCAAATCTTGAGAAATTAAATGGAATAAATGTCTGCGCTACACGAAAGTTAGTTACTCTCATTAAAGAAAATTCTAACATAAAAATATGCAGTGAAGTTGAGAAAACAATTTAGACAAGAGATTTAGGTCGAAATTATTACAAAAAAAATGAATAAAATTCACGATTAAAGAAACAGTTTACTAAGATCAATGTAAATAAATGCAGTTTGGCTGCTGAAGGTGATGGAACATTATTTATAGACTTGGTTATAGATTTTCAATATAGTTTATGGCATGAGTATTCTGGTTCTATATGCTGTACGACAAATAACATTCATTCGAGGGTATTTTGACATGTGTGGATGTTATAAATAATCAGAAGATGAAGAGTGACGGATATGGTAATGATGAAGTGGTACTAAAACTGGCTGCGAGAGGCACCAAAATGGTAGAGAAATGAATTCGAAATAAATTTAATTCGTAGATTTGAGTAGCACCTTTATTTTTGATGAAGTAACTTTATTTCCAATTCATTAGTAATAGTTATTAGCATATGCTACGATACCTAAAGGGCTGTATAAGAATTAAATAAAAAAGCATATGTACCTATATTTTTGGAAGTTTCTGCATAAATTTATATTGATTTATGATAATCCTTCTCAATGCATTAAATCAAGAGATATTTAATTATTATATATCAATATGTTTCAGAAATTGTTTGTGTTTGCTGGGAATTGGCAGTAGTAATAAAACATAATCCAATGAATTACAGCTCCCTGTCATAGCTTAGAAATTTCGTCTTCTTTATAGTTTCGTCAAGATTATTTTAAGCTTATGCCTACTTTAAACTCTTATATTACTAGAAGTATTGGTTATTCGTCTATTTTAATTCCGAAACTGATGGTTTCAAACATATTTATGGATGAACACAAAGATGCTGAAGCGACAGCAAACGTAGTGACGATACCAACAGAATATTCCGGCTATAAACTGTTAACAATGCAAAGAGATACTATGTGTAGTTGAAAATAAATACTAATAACAGTGACTACTTGTAAGTACAAATACTTTAAAGAGGATAAAGCATACTGTCTGCAAAAATCGCTAACTAAAAAAAGGCTATAAATTTAAATGGGTCCTCAAAAAAGAGCAAGAAATCAATGATCAATGATAAGTAGTTGATGAAGCACGTCTTGTGTTCATAGGTTTCACTTAAAAATGCAATGTTAACCGAAGTGAGAGACTTCATTATAGGTTTATTTAGTGCTCTTGCATTTCAATAGCTAAGTAGATCAAATGGATGCCAAAACTGTATTTTTTGAGGGCGATCTAAAACAAACATTTATGGAATAAAAACATAAATAAAAGAGTTGTTTTCAAGTGAAACAAAGCATTACGCGGGCTGATAAAAGCGTCAACCGAATGGTATAAAACATTCATAGAGCGCTCGTTTGCATAAAATTTAGGAAATATCTGAGCGTACCACGCGTTTATTCGAGAGTCAGTAACAAAAGAAACAGAAGATGTGAATGTTACTAATAAAAAGAAACGTAAAGGCATATTAATGAAAATCTTTGATATGAAGGACGTTATCAAAATACAATTTATTAAAGATACTTTTAAGATAATAAAAGGAAATGAAACTACTTGATATAGTATTATTTCTACTTTCTTTAATTTCTTTACCACGACCTAGGTTTCGTTGTATTACAACATCTTAAGGTAGGATATTAGCAAAAATTCTACGAATTAACGCCAAATATACGAATTAACGCCAAATATATTCAATAATAAAAGGAGTTAAGAATTTATAGCGCTGGAACAGTTCAATATTTCAGACCAAACCTTTATTTACATTAAAATGAAATGAAATTAAAAAAAGGAGAAAATTTATATTTTCATTCATTAAGTATATTTATATGTATATTTTATTTCTATTATCAATACAAGTAAGTACGAGTATTAATATTCTATATATAGCAGCTATATTAAGATTAATGAAAACATATTTTAGGAATGTTTCATTAAAGACTTTTGTATAATTGTGTTTAATGACAAAGGCATGGCTAGCGAAATAAAAAACTTCTTTGAAATAATTTTGATGTTAACGTCCAACCCTTTAAATATCTAAGTAATATTTTAAGGTATTCGAGAAAAAGAACATTTTCTTCACACGAAAAAATTATTTTGGTTCAAACAAAATTTGAACCTAAATTTCACATTCATGCAAACATTTTATTTTTTGAAAGGATAAAATTCAATAAAAAACTGAGGTCAAATTAAAGTTATATAAAGATGTTGTATCAATTTTTTAATTACCATAACGTGACAAATTCATCAATATTACTGACGAAAAGCTTCAATTAAAAAACGTTTTTTCGCGAAAAGCTTCAATTAATAAACGTTCTTCATCGCACAAATATATTTGTGGACCAAATAGCTCTAAAAAGGAAATTAAGACGACGTCAACAAACAATTTATTTCTGTCCCAATATCCGATTACGCTAAAAGGTTGAAAAAATTAATGTTGGTTTATTTTTAGCCGCTAGCTAAAATGTAATTACTGTTATCCGGAGAAAATTATTTTGGTTTAAACAAAATTTGAACCTAAATTTCACAGTCATGCAAACATTCTATTTTTTGAAAGGATAAAATTCAGTAAAAAACTGAAGTCAAATTAAAATTATATAAAGATGTTGTATCAAATCATATTACTGACGAGAAGCTTCAATTAAAAAACTTTTTTAATTACCTTCAGCTAAAATGTAATCAATATTATCCGGAGAGTTGAGTTTTCGTGTATATTTTGCAAAGTAAATGACGCTAGAATTCTTTACTACTGTTTTGCACCTTCTTTATATTTTTGGGCGTAAAAGTATATATATATTTTCTTCGGTTTTGAATATTTGTGTGTGTGTGTGTGTGCGTATGCATATGCGTGCGCGTGCGCGCCCGCGTATGTGTATGTGTGTGTGTGCGTATGATTTAGGTACATAATCAACTTTTCGTCTCCCGTTACCAACTGGTCGAGCCAGTGTTGAGTGCGACTCAGGGAAAGAAAATTCATGGATATATTGGCAAGTGAGTTTAAATGAGAGGTGATCAGGGTATGTGGTGTCTACATACCGAGCTCACACATTTTATCCAGTTGACGCAAGTGTTCCAATACTTACACATGACTGCAATTGAGGTCTGCTGCCAGCCAAAGTGAGATAAGGTTGTGATCTCCTTCAATTAATTCTCTTGAAATATATATGTTAACTTTCACTAGACATCGGCTACGGGGAAACTTTTTTAAATCATAATTCCCATTTTTTAATCTCTAAAACCAACATTTGATTAGATGAATCGTAAACAAAACTTGTACAGAAGACAATAACGTATAGAATCTCTTATCACTACCATGTTCTAGTAAATGCTGAAGTGGTCAGTAGCATTTTAAACATATTTATATAATTAACCCCCACGACTTTATATCGTTGCAACCTTTATAGATCTATCAATTTCTAGAAAAAATATAAACTAATAATATTACTCAATACCTTCTTACCAACTCTGTATATATATTATATATATATATATATATATATATATATATATATATATATATATATATATATATATACTGGCCGTATTTAAATGCCTGCACTTGCACCAGTGCTCCACAAGTTTGTATCACAAATATTCACGGGATTTAGTTCAACTTGTCTTTTAAGTTGTGTTCAGCATAATTTCACTCTAATAATTTCATTCATTTAATAACCTTCACTCAAGTCGACGGAGTGAGAACTTAAATGCAAGAACTTTACCTTGCAGATATTACTCCGAGGAGATACTTCAGTGTAAAATGCTTGAAATCTATGTTTGCTTGGGATAATTTCGAAGACGACATACACTACTGTTTTGTATCGGTTTTACAAACTAGATTTGTAAAATTTACAGGGTATTAGTACAAATTGTACAATTAATTAATGTTTTTTTTCTATATTTCGTTTAAATATTTTAACTTCGCTTCATTAAACAGCAATTTTTTAAAGTAATTAACCGCTTTTACTATTAAAAAAATAATTGAGATTCGACATGAAAAAATTCCAATAATTAAAATCGGAATTTACCATAAATTTGCAGTATTAATTGTATTCGAAACCAGTATCATTAAACAATTTCACTTCAAATGGAGGGAGGAAACGGTAAAAAACGATAAAAATCATAAAGCAGTGGCATATCGCAGAATGAAATCCAATTTATCAATCACTTATTTTATAACCAAATGGATAGATCATAAATAACAAACTTTAATTTTGTTGTAAGTTTTATCTCTAGAGCGCTGAACTACATAAGAGCAAAGACTACGTTTTTCATTCTGTGCCGTATCACATTGACATAGAAATGAGTCTAATATTATTAAATCCCTTATTTGTGAGAGGAAAAGAAAATAATACAGATTTAATTAATTCGTGTACAAACTTAAACAAACGAAACATACTGTGTGGAAACCTAATGTGTGGTGTGGGAAACTAATTTTACTTTTACATTTTGAAATCAATGACGAATAGGAAATTCCATTTAGTGTAGTGAATTATTTTTAATTTTTCTTTATTCTATTCATAAATTTGTAATGTAATATGTAAAAATTAATTAAGTATAATATAGTCAATGATTACTCAAATAATCAATGACTTTACAATCTGAAAAAAAGATTAAACTACACCCAGGCACGTACATTCAAAATTAATTTGTGAAATTTCGTAAAGTGGATAATATTATTGATTGTAAATTGTGTGTATGACACGGTTAAAACTCAACTCATTTACAAAACGACTAAAATTGAGGAAAACTTCTTAAAACGTTGTAATATTTCAGAACACAGTTTTTGACTGAATCATCCCGTAATATTAACGTACATTCGTCACATAATATATTACAGCATTTTTCGTTATTTCTACTTTAATTAAACATTTTCGTTATGGAAGGTATATTTGTCTTAGTCTTGTAGGCAAACCGTGACTATTTTGGTCACAAGGTATTTATATTAAAACTCATTTATACGCAAGTTTGTAATTGAAACCTTATTGTTGCTTAGCGATCGTAGTCTTGGTTATGAAGTTTTTTTCTTATTATCATTTTGTTTGGGTGGTGGTAAGGGGGTGAATATTCTGACAATTTCTAAAATGTAATCTTATATATTTACTCTTGCCTCCTTCACGATGGAAATTGAATAGCATAATATAATGCTCAATTAAATATTTTTATGAAAACCTATCGTTCATTTGAGTGATGGTACGGATCCAGCTTTTGTCTTTAACAAAACTTGTGTGCTATTTTCTACTAAGGAACACAAGTGTGTGCCGTAATTTTTTCCTATGAAAATATATGTTTTAACATAAAAACTACGTCCTTTTAGTATTAAATGTGCTTTGTGATAAGTAATTTACTTTATAATTATATGCTTACCACAATATTTACTAATATTATAAATGCAAAATGATATTTGTTTGTTCCTCTTTCCTTTGGCAATAGAGCAAGAAATAGATAAATTTAATTCTTGCATAGAAATTGCTAGCGGTTTGGGAAGTGACATAAGCTATCTTTTATCTAGGTAAATTTTACTACATTAGAAATATTCTCACTTAAAACTTGAGAATATAAACAAAGGATCTAAATAGGAACGTAGAAACGGCGTTATGGTTCGACGTGATTTTTAATGCTATATATGCAACATAAATGAACAGGAGAATCACTCCCTTCAGGCCATAATTTATAGGAAAATATTTTTGTTTTCATTATCATTTATGTTACAAATTCACGAATATAAAGACATTATTTAATTTTACGTAATTTTTCTAGGCAGACTGCATGTCTCAATTTCTTCCTATAAATTCGTAACTATAAATAGGTGGGCAAAATGCGGATAAATTTAGTTATAAATGTCTGATCTGTAAAAAAAATCTTCTTTAGCGAATGCTTCAGACTAAAAAAGATACTTCAAAATATATCCACATATATTAAAAATTATAAACTATATCACTTTAAAAATTTAATATTATTTGACTTGTTATTTTTATTTAATTTCCCTAAATGTTCCCTATGAAATATTACGATTCGACTTTCGTTACGGCATGTTAGCTACAAATAAATAAAAGGGTACATATGAAAAAATCTTTAGCAGTAGCAGTATTTTGCAAATTTATTTATGTTCATGAACGATATTCTGATATTAAAAGTTCCAACTAAGTGATGATGTTTCCTTTATTTTATATTTTTAGTGTGCTTTTATAGTTATTTAAAGTCGGTTCCTTTTGTTGGAAAATAGTTTAATTGATCTTAAATATTCGCTGTATATAAATATATAACGTTCGACCTATCTCAGTATGCCTTCACTTCATAATTAAACTTTCTTCATTATGGCATGCTTCTCAAATTATTGTATTTTCATTGAAACTGTAAAAAGTTTGTTTACAGCATTAATTTATTTTTCATTCTCTTCGCCACTTTCTTAATTATTTCCTAAAGAAAGTATTCACCCGCTCTTGACTTTGATATTGTGTCAAAATAGACAAATTCTTGGCAAGACGCCTATGTTAATCCAACCGTTTATTCGCGTAATGAAGTAATAAGTAGAGTTATATGTAGTTGTCTAAGACTAAATTTTATAAAATATTTTATAAAATATTTTATCTCATTTATAATGCTAAAATTTATGTTTCATACTTACATACTGAAGGTTGAATAATATGTTTAAATATGTTTTATATTTGGTCCAACATTTTTGCAAAGGCCGTTCCCTTCTTCTTCAATTATTTTTTATTATGTTCCGTGAGAGACCATAACACTTCTTTATAAGGCTCAAACTCATCTCTTCATTAAGATAAAGGTCATCTTCTTCTACTTTTTGTGCCTCTGAGGTCCTATGTTGTTGCTATGCTCTCCCGTTTTTCGTTGGTCTCTCTCCCTGTGCGTCCGCATAATTCCATTTCCTTGCTTTTGCTGTATTTATAAGGTCTTTAAAGGTTTTTAAAGTTCTTTTACTTATGTGAAATGCACGATCGTATATGGTGATCAAAAACGTGAAAAAAAATAATCTTTACTTTTATATCATTTGATCTGCAGATATTACTATGTGTTTATTGTCTTTTTCTATTTGTCATTTGTATATTTCTCTGTTCAAATCGGCTTGAATTTTGAATATTTGTTATTTATATTTTCTACTGCCGTAACAATTTTGCTTTTTATGTTTGCAACTTCTCCACAGTCGCTAATCATCATAATCGCTTGGCGGCCTTTGTAGTAATCGTTTTAAGACTTTTAATGTTATTAGGCTATTGTATATCATCAAAGACTTTAGTTTTTTCAACCGTCTTCGTAGTGATGTAGTACGTATTTTTTCAATTTTGTATTTTTTTATTCTTTTTTATTTCGCTTAATCCTATGATGTTGTAGTTTATACTATTTGTCACTTCAGTGAATCTTGATTAGGTTTGTCACATTAAGTTTCACAATATATAATTGTTAAACTTAATGTAACAAACATATAACATATAATATACATATATCTGATTTATTTGGAGTTATTTTCTTATATTTGTTCACAAAAAAGGATTTTGCACACCAAAGGAACCTATTATTGTATTATATGTGAGATTATATTTTTAGTATTGTCGTTCTTATATTAATTTAATATATCTAACTGTTTTTGATTGTCTCATATTAATTTATATTATTTACGCCGTCTTCTGGTTCCAAAAATTAGATTCTGTTCTTTTGAAATCAAAAACTTTTGTCCTGTTAGCCTTAGGTTTATATCTTCGATCTTCAAGGTTTGAATTCAGTAATATTTTTATGAATATAATTAAAAATTAGTGAGGTGACAATTACAAAAGTTTTCAATCACAAAACATTTGTGAGTTTATAAAGTTAATTATATGCATAGTATATATTATTCTGTGTCATTCGTTTCCTTAGAAAAAAATTACCGTTGCCTAATACAATATAAAACTATTACATTCCTTGCCTAAATGAGTTTAAATTTTTGTATCTCAATAATTTTGAAAGTTTTGACTTTTTAAACATAATTTAAACAATAAAAAATATAAAGTATACATTAATCTTCTTCAAAACCAATAGTTCATTTGAACTCAAATTTAAAAAATATATTTTCATGGTCATTGTCAAAATATGATGAAATATTTTTATTAAATAATACAAAATACGCCAAAAATGGGTAATTCCAAATTGTAAGCTTTTTAATTGCTAATTAAATAGCACGTAAATATGAATATATTATGTTAAGCAAGCGATTATGATGATTATCACACAAAATGTGTGCGAAAAAAAACTTATCGAGGTAGAAATTAGTGCTTTAAATAGTTACTTTCTAAGTCATAAAGTGCTCACATGACAAAATTACTTGATAGTTTTAATTAAATAATTGCTTAAAATAAATATTTTAACGTGCTCACAGGTGTTGCAGCCTTTTACCTATTTCATTTATTCTCATAAAATACTCCGTAATTAGTCTGCATTATAGTTTGTACACGCTTTAAATCATGATCAGTTTACGTAATTTTCTTTTATTTAGATAGCTTTAAGGTTAATGAAGGCTATCAAGAACCAAATCATGTTGCCTAATATATAACTTTACATAGTTTTGGTATTCAGAACGATATGCCAATTAAAATTTAAATTGATCATATTGACCAATCAATGAAAATTTTGTTTGATAATCTATATTTATTAAACAAAGTGTGCTTTCTCCCAAGGCCATTAATAGACCATTAAGATATTATTCACCAATGTATGTATTTATAAAACAAATTTAATGTCCGTAAGTACAACGTATTTAACCGAATTATGCAATACTCCTCGCCACTATTTAGGAGCCTCCTTCTCGATGTCAGATGCTCCTACTAATAGCTCTGTCATATCTACAAATTACTCCATTTACACTAGATGATATGGATATGTAATAACATTCAGCGGTGATCTCCGATTTTCTGCGTGCTCGCTTTCGCGATGACTGATAGTTCACTAAGCATTACCTTATAATTCGTTAATTGTAAAGTGAATATAATAATACACATAAAATAAATGAAAAGTATAAACAAAATTTCCTGTTTTCCAGACAAAAATTACATATAAACCTGTTTCTACCCAGACTTCGTTCGCGTGGACTACATAAATTTAATTTGTGTCTCAACAATCCGGGCTATAGTTTATTTCTGTTCCCAATTTTTTCGCAATCCGTCCACGTTCAACGGTAACAGCGTGATAGAGTTATGAAAGTAAGAAAATTTTCTATGCTTTCTCACAAGAATCACATTTGCATTTGGGAATTGGGTATACGTAGTACGAGACTTAAAACATGATGAAATCAAACTTACACACAATAGTACGTGATCAAGTAGGAACCTAACGAATATCATAAAAGATGGATGTTATCCTTCGTGGACTACTGCAGATTTTAGAACAGAAAGTATTAAAAAATGAGATGTTATATTATATTCGCGTGACCAATTTTGTACATATTCATCCAGGAAATGTAAAGTTATGGACTAACAAACATCCATAAGAGAGTATAAGTTTTGATCCGTTTTAGTATGTAGACTTATATTTTATAGCATAAATTGTTCGACAGTTAAAAATACATTTTATTATCAACATTATTTTAAAAAATTCCACATGTTTTTGGGCTTACATTAACCTATATGTAATAAGAGCCAATCACCATCAATTCAAGTTCAATGCAAATATGCGGAATGAAGTAATAGGTAATGTGATTAAAATTTCGAAATCATAAAATAAAATTTCATACAGATGGCGTTCAGTTTCTCGAAAAACAATTTTCAGTTCTAAGCGAAGTGGATCAATTTCAGTAAAATATAATTAAGGATAAGGATATGAGAAAATAAGTTGATCAGCAAATTTTCAATTATTGTAAATAATTTAATTTTTTAAAACACGGCTTAGACAATATGCATGATCCCATATCGGTCCCGCTTGCCAAAAAAACCACAACCATAAAAACTAAGCACAAGTAAATTTGTGAAATTTAAATGTTTGAAAGTTTGCAGTCTTAAAAAACATACATATTTGGGCAGTGTGTTGTAATGGATTTTACTTCGGACAAGGACTGTAAACAGAAATTAATAGGTACGTAAAATTCTAAATATTGTAAAAAAGTTAAATAACATTTTTTTAAATAAGCCTTAGTAAAATTTCCGATTACAATAAAAAATTAAGAACATAGTAATTATTTACAAGTTTACGTATGAAGTATGAAGGAAAAATTGGAATCTTATTTCTTTGTGAAATATAATTATTTATTAAACTAAAAATAAAGAATTCGAATAATTGAAGCTGGCGTGAAATAAAAATGTTTTAAAAGGCAATTAATAAACAATAACAAAATTCCAAAACGTTGTCACACATTACCCAAGAATTTGCGCCTAACTCAAATTTTAGTACACGTCCGTATCTCAAAGTTTATATAATGACATACTCAATTATATAAGAGTACACATAAAAGCGATCGGCGGTGCCAGCTTCAGACTTCATTTCGCACCCTCCTGTGATACTTGCAGTTGCTGGTAATAAAATATTCCAATAACATTTATAATGTCTCTTATGAGATACAAGTTTATCGTTACTAACAGCAAAAGTGCTAACTTGAGCTATGTAAAGTTGATAATATGTGAAAGACTTTATTTTTTTATGAAGATATATGAGATCTTGGCATTGCCTTGTCTTGTTGTTTGGCCAATCAAATATCTTTTAAAAACCGACTTCAAAAAACCAGTACTTAAAAGTAGGAAAATAAATAACTCAAAATAGGTACGTACTTATCCGCAATAAACAACTAAGTTACTTATTTTTTAAGTGGATGCCAGCACTGTCAGCCAACTTAATAAAATAATTATTAAAAATCAAGGGTAAAAGATAGTATATGAATAATTTCCTCTTTGTCTAAATTGGTTATCAACAACACACGGAAATGATGCGACAGTAATAGCGGCCAGTGGTCAGCTGTTAGCCGTTGAGGAGTTCCGTTCTCCAAAGTAATAAATAAAGAACAACTAACCAGTAGCAAATATATCGAATCACAATAGATTTACTACTCTTCGTTAAGTAGTTGAATTATTTATCTTCAGAACTCAACATCACACCGTGATCTGGTCAATGATGCATTTATTTTGCAAAGTAAAAACTACCAGTAACAAATATATTGAATTACGTTTGATTTAATACCATCCGATAGCTAGTTCGATTGTTCATATCTAGAATGCATCATCAGATCCTGACATGGTCGTTGGCGTAGTTATTTTGCAAAATAACAACTATCACTAGCAAATATATTGAATCACTTTTAATTTACTACTATGCATTAAGGAGTTCCATTGTTCATTTCCAGAACTCCTCATCAAACCGTGACCTGGTCGACAGTGTAGTTATTTTAAGTAAAGTAACAACTACTAGTAACAAATATATTTAATCACATTTGATTTATTAATATCCGTTAAGAAGTGCCATTATTCATCTCCACAACTTCAGACTATAACCTGGTAAGTGATGTAGTTACTATTCAAAATAACAACTACCCGTAGCAAATATATTGCATCATAGTTTATTTACTTCCATTCGTTAAGGAGTTCAATCGTTCATTTCTAGATTTCATCATCAGAATATCATCATGATTACATTGGACAACATTTAAGTACCCTCTTTCAAATAAAAAAGAATCATCAAAATAGATCCATTCGGTAAAAAATTATCACTGAACATACATAAAAAAGACTCCGATGAATTGAGAACTTACCCCTTTTTTTAAATCAGTTAAAAATTGTCGATAATAATTGATGGATGAGCGCACCATATTGATATATTTTTAAACAACTAATATATTAAGTAAAAGTTTTTTTTTTCATCAAAGATTTCTCAAAATTATTTAGGTTTTTTTTTATATTTAGGGTCTATAACGTTTAAGTCTTAAGTAAAATCTAAAAATTTTCAATGTATATGTATATACGGATGGATAATAACGGAAATAGAACCCATACTATTTCCGTTAATAAAAAGAAGTAAACATGCTTGATAGCATTTTCTTATAAAATATTCTGAAATTGTAGTAAGGAATTATAACATTTTAGACATTATTATGAAAGTAATTTTTTGTCCATTTTTTAATACATCCGCTGTTAATATTCAAATCATGGTTGCTCTTTGTCAACATATGATTAATAGCAATGTACTTGTTTTATTTACTATCTCCTAAAGGCATTCCCGATTTGCTCACTTTCCCTTAACCTTCGATATATACGAGTATGTAAATCCAGTGAACTAAACCTACATAAAGTCGTGTCAATAATCATTGAAGTATTTTAAGTGTGCAATATAGACTATTTGTTTTCTCTTGAGAATAAAAAAAAATTAGAAGACACATGTATCAATCATGATAGATATAACGCCAAATTTCTATGAATCCTCATACAACATTGATTAGGAATATCATTCGTATGAACGACAAACTGTCCTATGTGTTAACTAATTATATCTTTGGACCAAAATGACAACTGAACTTATTTTGCCTGCATTGGTAAAATTTTATTAATGAACTTTAATAAAATTTTACCAATGCAGGCAAAATAAGTTTATCGACATAACAAACGAAAATATATAACATAAAAAAAACGACCAAGTGCAGATCGCGTCATGCTCAAAGTAAGGCTCGATAGTTTTTTATAAATCTTGAAATTGTTGGTGCAAGTTAACTAAAATAATTTCATTTAATAGTTCTAATCAAAGGTTAATATAATTTCTAGTTTTTGAAAACCATGGCTGAAAAATTAGGAAGGAAAGAAATTTGTTTATTATTTTGAATCTTAATATTCTGAAAACGGAGTTGAAAAATGGAAAGCGGTAAATGAAATCTAAACTTCATTTTTAAAGACCTTCCTAACAATACTGCATAAAATGGGGTACCCTTAAAAGTTTTTCATTATCATTTTAATAAAAAGACCTTAAAAATTAGAGCAACAATTTTTGATACATTCTAATTGAGATACTATCTGAATCTTAAACTTGCAAGTTTTATGCCATTAGGTAGAAAATTGACAGACGAAGGAACGTAGAAAATTGACAGACGTGTGACAGACAGGTAGGTAGAAAATTGACAGACGTGTGACAGACGAAGGAACACACATAAATGAACTTGACGAGATTATATTGACCCATTTTTTATTACGGAATCCGAAAAATGAGTGTGAAAGTGAGTCTTCCAAAAAAAATAAAAATTAAATTTGTTATGTTATGTGCGCCGCATCAAAAAAAGATTTATTCATTGAGAGTTAACACTCTGAAACAAGAAATAAAATTAGTTCATATGAAGTTAATTTACGAAAAAAATTAAATTCAAAACGATCAAGTCACGCGATATATCTGTTTCTATGTACGTTGAGACTGACTGAGAATGGCATATTAGAAAAAAAGTAGGCAACAGCCGAAGATATGTATATATTCATATATATATATATATATATATATATATATATATATATATATATGTATATATGTATGTATATATATTATATGGAAAATATTTAAATACAAATTTCCGAGGATGAGCGGACAAATTAAGAACTCGAAATATATTTGCATTTCCACGTATAATGTGAAGCATTGTTTGAAAGTACTACTGAATACTTTTATTCGTATAAGAAAAGCAAACAAGATAACTACATATCTCAGATATTTTTGAATTCGAAGAAAAGCAAACGAGATAACTACATATCTCAGATATTTTTAAATTCTGAGATATGTAGTTATCTCGTTTGCTTTTCTTTTAATGCACACTCTACAACTTTATGTGTATAAATTTATTTTCATTGTAAATGCAGGTCTGAAATAAAGAAATTAGAAACATTTCGTAAAAGTTTCAATGAGGTTAGAAATTCTAAAGGAATCCAAGGCCATCAAAATAAAAAAGTAACCAAGCCCATGTCACAGGTCTTCCACTATTGTCAGATTTGTCAGAAACGGGATATGATTGACGGATTATAAGAAGCTAAAAAAAAATCTAAAAATATTATTATTAACCCCTGGTCACGGCATTATCTATATCGGAGTACAGTCCAATAAAGTGCTTGTCCACTTTGATTAGAGAGAGTAGAGGCGATATTTATTGATAGGTTCTTTGTTTGCCAAAGTATACAAGAGAGAGCAAATACGAATCAGGCTTCATTAGTTAAAGAAATTATATGCGGGAATGATTCTTGCGGGATTGAATTCGGTACTTCTAAAAAATGTTAGCCATTATTTTTTTCAGTTTATATCGACAAAATTAAAAAAATAATAATAATTTCCTCGCTAACTAAAGTGGGTATTAAATGAAAAAAAATTATCGTAACAAACAAATCTCTGTATAAAACGAACCTTTTGGCACGTAATATTTGTGTAGAAACACTCCATTTTAATTAGAAATTTTGGGGTTTTAACGAGCAAATCATTGTGGGGAACACATTTTCATTGACCTTTTATATTTAAGGCAAAACGATAGCCGAACGATGGGCTATATTTGAGTTTTGAGTGGATGTGTGTGTGTGTGTGTGTGTATATATATATATGTATATATATATATATATATATATATATATATATATTTATATATATATACATATATATATATATATATATATATATATATATATATATATATATATATGTATATATATATACATACATACATACATATAAATATATATATAGCCGTTTTTTTATCATTTTGATTTCCTCAGTTTCTTGATGGGTTCTTCCCCAGTGTTCTATTACTGCCCATAATATCACCAGAACTACATTGAACAATTGTGAAAAAAATAATAACCTGCCCACACCTTACAATCGATGTATATGACCAATAAAATAAAAACAATTATCTATTATAATTCTTTACTACAAAATCAGTTCAATTCAAGTCAATCAGTGTATTTTTTTAATTAATTCAGAATATTTAAATATAGACATACCAAATGACTCTCATGAGTAAAAATTTAACAAGTATTTATTGCCGCTATTAAAAATACATACAATAACAATGGAATATCTGTTTTCGTACGTATACAACCTTAAAATAAATCTAAGTTTTATTTTTCTATATTGACTTCTGGTCATATCGCTTCCACGGTACGCCCCACAGTACTATTTAGGGTTCTTCAATCAATGACGCGTGACGAGGCATATTTTAATCCCGCTTTTAATATTTTACGTTCAGCAATAAAGTGCATACGTGTCCCACAGGAATCCGCAACCACTGCATAGTTATACAAATTATTACTTGTACAAGCGTTGCTGTCTAACTGCAGAAGCGGTATAATTACAATAAAAAAGCTGGAATATATTATATCTAACGGAAGTAAATAGTGGTCAGTTCCGAATTCGTTTGCGGAAATAATAATATTTTATCGGACGAATTTAATATCTCTTTGAGAATCTTTTAATTGTAGTTTTTCTCCAAACTTGCTGAAATATTTTGCATTATGGTCAATTTTATTACGGTGACATGGAATAGTTTGCATTATAATTTCAATTATATTCTAATAATTAATTAATGGGTCGCAGCTAAAAGAGCTTGCACCAAAATTCTACCATCAAATTTGAATATATATATATATATATATATATATATATATATATATATATATATATATATATATATATACATACACACACATCACACACATGTGTGTGTATGAGTATGTGTTTGTTTGTGGTACGTATGATACCAAATAATGGTTTTTAATTACAATTTTTTTAAATGATGGTATATCACCAGAGGAACGATTAAATTGAATCTAAATATATTCTTAAAATTTTTATTTTCTTTCATGTTTAATACTTTCAGTGAAAAGTACAACAGAATATTTAGCTCTTATTTTTAATGCACTCAATAAAGCTTTATTTCAAATATTGGGATGCAGTGAATAAAATCTTTCCGGTAAAAAATTAGCTTGAAAATCTTTATAAACTCTGGAAATACTACTAGTTTTTAAATTATATTTGAAAAAAAAAGCATGAAATAAATTAATCGTTAATTTTCTTGTTGAATAATTTTTATACAAATAGCTGAATCATAATGCACTGTAACATTTTGTGAACAATTGTCGATATCTCTACATAAATACGTTTCCCTGTTCGTCTTATTTCTTTATAAATTGCGCTATTCTTAGTATTGTTTAATATTTACATATTTTTATATAATTTTAAAAGCAAATAAAAGAATCGTTGCCTTTATACAGCAATCGATAAATATTATCGGCAAATCGACATATCGATTCAGTTTCTGTAGCGAGTTGGTTACCAACTAACTTGGTTCGCCTTTTTTGTGACTATTGTAACTATTGAATTTAAAGTGAGACTTAAAAAAGAAAATGAAGCTAATTTATCTAATTAGTTTCACTTACCATTTTAGTTTTTATCGTTGTTTTATTTTAAAGAACAAAGTTACTTGAATTTAACTTTGAGGTAAATAAATAATCAATGGATATGTATTATTTCGACTCCTACTTGGTTTTAAAAAATGTTATTGTCATATGGGTGAAGTAATAATTAACTTACTCATTTATAATAATGTATACTCCACTTCAAGAACTCTTCATCAATAAAAGTATATACAAGGGATGAAGATAAATTTATACTTTTGGTGAATAATTTACATATGACACGTTTGCAATTATTTAATATAAATAACTTATAATAATTTTATTACAAAATAGTGTGAAAATCAAAGTGATCATTGTGTTCCTATATTTTCTTTCTAAACTTCCACGTAAAATTTGAATTCTTTTATTTTATTTCAAATTAAAGAAAAAAAATTATTTTTAATGTAATATTTTTTTTATAATAATCCCTAACCAATCGAAAATCTCATAGAAATGCGCTGTCATTATCTTACTAAAATGAAATTCCATAAAATGACATATGTGATTTAACTTCTCTTGCGTTAGCGGGAAATATATTTAATTTTTTTACATTTAATTCCGTACAAATTTTAATTTCAGCTCAAAGAAATGTTTCTCTCTCTCTCTTTGATTTGACTTCCAACGATATTTTCGAAAATCGAAAAATGCCAGTCGCAAAGTAAATTAATTTCTACACCTCAGAAACGTTGCATCACATTTTGTGTTCGTTCTAATGTAAAAATTATGTATGTATAGATTATTTTGTATTGTAACATTTACGAAATAATCGCATCATCGTGCTTTATTGGAAAGTTCAACAGTAATTATCCAGTCACTCTTCTAATGACACATCACGAATTTTATGATATATAAAGAAATGTAAACTTTCATCATAGATTCTTTTTGTATTCCAATTCAATTATTGTCGTATTATTATCGTCACTGTGGTGTGTTGAGTTGATCACAAGGCATACGGACTTTAACGACGCGGTGCACCGCGGGGACCCGGGTTCGATTACCGGCCGTTCGTCGAACGGGGCTGAACCGGGTTATGGTTGGCTGTAAGAGGTAGCTTTCGTTGCAGTAAGTCCGCCACATGTTTCAACTTGATATATTAAAGTAGATAAATAAATAAATATTAGAGGTTTAATTTATGCACATATACATACGAACCTAAACTTATCTATTTTAGTGTATTTTTATTTTGTCTAATTGAGTGGAAATGATATAAAATATTATTTCTCCTCGTCTGCATCTATGATGTCGTTTTTTACATATAGTTTAACAGCTTTGAAGAATGAAGATTACTCATTTTTGTCATGTTTTCAACTTTCGCAAAGCCTTAGAAATACAATTCGATTGCCATAATAATGAAATTTGTGCTAATGAAATACTCCAAAAAACATTGTTCAATAATACTAATGATTAATAATTTCCAAATTAAATATGTGTAAAATGTAAAAAATTAATGTCAGAAATACACGGTACCTAAAATGCGTAACCTGAGTGGGAAATTAGTGAATTGGGTGACAATAATTTAAGTGTTATTCTGATAAAAACTTATGCGTACAGAATATGCTCACATGTTAAGTGTTCATTTTCCATGTAATGATTTTTGACAACCATACATATTGGTAAATGTTTTATTGGTAAATCAGTCAATTAACTAAATGGTTTAGATATAAAACAGCCAATCTGTAAAAACTCACATCTTAAACCTCAGAGCGTCAATGTGCTATCTCGAATTACCGTAAAATTTTGCTTCATTTTTAGATATTGCCCATATCTTAAAATTAAACGTGTTTAGAGAAAAAACTAAAGATAATGAATGAATAAAAAAATTTGAAATATGTAAGATACTGCCTCTTTAAAATAAAAGAGAAAACATCTCTTACTTCAGTCAAATCTCTTGCCTCTGTCTCTTTACATTAGGTTAATTTATTAAATTGAGATAGAAGGTCCCAACTATATTCGAGGGAATTTATCTTAATCCAGATCATCCCGTTTTTCAGCATTCTTGGTTGGTGGAAAGTGCTACGTATCTGAATGACTCTTAGATTGAAAAATGTATTTTTATTGAAAAAACGACCTATTCAGATTTGAGAACGACTCAACACTTTGCTAGGAATAGTATTTATTATACTCAACATGTTTTTTTATTCTAATTCGAAAGGCAGATTTTCATATACTCATATAGGTATAGCTTAGTGTACCAGCCTTTGCGCAATCAGAAATTGAACTTTACATTCAAATGATCTTTAATTCGATCAAAAGAGCTCTGACTCGATTACTTGATTGTAGAGCATAAAGTTATATTGAGGTGACCATTCGCCAAATAATTAATTTAATCTATTCGTTTACTCTCTTCGGAAGATATAATATTTATGGGAAATCCAGTGAATCGAAGTCCATTGTACCTAACAATAGCATTTTTTAAGACCAGAATCAGTCACCTAACGTTCATTCAAGTTCTCTGGCAACCAACATATTTTCACATTTGCTTCAAACACAATCTTGTTTCGTTTGAATAATAAAATCAGAAATTTCAAACTATGACATCCAATTCATAACGTAAGCAATAAGTTTGAAATTATTGTCAGGTTTTTACCATAGTATGTAAACGTGATAATAACGGATGGAAATTAGATTATTATACTGGAACAATCATGGTACCGCGTTTCAGTCATATAAAAAATGACCTCAGATTTTGACTGGATTAAATTTTGATGATTATTATTGGGTTATTTGAATCTAACTGAAGTATCTTATGAACAATCCAACACGCATAAAATATTGTTGCTTTTTTGTAAAAAATAAATTATTAAGAATTTTGTTATATCTTTTGCGCGAAGTTTATCGAACAGTTGCTTCACGATTGAGCGTAAGTATATATAACTCTACTAATTATTTCATGCTCTTTTTATGTCGTTTTGTATTATCGGGGACTTCTCCACTGCTTTCTCTATCCGTCATTATTGCATGTTTATTGTTGGTGACTGGTTATTATTGTTATTACTATTTTCAGATTATGCATGCGTTAAAAGATCAGGCGTGAGTTATTAGAATTATTTAATATTTCTTCTATTGTATTTCTGTGCTAGAGATAAATTTTCTGTGGCTATTGACCAGGAATCGGTACATATTTTGACAAAGACAATGGCATTGGCAATATAAAGGGTTTGGGTTATTTCAATTTGTGACGGATACTTGCATTTTAATATGGCTCTTGCATCAAATTATCAGATAACTATGTCGTGCATGGTAACGAAATATTATTCACATCGTTTTTTTAGTAATAATAATATAAAACATAGAACTATGAAATGTAATAAAAATAAATATTTTTTGCTTTTTCATCGCAACAGTTCTTATTTTGTAACAAAATATTCCTTTGAACGTAAACATAAGTACCAAATTGTGTTTTTTTTGTAAATAATTACACGCGTAATTATGAAAAGCAATTAATCTAAAAATTTAGTTCTGTGGGTTTTTGTCGTCCTTATTATTATTATTTTGATTTTACTTCTTAATCCCAAGGCGAGCTTGATATTATTATTAGAAATATAAATGTTATTTATCACGTACAATATTTATATTTCAAGTAATAACATTACATTGTTATTGTAATAATAATTTATATGTAATAATATATTTGAAATAAAAATATTATTTATTACATATATTGAACTCTATTTAAATAAAGTTACATCGACATAAGCACAGGTATTAACCAACCTCACCGAAATTCTATTATTCTTTTATTAATTAGTTATTAACGTACGTGTATCAAATAATATAACATATGCTGCGATAATCCCTGTACACAACAATTATGCCTAACTTCAAGCTGTTATGGAAGTTTTTTATATTTTTAAATATGACTTTTAATGAATATGCACTGTAATTAAGCAACAATTGGCATAATATGACGTATCCTAAAAGAGAGATTTCTTGACAGAAGTGATCTTAAAATTTATCTCATCACTTCCACCAAACTCCGATTTAACTTCAACGGAACGTTTTCTTTAAAGGAACAAATGTACAAACGAAAGGGAATATTTTCTGAAACAATCAAATATACAGAAGGCGACTATTATTACCTTCTTTTTTGTATAAGATCATATCTTAGACACATATTTTCGGTCGGTTTATAGTATTTTTTCTACTAACTCCAATTTTATTGTTTTGGTTACTTTTGACCTCGAAATACAGTTAGGTTACTTTTGACCTCGAATATCAAGCAACGCCGACACAGTATCGACGGGAAATTTTGACATGAAAACATAACTTCTTTTTAAAATGTACTCTCTAAAACAGCTTCAAAAGTTATCCTTTTAACTCCATAAAATGGGAATATATTTTTGATTACCATCTCAAATGGGTTCCGTGCTTTAAAATGAAATCACAATGCGCACTAATTTGTTTTTTATATTTCTGATTAGGCTGATGCTCCATTATATACACAATTTAAGTTTTATTATTCATAAAAGATACGTTTGCAGAATGTTTTGTATCGTATAAAGTTTTTATCCATATCATTAACGATTATGATTACAAATAATAACAACACTACCGCATTTTTAATAATTTTATATTTCTTTCTGTAATTGTCTCATTTATTATTCAAGTTCTTATATATCTTATATTTATATTATATATATATCTTTATAAATATATCTTATATTTTACTACACTTTATGGCTATGAAAAATACTTTCTTGAATTCTTTTATAGTAAAATTATACATTGTTTTAAAGATTTATGATCACCATTTTATAACAAGTGCATGCATAGGCATAAGAGAGAGTTGAGTAAAAAAGAAAAATTCCAATAAAATCTAATATTAAACAAATATAACTAATTATTGAAACTTGCATAAATAGAAAAAACGTGTATTTTCTTCTTTTCTTTTTAAGTAAATGAAGGTATTATTTTTAAATTTTTCTTTTTGGATGTACTTTTCCATGTATTCGTTTTTCAAACGTCTCATTTAATTTAAATATTTTAAAAAATCAATATGCTTTAATACGTTTTTCGTTCTGTTATCAAAATAAATTAAAATAATACTACTAAAGACAATTAAAATTTTAGGCTTCATTTTTACGACGCTTTTCCTGAACGGAATAAAGCTTAAATGCTTTTAATTAATATCGTGAATTAAAACCACCCTAAATAACGCATTTTCTAAACCTAATAATAAATATGTTTCTAAAATGATGTAAATAATTGGGCCATCTCTAGAATTAAGTTGTAGCTGCGGTTTAACTGACTTCCTAAATAGACCGAGTTAATTTAATTTAACTAAGCCGTCGCTGTAAAGTGGAAAAAAGGTTGGGGAATCTTTAATTAAATATGCAATAAAGCTAATTTAGGTAGCATGTTTGCAGTTAAATATTATTGAAGATATAACAGACAGCAGTTTCTACACATTTAAGTAAATGTTGCGGTATTCACATGCCGCATACTGACGACAGGTGTATTTGTTTTGTACTTAGAGATTAAAGTTGAATGTTAGACGGAACAATGTAAATTAAAGATTTCAATTAATATTTGATAATCTAAATAACCTGGGTCTTGTACCTGAGTATCTAACAAACTTTTGATTTCTTGCGGGAATTTGATGGAGGTAAGAATTTATAAAGAGGGTATCCAACTATTTTATACGGAAATATAACACGCGCTTAAACACTTAAAGGAAAGGGAGGAAATACAAAGTCGCGTAAAGAAAATTGTATTTGGAGCATTTGAAACACATAGTATACAGTTGGGTAAAAAATAGGCCAATATCACTATATGTGCTGTTTAAGCTATTTTATGTTTTTTTTTAATATATTATCGCGGCAAATCGTACAAAGAAATCAAATACTAATGTAAGTAAAAATATTTCTTATATACTGGATCTCGTGAACAGTCCTGACCTTTCTGAACACAAAATGTATATGCAGTAGCGATACGAAAAGTTTGTATACAGTTACTAAAGTTTTTACAAAATAAATATATTTTTCATAAATATTTTATAAATAAGGTTTCATAAATAAATTAGACTTTGTTCCGTCAAAAACATGACAAAAAGTTTACATGAAAATCAATTGTTTGTGGCTGCAATTACTTAATGTGACTTGTGAACAGAATATTTTTATCAAGTTCCTTAGATTGTTCGCATTCCTATCTTTGCAAAAATATGAAAAATAGAACTGTATAAAATAATTGTATCTGGAAAATATCTAATAATCTGCTTACAAAATAATTTTATCTGGAAAATATCCATTCACCTATCGCAATTTTCTAAGAGATGAACCAGACTTGAATATTGTAATTATAATCGGTTTAAAATTAGTGAGTTTTGTGCAATTTAAATATTTAAAATGTTATGAAATAGATTTAAAATCATTTCAATGATATTTTTGAAAAAGAAGACGGTTATTTTATCCTATTACTTCTGAAGAGATTTTTTAAAACAAATACAACTTTATAATTATATATACATATACATATATATATATATATATATATATATATATATATATATATATATATATATATATATATATACAGTATGTATATTAAAGAAAATTCTCCAATTCAACCACAAATCCCAATAATCATGTGTAAACCCACAAATTATATTTTTTTTAAATTAGTCGCCTAGTTTATAATATAATTAAAGTTTAAACTGTGTGTGATGTCATAATTATGGGTAAATTAATACCCTATAAACAATAACACTAAATGTCACATTGACAACGTGACACCCCTATTGTACCCTAAGTGTTAAAATGAAATGTCATTTATCCGTTTGAAAAAACTAAAAAACACGCGTACATAGTAATCAACATAGAAATTATTTTATTTTGGAATATATTTACACTTACCTAAATTTTATATTCAAAATTTCTTTCCGTACTCAACGCACATTCGCAATCGATGACAATTATCTTAACTTAAATTATAAATGACAGCATCGAATATCAGAATGTTGCTCCCTTCAAAAATGAATTAGCACATTTTCTTCCATATTTTTAGATATCGTTACAGAATTACCACCTAATACTACTGGAATTTCGTTGATAACAATTAGAATTTTAGTGGATTGTCGCCGTTTCGGATAGCGTTCGACATACTTTCCGAGGGCTTCTGTATTATTATAATGTCATTCGGCATATACTAATATAATGTCCATAATTCACTAGCACTAAAATGACATATTATTAATTCCACTCACTTTATATTACAAATTATTTAATAAAAACCAACGACGCATTTTGAACAAGTCAAATGTCATACGTAATTAATAACTTATCTCCAAAAACTTTCAAACGTTCGGATTGGTCGAAGAAATGTGTGCGCATTACTATATTAAAAAATAAATAATCAGCAAAGATTTACTTTGAAATCATAATTAAAATGAATTATTATTATTAAGAAGAAGCCGATAATATTTTATCTAAATGACAAATTAAAAAAATATCGTCCATCAAATGGCAATAATTTTGATTTACGAAATTTAATTTTGCTATTCTTTTCTCTTTTTTACTTTTTTTTGTAAAACTGTGCAAATGAAAGGCATAGTTACAGAAGACAAATTTATAATCGAGGTAATCATGTGATATTGCCACATTTCTTATGTTTATCGAAATATAAGATATAAGTTGACGCATTTCAATATTAGTGATTCATGACAAATTTTTAAATAATAAAAAAAGTGGTACGATTTAAAAAAAATAGGTGCATCGCAATCTACCCACGATGCACACACATATTATGTCAAAAATAATAAAAACAACAGACGGAATTATGTACATTTTACTCATCGTAAATTACGCTATTAAATACCCATAAATATCATTGGAATATCCTTTATTCGAAAATTTAGAAACCTCCATTTTAGCCAAATTTATTCTAAACTCTAGATATAGGCTGAATGAGGTTTTTAATACAGAAAAAAACAGATTTTCAGACTAAAATACATATAAGTTTCATATTTTTATCTCACAGATTACACATTAATATAACATTTTTCAAAATTTTAAACACCTATTTCTTTACAAGGAGTGGGCAGGACGAATCAATTGTGGGTTTTATTTTTTCTACAATATTTGAGAAATATTAACTGTTGAACCATCGAGACACTGGAGCCAGCTAAAATTGAAGAAAACTCAGTAAAATACGTGCATTTTCAGGACCATCTTATTTTTCAGGGATGTTAATTGTTTAAATTTAAATGTTGTGTACAGAACTACCATCTTCTTGCTTTAAAATGTCATACCGAACGCATCGATATCTTTAATAGAACAATTTTAACAGCTAAAAATATTAAAGTGTAAATTATTAAAGTTTTAATTCGGGTAAGCAGGGACCGGCGCAAGAAATAATTAAATTACGTTGTTGAATTTCCTTTTTTGGGACGCTAAAGCTGATTCTTGTAAAGTTTGAGAAAAATTAAAAATGCTGTGCCGATGATTTTTTTAGATGATTTCATATTGAATGATCCACAAGTGAAATTATTTTTATATTCAGCTGTCTTCCCATTATGATCTTTGTATTTTTTGAAGAAAAACGTAAACATTTTCCTGCTAATTTGAATATATTTCATAAAGAGGAAGCGTTTTGTTAGTACAGCTCGACTGGGGTAAATATGTTACCAGATGTAATGTAACGACTTTAAAATATGATTTTAAAATATGATTTTAAAAGAAACATACTTATGTGCGCGTGTGTGTTTTGTGTGTCTTCATATATCAGTGTATGGAGTAAATATGACATAATGTTTTATATGTTAGTGCATAAACAGGATACTTCCATAGTGATGAGTTTAATAAATATTATGTTATTGTTATTTACTTTCAGTTTAGTGTTAATGTGTAGTGCACTTTTCGATTTCATTACGTATTGAGAATTTTCATAATTTCTTAAGATTTCGTCAATATGATGGATGATTTCTTCTAAGTCTAGTGATTTCGGAATTGCAATTAATTTTTGTTGTTTTTTTAATAGATTGCCAATGTATTCGACTATAATTGTATCCAAATGTAATTTTGGAATTTGTTTCATCAAGGCAACAGTCATTAATTAAAGGATCAAGATTTTTAGGATTAAAGGGACGTTTTATTATCATGGGTTCAGTTGAATTTGAGAATAAAACCTGAGTATAGTGATAACAAGGACTATCAGGTTGAATAGGGTTTACGAACGAGGTAGAATGTCAGCTGCGAAGTTTACTTTTCCTTTTTTACAGAAAACTCTGTAATCGTATTCTTCTAATCTCAAAGACCAACGTTGAAATTTATTGCTTGGATCCTTGTGGTTGAATAATGATTTGAGAGGGCGGTGATCATTAACAATATTGAGTGTACGGCCAAAGAGATATGGTTGAAATGTTTTACAACCAAAGATGATTGCTTACAACTCTTTTCTATCGTATTGAGATCACCTTAATTTTAATTGCATCTTTACCAATTTTGTTTTAAAAAAAAATAGCGCTAACGGAATTGCATGGATGCATCGCAGATTAATATGAAAGTTTCTCAAAATGTTATATGGGAGTAAAGGACGAGAGAATAATTTTGATTTTAAAATTTTCAAGGCAAGTTACCATATCTTTTTCAGGAGGGTCTTTTTCATAGGTTTTGCTGATTTCGAGAAGTTCATGAATCTCCACTATTAAAAGGCGAGACTAAGAAAATATTTAACATCCTTGAATTATATGGGTGTTAGCAATTCATTCACTGATTTTATTTATTAGGATTTGGTTTTACGCTGCATTCATTGATTACAAGGCTATATAGGCCTTGTTTCTTTATTACTTTAATACAGTTTTTGCCTACAAATGCGTATTTATCTGGTTGAAGTTTTAAATTGAAATTTCGTAATCGTTCAAATACAGTACATAAGTTATCTATATGTGATTTTAAGTCATAAGAGTAAATAACGACCTGGATAGACAAATCTTTGAATGCCACGAAAGCCGTAGAGAGCTGAATTCATAAGGCGCTGAAAGGCGGAATGTTCATTTTTAACCCAAATGGCATGCGTTTAAATTCGAAGTATCCTTGCGGACCATCAAATATGGTTTTCGAAACATCTTTAGCAGATTTGAGTAGCTGACGGAAAGATGAAGAATATTTAATTTCTGATTAGTCTTCGTGAATTGAATGTGTTTAGATTCGATTTTAAATTTATCATTATCATGTTTTCAAAATTGCCATTTTGAGTTCTTCTTTCATATTATTGGATATGATGACATCGGTTAAAAATTTGGAAAGGCCACGCGCATAGAAAACTGAATTACCGTCAGCGTCTTGTTTACAATTTTATAATTTTATAGGTATTGTGGACGACATGTTTACGTTCGCCGAATAGATTTTCTGAGAATTCTTCCAGCATGGCCCAATTTTTATATTCTTTAATAGAGGATGTGATTGCTGCTTTGCCTTGTAGTAGGTTGAGGATGAATTTGAAGACGATATCATCTTGAGGAGGGGTTGCCAAATATGTTAAAAATAATGTGGAAAAAAGGCCTTTACATTTTTGCGTTAGCCATCATAGGATTGAATTAGTTGTAGCATTATAGTATGGGAGAGTTTTATAAATTGTCTGTGTATCTGTAGTTCTCCTAACATTTCATTCGTCTTTGGTATATTTTTAATACAATTATACACGGTTGATTAGAATTAATTATAATATAATTAAATTTAAAATATTTAAAAGGATCTTGTGGGGTATAAAGTTAAACAATAGGTAGAAGTAAAATAAATGTTTAAAAAAACAAGTCAGTTTATACAAAATTTAAAAAGTCGAAATTTGTGAAGCGAACTCCAGTTTTTAAGCAAATTAAAATAAATTAAAATTATTACAGAAAAGAAAAATGAACTGTTGATGATGCTCTGGTTATCATATTAATAAATAAGAACAGTCCGGCTTTCCGGGAGCATCACCTTTTACTTAATTGACGCGCTGAAATAAATTATCTCCCTTCTTTCGTTGACATTTATCTAACACCGACGATTGATAATGAAAATTAGCTGCAAATTATGAAATATAAATTTTTTATCCACTCTCATATACGTGACACGGATTTAATTTGTTCAACGTAAGTTCATTGATAGTTTGGGAAAAATTAATAAATACAAAAACATGTCTTAAGACTGATTCATGATAATTCATGAGTGTGGTCAAAATTTAATTTCAAACTTTAATACATAAACATCAAATTACAGAATTTTTAAAATATTTGACAATGATAGGCATCACGACAAATTGTGCGCACGTGTGGTAGTTTATTTATTGAGGACTTTATAATTCGCATTTAGTGCTATTAAGTTGCACACCATCTTGAATTGAAAATTTGAATAATTTCCACATGAAAATTAGTTACCTAAAATAACAGTATTTTTTATAGCATAACATTTTTACGGTACCTTAATATTTATGAATTTTTTGAACCTTCACTTTATTCAGTTATTGTTTAACAGTTAATCGAATATAAATATTATTGGAATACTTACTATTTTACCCCATTTAAATCTGTTATAATATATGCATGCATAACTATACTGTATAAAGAAGATTTCGACCTTTGATTGACTCGACTCGACTGCCATAGATAAAATCTCTATTAAATTTGATATAGGCAAACTTATGTGATTGACTAACACTAAAACACACACATTAAGTAACACAAAGTATTTATTTTCTCAATGTACCAACAATATAAAATAATAACTGTGGAAATAAGGAACAATAATTTTATGATTCCAAGTTTCATTAAAATTATCAACTAACACTTATCATTAAAATTTAAAATTACTTTTTATTTTTTGTGTCATAAATTACCTTTCATTACTTTCCATTTTCTCTCGAGTTTCCATCAGTCGCAATTTCAATATATATATATATTTTCAGGTTTTATTATTTTGCGTACCGCATTTAAATTTTCATCAGTCCATTCGTTTTTATTCCATTTTCTTGTTATCATATATTCAACGCAATCCTTTTTAAACTTTTTGTTAAAGTCAGCACTTGTTTAAATTACAGATTCTCTCAAAAAGATATAGATATTGTACCTAGAGCATTTCCACACATACATATACACATAATTTATCGAATAAGACAACACCCTTGGTATACTTGAGCTAAGTTAAAATTTGTATTATTAACAGGAGTAACCATTTTTTTATTTCCCTGAAAATAATATACGTAAACACTAACATTAAGTTAGAATTGGTATTCTAATTTAGAAAAGGTTGCTTATTGGTATTGCTACATCATTTTAGGGTTACTACCAAACGTTTAAATCTAATGAGCTTTATGTTTTACGTAAACTACCAGAAATAGGACAACAAGAAGAGGTTAAAATAAATATTACCATGTTTAATCACCGTACACAATAATACCACCGAGCTGATTACGAGGAGACAAGAATTGAATGCTGAAGGGATCGCCTCTTGGCGGTTGAATGCTCTAATCGAATCGAATATGTATTCTTAGGAAGGTGCCTATTACTTGAGTTCAATTATTGCATGCTCAAGTAAAACTACTTTACTTTTTATATCCTATATCCTCTCGGTGGTGCAAAGGGCATCCACAGTACTTGACCACGCTAAATGATCCTGAACATCACGAATCGATTAAATCCAGGTCTTACCAAAGCTGTCCAATTTTGCACCATAATCTGCGGCCAATTCTGCTTCGGACGGCAACGATTCCTTTTCTTTTGACCAATCGAATGCCTGTGATATGAACTCATTCTCTTTTGAGCTTATAGCCAATCCTATTTCAATTGGGTGCTTTATTCGGTATTTAATAGGAAGCTCTTTGCCTATTTCTAGCAAATTTTTTATGGTATTGACTTATTAATGATACTACTAAATATATGAAACAAAATATTGTAAAGTATAGTATTTATACAAAGTTTTGTCGTTATACAAAAAAAATATTTAATATGTATTTTTTAACACTCTTCGAATTTTTCTAATTCTCCATTCAGTAATTACGGGTAATTCTTATTTTTTTTGTGATACACAACCTTTAGTACAGACTTGTTTTAAGACTTCTTTTGCCATTAATACCTGTATACTTGTAATAATTTTGTATGTTCCACATCAATCTCTTCTAACAAAACAATACATTTACTGACCTGCGATAGAATTCGCGTAACACACAAAAAATTCAGAACAATAAAAAGAATTTAAATTCACAAATTAATTACAACTTTCAAAGACCATGTCCTCATAAAATCACTATAATTTTGTATCTGGTGTGAAAGTATTATAAGTAAAATATTTCAATAAATTTGTTATTTATTTGTTTTGATAATATTAGTTGCCCTAAATATTATTATCATGAAATGTTCATGAATATTTCATGAAAATTTGGGGATTTTCCATGAAAATTTGTTGGAGTAAAAATAAATGAAACACATGAGCGTTATTCACAGAAAAACTATTTTTATACATCGACTTACCTCGTTAATAGTTTGCCTATTATGTAAAACAAATATTCATTTCAGACATAATGAAGCAAATATGAAACCGAGGGTGCTAAAATTAATGGGGGTAAGAAAAACGTACTCGCAACTGATTAAATCGCCCTATTAAGATTTATCATTAAAAATTAATTGTAATTTGTGAACTAACTCCTGCAAATAGCTTGCAACCGGTGAAGCTGCTACAATATCATATAATATTTGTCAGCAAATATTTTTACACGGTATTCAATAAATCTACCATATTTGCATTCCAAATTAAAAATGTCCTATTAACATATTTCCTGTAAATAATCTAGCTCACATAAATAAGGAAATCTTGTAGGGGCAATAAATTGTAAAAATGTTTTTAAGATATAGGGCTAAAAACGAACCCTACCTTAGTTTAGTAAATGTGTGGATATTCAAAACGAAAATTTTCAGTTGTTTAATGTGTTATTACGAAAATTATTTTGATGTTAATCGAACATTTATGTTAGAAAATGAATTTAAAATTTGCTAAATATAAATTTTATTCAAAATTTACCGGTACTCTAGCAATTGTTGAAATCATTTGAAAAGATTTTCTGCCAATTTTAATTTTTCACTCCAATACTTTATTTTTCACTCATTTTCTTAAATTCCTTAGAGATTTATTTCATTTTGCAATTGTTTCTTCATCGTGGAATTAAACTCAGCGAATGAGGGAATCGAATATTGAAGTATCTTTTTCCAATTTTTGGTGTAAGCATTGTTTTGCCAAATTCTGGATTGTTATTTTAAATAAGTGATTACTTATCTTTTCAGATACGTTTCAAATCCCGTTGGCTGTCACGGTGAAATGCGATTTCAATTCATAATTACGAATTTATTATGAAAAATTTCATAATTACGAAGACATAGAAAATTTATGTATTAACTTTTATGATTTTAGGTCTTCAAATAACATATTATTGAATTTTACTAGCTCTAAAAAGAACAAGTTGTGTATCAAAACTGGAGAAATATTTTTAATGAACATTTTTCCGTAGATTCCCTAGCGGAAGAAAAAGTCAATATTCGTATGCAATACAAGACAAAAATAATATAAGCATTGTCTTGAATATAAAAACATTAACAATAAAACGATAAAAATATCCTGCTTCTGAAATTCTCGACTACCGTTTTAACACGTGTTTTTTGTAGTAAATAAAACATTCTCTTTCTCGTATATGCTTTCGTCAAATTTCATAAAGTATAGATTATGTTAAACAATTAACAATGAAGAAGATACTGTCAAATTCATGACGTATAAATTATATTAAATACATGCTAAGCAACAAAGAAGATAGTCAAACTTATTTGAAACTAATATAATCATAAGTTGCACGTCCCTTAAAGTCAATCTACGTTTCGCTAGCTACTGTTTTGGCAGGAAGTCAAAAGTCACGTAACATGAAAAATAAAGGGACGAAAAAGACTGATATAAAATTATAACGTCCTACACAATATTGAGGTTACCTCCATTTGAATAAAAAAGAATGAAATATCTGTGGAATATTAACAACATTGTTCAATGTTATGAATTTCTCAAGTAATGTTACTAATCTTTAAGCTTTACGTATTGTTTGAAAAGCTGCGCAAGGTCTTGCCTCCCCTGTTCATTCAAATTTTTCCCCTGTTCGTTCGACATTTCCAATAATTTATTTTCAATATAAATTAGTTTACTTCTATATATATTTATTTATGTATTTAATTAACTTTACTGTGAATTCGTAAAACTACGTATACAGTGGCGGACATGTTACTACATGAGAAACCTCTTACAGCCAACCACGATGAGTTACATGAGTATTATTAATGCTGTAGCAGACTATAAATTATTTTTAAACATTAAGTAGTTAAACAAAATTCACTTTAAGGATATGGAGTGTATAAGGATAGGTTGTAAGAGAAGGAATTAAGATCTGTCGATTATGATAAATATTATAATTTCAGACAACTTCTGAACACAGACAACGAGGGTGCACTTTATGCATTTGTAGTCAGTTTATTCCAAAATCGATTGGAATATAGAAAATTTCTTCAAAAAATTTAGTTTTATGTTGAGGAGTCAGAAAGATATATTTGTTTTTTGATCGTAGTCCGAGTTTGTAGGATGATAGGTTTGGATTCTGTATTCAAAGTATGAAGGTGTAATAGGATTATTGTGAATATAAAATATAAAATATAGAAGGTAGAGATTGCGTCATTCACCAATCTTTAACCATTTAAATTGTGAACGAAATTCGGATATATGACCAAATTTTTAAGGCTGAGAATGTATCGAACGCAAACGTATTTAAGTTGTTTTAATTTACAGAGTAAATGTTCGTTAAGATTATAAATAACACACGTCCCATAATGAAGAATAGGCACAAGTAAAGTATGACCAATATGTATTTAGTCCGCAATAAAAGACAATTTTGAGAATATATTTTGAAGATAATCTTATGACTAACATCATTTTCTTGAGAATACCATATGAGAAGTAAGCCAAGATCTTTTACAATGGAAGTAAAGGTAATGACAAATAATAATATATTGTTGATGATAAAATATTTTTATTAGGAATATTTTTTTATTTGCAATCATGATGCAATTATTATCAATTGATTTAAAGATTTAAAATTGAAAGAAAATTTATTTGCGAAATTCAATTAAATTTCCGTTTATAAAATACACTTTTGAACCATAATATTAATATTTTAAAAAAATCCGAAGCAGCTATTTTTTAGACATATCGACCAGAATCATAAGTGAAAACGTCATCGTGATCTATTTTCAGATTTCCACTGACTAACTATTGTTATTGTTAAGATGGTAGACAAAGGTAAAGAAATGAAAGGGAATGGGTAAAGTAAGTGAAAGTAAACATAAATTGCTTTATTTTGAAATGAGTAAAGTATGTGAAAGTAAACATAAGTTTATTTATTTTAGAAAGGCAGCTTTGCAGAGGTTAGTGGCACTAATGGACGCTGCGTTACGCGGTTAGGTATTTTTTTCGCCGCGTATTCTTTGAAACATATACTGTAAACACGCATTATTTACGCCGAAGTCTACGGACTTTTTTTAAAATCGACGTAAGGTGCTAGATGTTCAACAGATCGACTTTGCCTGTTACTTTTTCCCCATATCATACAGCATTCTGAAATTACAAGAAATTTTCAACTAAATGTTCACTAATTAAATTAAAATGTTTATTTTTTCCACTTGGTCTTTAATTTGAATGAAGTTAGTGTAAATTATAGAATGACAATCTATTCCTTAATATTTGATATCATATTCGTGCATATGGAAGATTTAATTTCACGTAGATCGTTGCGCGGCGGCGTGTTTTCCTAGTATTTTCCTACCAGGCGAGAAATAAGTTAAACACATATTAACTCTTATAAATTAATGAACTCCTATATTGCTATGGACCTTGGAGATTCTTAATTTGTTTCACCTCTTGGTTTCACAGACAGTTTTTGATCTGACTCAAGTTGCCTCGTCGTTATCACGTATATATTAAACGTGTAAATTGGTAAGTTTTCTTTTCTTGCTATTTCATTGTCCTACTAAAATTTTCAAATATGTCATTAGGACTTACTAAGTTCACGAACGACTGCAAATTGTTTATTTGATCATTTTGTTATTTTTATTTCAATCAATAAATGATCGGTAGGTTTATAATTATTATAATCATCAAGCGATATTTTTTTGTTTTGGTAGCAACTTAGAATAAATATGAAAGCTAAATTGTATATTACTTATATATGTCATTGCGCACAAATATCAGTGATGATCGTGTGCAGGATTCTTCGCCACCAACAATTTTTCTCTCCTATTCGTGATTTTTTTTATTGTCGATTCTCTCGCCCTAAATTTTTGTTATTACTTTTAATCATCAGAACTTGCAACTCATTTATTTCTTTTATTATAAGTGAACTAGTAACAACATCGTTTTTGCCCAAATATTCTTAATAATCCTTAACTCTCTCCAAACGTCGCAAATACATAAATTATCTTTTTAATTCCGTTAATTTCTAAGGTGGTTTTCTTTTATCACAGAAGATGAACCTAGGTAGAAACAAAATTGAAACTATATACAAACTAGTTCACATTGAAGCAATTAATTAGAGCGCTGTTACAGGCTAAAATGCTAAATGTGATATATTAACCTTTTGTAGACAATAATTTCTTCGCAAAAACTGAATTGTGTAGTAGCTTATGAAAACAGAGGCGATGAGCTACACGAATTATAGTTTAACTTTTCTTCAATTGAATAAGATTTTCTGTAACCTCTATCTGTATCCCAAAGTTTTATGTTATCAGTATTTACTATTATACAGGTATATAATAATGTGGAAAACATCACAAGTAGGATTTTGTTACTGGCAATGGATGATTATAATAAGTGAACGAAATGTACTAGGTAGACAATTACAATACTCATTTCATTATGCCATTTTTAGAGAATCTTTTTTCTTTTTGTACAGCCTGTTAGAGTTATGGCAACAAGTAACTATATCGACTATTTGATATCACAATAATTTATGATCTTCGAATTTGACCTAATAGTGTATATAATTCTTTACGTTAATTACGTAATATTTTACGTATCTTCACAGTCATCTTTACGTAATATTTTACGTATCTTCACAGTCAACTACGTGAATAAAACAGTGAGTCATAAATTTCTGATAACGATAGTATAGGCCTTAATGAAACCATTATAGCGCGCACTATATTTGAAGACTGTTATTTATGTGGAAGAATGGGCAACATAATAATTTACAATGTAAATATATGAAAAAAGTAAAAATATAGATACTTTTTTACGCGAAAAAGCATTTATTACGAGACATCAAATATAAATTTTATTTTTATTTTTTACTATTTCTTTACTTTATACTTATAAAGCCAAAACAGCAAAATCCATCTCTTAACACGTAACACGTATAAAGTCGGTGAGCATAATTAATTATATCCTTTGAAATTATTGATGAAAATCATCTGAAATTATTTTAGTTGAAAGCTTTTAATGAATTCACCTAATTTCATTTCAGGTTTTTAAATTCCATAGTATATTATATGTGTATGTATATATAATTCCATATATATTATTATCTTAAAACTTAGTGAATGAGACATTGCACGTTATTCGTTGATTGCTCGTTAAGGGTGCAAAACGGAGTAAAATGTTGAACTCCAAAAAATGGTAAATTAAATTTAATTTCATATTTTATGCATATAGACTTAAAATTGCCGAAACTGGGAAGCAATCCCAGATGGGCCAATATGGTCTTAATTATAACGGTTCCTTGTTTTTTTCATAGAAATACAAAAAGGGAAGATGTCAATAATATGTAAATTCAGGGGTAAAAAAAAATGGAATTGTTATTTTGCTATGTATGAATTAAATCTCTATCTGAACCATTTATTTGCAAATTTCATTGTTATGGATTGAAAACTATGGTGTTGTGATGCGGTGGTATATGGTATGTATTATGAAATTAGACATTCTTTTATCATTTTGGAACATTTCAATATTCATAACATTGTTTTTAATAATTACAGAAGATTTTATAAGTTCTTTTGCTCGTGTGAAACTTTCTATTACCAGATAATTGGAACTGTATATGTTATGAAAACATTGTAAAAAACCTTCCCAAAATAAACATTTCATTAATAATCTATATTTATATCACAGCGTGAAAAAAAAACAAAACGCTTAATTTAATGTGTTGTGTGCATGTGTCGACTCCTGTTTTAAAATCAAAAGAGCGCTAAAGGTAATTGCGTGCTGAGTTAAGTATTTTTAATTTATGGAAATCAATTATAACTAACAACCTCGATTCAAACAAAATTATTGTTAATATAGGTAATACGATCAATGCTAGGATAGGAGGAAATTATGAAATTGATGTTAATTTATATTTTTATGTTTAAGAATATGAATTGTCGGCTGGATTTATTTACGTGGAAATGCTTTAGCTAAAACATTTCGTACACTATCTATTGACTAGGCCTACTAGCGTCTAATATATGAAGTGACTGCAAATACTTTCAATACAATTACAAACTTCTTTTGCCGTGTACCAATAACTAAACCAGTCTTAATAATAAAGAAGTGGGTATTGATTTTTATACAATCACTAAAGTCGGGATACAATTTTGCAGACGAATGTTTCAAACAAGAAGTTGTTGTACTTTCTCTATCTTGAGTGCGATCATATCATCATGTCAATAAAAAAATCCCGGCAACTTACATTGGCCTTGATTTTGTAAGTAGGTACAAGGCGTAATGAGACCTAAATCAAAGAGCATCTCCGCTTCCATTAAAGACTCATATTATATATGACGTCAAATTATTGAGTACCTGTCATCGCACCATTGTCGTTCACAAGAATAATAGCAGTGTTTTATTTAATGTGGTGGTTTATTTAATGTAGATATTATGTCAAATTTAATAAATATTAGTTTAAAAATCGGTCTTTCGTTCATGTAGTGCGAGTTAGTTTTCATACGTAAAAGTTTGGAGACAAAAATATTCATGCTGTTTTCTTTATTTTTCACTAATAAAGTACTAATTAAAGGGTTTGAATACATACTGTATAAATTTAATATATGTACTCTATAAATTTAATATTTACTTTATAAATTTAATTTAACGTGAGAGCCGTTTAGTGAAGACTACATTTTTGCGATTTCCGTGGTATGTTTTTCAGATTTCCTTTGTCAATGCTGTTTGAACATGGATTTCCGTGATAGTGGCTGTAATGAATTAAATGTTTGTATAAAGGTATCTAACTGTTTTTTTTATAGTTTTACAGGTAAGTGCATAAAAAAAAACGACTGTGCTTTAGACCACACGGCTGAAGTAAAACTTCAAATTCACAAAATATGAACTTTAAAATGAATTTACAATTTTATTCACTTTAAACGTAGAATATTTAATGTATTGAACAAAATAATAATTTATAAAGTTGTTCAAGAACGAAATGAAATTACAAAATAATCAAAAAAATCACCGTTCGCGTAACACTAGCAAACTCATATATATATATATATATATTTCATGCACTGGCTATGAGAGGAAGAGAGAAAGAAAATGTGCGCGCGCACTGCTCTCTCTTGCTCCTACAGTGTGATACAGACAATAGGCTTGCACTGTGTCTTAGATATACGAAACATAACTGGCTATGAGAGAAAGAGAGAAAGAAAATGTGTGCTCCCACCTTTCTCTCTTGTCCCTACAGTAATATACGAAACGTAACTCTCTCTCTTTCTGTCTTCACTAACTTATATCTCCCTCTCAACTTCGGTTTGCCTCGCCCGATCACACTTTTCGTAACGCTCTCGTCACGCATTCACCAGCTTACTCCCCAAGTCAAGCGTGCGTAAAGAAGTTTTACTTCAAAAATAAAGAAATATTTTGAAATTAATTCTTATGTCACCATCAGAAACTTTACGCGGTAATACCCGAGTACACAGATATTTAGTTAAGATACTTTAAAATATATTTGACTCAAGGAATACATTTAAATAACTCCGCAAAATAATGTTTAAACAAAGCATAAATATCTTTCTCGGAATTTCTAACATCTTTTTTATAACTACTTTTTATTGATTGCCTTGACTTTGGATAACTTTGCATGGTGTACACTTCGAATATATATTGTTATGCTTAGAGGCGACCGGAATTATGTTTACTACCAACGTGTCTTCTGTGTAATTTGTTGCGTTATTTTCGTAGAAAAGTTTCCATTGTTTTAAATGAAAAAAAATCCCTAAAATGTATGAATCGTTACACAGTAATTATGAAAAATAATGACTCGTTTTTCATATTAATATTATACGATACATATTTTATTGTTGTAACTAATGGTTTATATAACAAACGGTTGTGACAACGATTATAAAGATTAAATGCTAAAGAAAGCTTCTCCCAATAATTTGTCGAATAACAAAAGGAACGGTCAAAAGGCGGGTGATAAAGTCAATTTTGAATCAAATGGCAGTGAATATAGAGAAGAAGAAACAAATCGAGGCATGGAAGTTAATATTAATGAACCATAAACATCGTCTTAAAATCATTATCTGATTCGTGATGGAACAATATGGAATGAAAATTTTCTCTTTCATTGTCAAAGTGAATCACGTTTTATTATGTGACAGAGAAGTGGAATACGAGGATTAATTGGAATTGCCAATGTTTAGGATAATCAATTTCCTCTTTATATCGGAAATCATTGATAATGTTTCCAAAATCTTTCGAAGAAATTACTTCGCTAGAAAGATTAATAACGAAGTTGGAAATTCTTCCCAATTTCCTGGAAATACTAGTACGAGCTAAAAATACTCAAATGTATATCATAGTTAAATAGTTAAACGAAAGTTGCAATTTACATTTAGTGTATCAAAAAACAATGGAGTTAAATAGCTTTTGTAATGTCATAAGATTTGTTCACTTTGATGATGCTAATACGAAAGTACAGAGTGTGGAAAAAAAGAAAGCCAAAATGAGGAATGAGATATAGTAAATATATGGAGCTAGAAAAGTCCCTCTAATGGTGAAGCCAAAGTGACTTTTACGGTTGTAGCAAAAGTGACAATTTTTATCACTTCTCTTGATGAAATACAGATAAACCAAAATTCAGATAATTCTTTAGCAAAAGAGAGCGTAACCGACAGTTATCATTTCATCTCGCAGTTAATTTCATCTCCAACTAAGCTACATTGGTGGTACCAATATAAATTATTATCGATGATGTGTCCAGTGAGTCCACCGTGCACTGGAGAGATGATAATACAATAATACGCTATAAATATATTAAGTGGTTAACGTAAACGTTGCTCAAATTCCGTTTGTTATTTCTAAATGCAGGAAAAAGTTACAAATTATATTTCCAGTTTGCCCGAAAAAACATACGTCTAAATTTAAATATGTTGGACAAATCAGTTTTACGCTTTATTCGGGAAAGGCCTTATGCTTAATAAAGGTATGTTAATAATTGAAACAAGATATGAATAATTGTTTGACTATATTTTGTACAAAATTAAATTCATGTAAATAATTATTTTCATTTAAATAATAAACTAGTATTTTTCAAGCAACGAAAATATTAGGTACGTAACCTATTCTACAAATGTAATTTTTTTGAAAATACTTTTTTAAACTTAAGGTATAGAATGAATATTTCTCAATAACATGAGGGATAACTCAAATTTAAAAAAATAAATCTAATGAATATATATATTCAAGAAAATTATTATAAAAGGAATGAAAATATGCCGTAATAAAATTGAATATATTATCAGCAATAAAGTGTCATAAAAATAAACTTTCGATTATATATAATTTTTCTCTAAGGACATGTTGGCAAACACGTGCGTTACTACGACTTACATATTTGATCGCAATAATAAACGTTTTCCCAATTAAACCCAGGGATTACCATTCTGTACACAATATAAGAGAGTTTTCTTGTAGCTTTTACAAAAGCTTACGAGAAGTTTTTATTAAATTAGTATGTTATTAATTTGTCATCTTACTGTCTTGAATTTTTTTATGTCTAAATAACTGCAGTTAATTTATCCACATCTAGCTCTGTTGTATTTCACAAAATTTTTTTTTATTTCATTAATCATAACTTCAAGGTACAAGCTAATGAAGAGCGAAAAATGTTTTTAATAATCTTGAAAATTTACCGAGTTATAAAAGTTTAAATTTAACCTTTCGAGAAGGACGGCAATACGTGTTTTGAGGTCATTTTTAATATTGCACATTATATTCTACGAGAGGACAAGAGACAGGGATATACCCAACTCTATCTGTATCTTCAAATTTAGAAGCCTACAACTGGCTTATTTTTCAATCAATTTTTGAATTTTGTGGAAGACTAGTTTTTAGTTAACTTATATTTTACTCAAATATCAAAATTTAGAATGAGTCAACTACCATATTAAGTATGTAAAGAATAAAGGGTCGAGTTAACGGCAAGTATATATTCAATTTAGTTAACGGCAAATATATATTACTAATTATATGTTCAATTAAGTATTATTATAAATAAGAAATAAATTTTCCAAAACTTAAATATTCATACCATAAACAACTATGTATTCGGAATATTTCATGAATTAACAACACCGAAACATACTTTCATACAAGCCCTGATCAACTACCGAAAAAAAATTATGAAAGAGAATGCCAACAGCCCGTGCAGGGTAGTATTAACTTGCGATAGCTTACGGAAGGAATGATTGTTAGCCTAAGACAAAATTATATCAATTTCTACTCTACGCAAACGTAATAAAAATATGTGTAAGATGAATATATATATATATATATATATATATATATATATATATATATATATACATATATATATATGTATGTATGTGTGTATATATATATATATATATATATATATATATATATATATATATAATATATATATATAATATATATTTGTAAAAAAAGTACAAAATGTGTGTCGGAACGCACATAAAATACGATTCCGTAAAAATATACACTTAAAAGCAGTAAAACTGTGTTTTAATTAAAATTATTGAATCAAATTGATATTTCTGCCTAATACTTAGTAAAACACTTTACTTCTTTCTAAGAATTAATATATTTAAACTACTTATTTCCCCATCGCGATAATAAGTTCATGCTACAAAAACCCAAACGTTGGTCAATAAAACAATAAGAGAAGTCGAAATGGAATCTTCTTACTTAATAAATAGGGTTCATTTTCGAATTCGATATCTTTAAAATACTAAACCGTAAATATTGAAGTTTCATATTTACTTGCAATAAATAATGCGCTTCTTTACGGATGACCTAACTCCAGGATTTCGTCAGAAGTCTTCTCATCCAAAGGTAGATCGTGGAATTCGCCTCTTCAGTTTGTTAAGCTAAGTGGATTCAAAAATGGTTTCCTCTTGGAATAAGCTCAGTAATATTCACATCTCAGTAAAACTCAAAGCCGCCATACCGCATCACTTCGCGCAAGGTATCAACCGGCGAGCCATTTAGCACACTTTATTGGATTCTGTATAATTGAAAATAAACTAACTTTGTTATCTAATTTAAGTCTGTCGGAACCCTTTGTTATTTTTGAACTCTTGTATTATATTTCTAACTTATAAATCAATGCAAACCTTAATATAATATGCAAAAGTTGAAAATAATATCAATATTGAATCAGGGTTGTTTATTCGTATTTTTTATTGTGAGTTTAAGAGGAAGTACTAATTTTTTTAATTAATTTAGTGGATTCTGAACAGTTTTTCAGAAAATGATCACTTCAACGAGATAAATTGAAAACGTAAATGTCTTCATCTGATATATATATATATATATATATATATATATATATATATGTATATATATATGTGTGTGTATATATATATGACTTAACTATCAGTAATTTTATTAGCATAAGAACATTAAAGGCAATTATAATAAGGAAAAAAATGTTATTGCTTGCATTTTACTCTATATATTCTATATTTCACAAATTGGTCTATTATCATAATAAACAAAATTAAATAAGAGTTGAATATTGTTACAATTAGCCTTACAAATAACCTTTACAATTAGCAATTTATTTCAAGTTATCCACTTATATTAAATTACAAATTTGCAGTTATTTATGCCGAACATATCCACCGCATGTTGCAATGATGATTATTTTGATTACTTGGAAACAAAAGCAGGCGCTAAATTCTATAATCGGCTAATTTTATGTCCAATCGCCAAATGCCGATGCATTAGTATAATTGTATTTTTTAAGGTGAAATATAATTTTATGCGGTGTATTTTAACACAAGTGTTTTATAACACAGAGGATTTGTAACACTTTTCCAATACTCAAAACACTTTGTTTATTTTTATATAATCCTAAAAAATTTTTATATAATCCCAAAGTAATTTTCTCTTACAACCGCAATAAATAAAGTTTTATAACTATTTTTATAATAAAGGTTTTATCAATAAAGTAATTTTCCCTTGCAAGCGCTAAAAAAGACGGTAAAATCAGGACACTCATATATCACTCAGCATTACTTTTCATGGAAAAACACTACCCGAATACATAAAGATATTGTATCAATGCTAGCAAAACACTGCGAGCACACAAGTAAAATAAATTTCAATGAAAAAAAAATAAATGTCTCAAAATTTATAAGCAAATCATTAAAAATCGAAAGTCTACAATTGCAAAGATGAGTAAAAATGTGGCTTAATTCCCATGGAAAACAGATGCAAACTAAATATATTATCGGGATTACAATTTAATAGAGAGATCACGAAAGAAGTTTTCTTAGAGCACTCCTCTCTTGATATTCCTCAGGACATTTTTTTTCAACTAAATTTTTGCAACTCTAAAGAAAACTCTCTATTCGAGAAACAAATGAGCCTATAGGTGATTAAAGAACTCTCCAAAGGGAATATAATAGTCGTATACACTGTGAGTACCTCAGACAAATACCTTAATTTAGGTGGCGCTAGTGTTCTCTTTATAAATACAAATGAAAACAAATAACGCACAAAATGTTGGCCCTATTTATAGCATTCGAATTTATGGGTGAATTAATTGCAATAAAGGAAACCCTTTCACCTTATATCTCTAACCTTAACAAAATTCCACAGATGGACTTATTATTTTTTCCAATTAAAAATCCATCTGAAGTACAACATAAATTACTTTTAAATCAAGTCAAAAGGAAAAGTATGCTATGGGTATGGAGGCTATGGGCACATGCAGGCACAAGTATGAAACTTAAGTCAGAATTTTGCGACTTTCACAATACTGAATGCAAATACTGTGGCCAAACGTACATTTTCCTAGCAGCTAGTAAAAAAGTCACCGATTTTTATTGCACATTTTGATTTTGATTCAACGGTGAAAAATTCATCTCACCGAGAAAAAAAATCCTAAACAAATTACAGAAATGTTCCGGGTTCACAATTATCCAATATTAATCCGTTTTGCTATGAACAAAATAAACATCTTCATGTCAAAAATATCTCGTTAACGCCACCTGACATGTTTTTTTACGAACACTACTTCGCACATGCAGCAAGTAGAGGAAATATGTATTGCATGCGCATTTGGATAATCCCCGTAGTTTACAATTAGGTGCGTAATTATATCCCCGGTATGAAATAAGTAATTCAATTTAGATTTGTATCTCGTTGTTAAAACGATTATCAGGACATGCATTTTTAACAAATTTCTTCTAATTTTCTATTAAATAATACCATTATTAGTAAGCCAGAATTATTTAGAACAAAATGACAACACTATAACTATGTATTTTGGTTATACATATTCGTAATATTACGAATACGCTGTGACATTGAATAATTTGTGTAAGAATTTATTTGCATTAAAATCTCTGTTTATTAAAAATTTAACATGCCAATATTCTTATTACCTTCGTCGTTTAAGTCAAAAATCGTATAATGAAATTGTCATTACTTACTTGAACTTTGAGAGGGCTTTATAAATAGACGACATTGTGACCATAAATTATACATGTATTTAAAATTACTAACGTAAATTATAAACATAAACCACTTACAGAAAGTTCAAACGAAGTATTAGAACTGCGTCTTTTCTTAGACCTAATATTTTAAGTTGTTAATCTCTTTTGTGAAAAGGAAATTAACAAATACACCAAACGAAAAATTCGTGTCGTAAAATATCCGATAACAACTTCACCCTATCCATCAAATCTCGTACATATTAAATAGAACTTTCAATCTAATATTCTTCCGCACATTATATCTTTCCTTTAATAGTGTTTCCATAAAAATATGTATATTTTGATCCTTACGTATGCAGTATGCAGTATTAACACTAAACGGATAATTATATGAAACCTGGTATGCTTCAGAATTATAATTTACATTTAAATTTTACTAACGAAATTGGATTTACTTTTCTGTGTGATTTGTTAATAGCCAATAACATACAATCACGTTATTAACCAATAATTTATATATAAGTTATATACAAGTTACTGGTTCTAAATATTCAAAATATTTATTTGTGTATTGTGATATAATTTAAATGATGCTTACTTCCCTATTGTTAATTTTATTGAAATTTACGGTCGAATCAGTTATTTTGGAAAGCTTAATATTGCATTTTACCTGATTAAAAAACACACTTACACACCTGTTAACGAGAACGAGGAAATAAAAGAGAAAAGCTTATCGCAAAGCTATTTGCCTCTAACACCTTTTTGAATCCCAACATTTCCACCATTTCGTTACAAAGATTGGATCTACGTGCTCGCACCAACCTCACACTCACGTTCAGCTGTTCCAACAGTTTCCACTGATTGTGATCAAAAGACTCAGTGGAATCGAGTTTCGTATTTCTTTGCATATCATTTCACTTTCACGTTTGCGATTCCATTTTGGATTAAACATTTTTCATTATTGGAATGTCTGGACATACCAAAATTAAATATTGTTTTCAGAATTAATTTAAGTTTTATTTTTTTAAATACAATTACTTTATTTAATTTTCTATAAGTGATATACACTACACAGGAATTTAAACTATGAAATAATTTGTTAGCACATATTAGAGTTTGGTACCGGAAAAAAAAATATTATCATGTTAAGCTAAACAATCCGCTTTAAAAATATTTTCTGGTATGAATAAAAAATTTATGATAAAATTCCAAAAAAGTGAACTTGGTTCCGAGACCCATTAATCTACAATTAATTATTTGTTCATTTTGAAAGTCGACTAGAAATTAATTTGTTTACTGTGTTGATCGTATTTTATACTGGCATTATTTATTCCTCATTTAAATATTATGAACCTAGTGAATTTATGATGATTTTACAATAGAAAAAAATAGACGTAAATAGTGAATCATCTTTTGTGCAAATAATACCATGGAAGAAATTCAAGCACTTAATGTAAAATCTTCAAAAAGTTAACCAATAATATGAAAAAACTTTCATAAATTCAGGATTCCTTAACTAAAAACAATTTTATGTGACAAAATACATCGTTTTTTATTTGGAATTTTTTCATATCCATTATGTCCTTCCGTACATTTCACCAATATGTTTTTTTTTGTTAAAATCATTTTTATTAAGAAAATAACTTTCTCGGTAAAATAACCAAAGATCTTATTAACCTATTAAATGTTACCGGCAATAAAAAAAATATCATACCTGTTTTAGAAGCCCTAGTTTCTATAGAGAACTAGGCATGCTTCTTCAAAACACGATTCCATTATTTTAAGCAACAGTAATTTTTGGACATTTCGCCCTGAAGCCTTTTTTATGATTATAGTAAATGTTTACTTGAAGGACTCATCTTGAAGTGGCCGCTAATTTAATTCTTCCAAGAGTTTTTAAAGGACAAGCTGTAGGTCTAAAACTTGTTATACTTTAAAAAATTAGTGATATTAATCGAAATTGGCAAATTCAATATTTTCCGTTGTGACTAACGGTGTTTTTCCTATGCCTTCAACAATTTTTCTTTTCAATTCAATGTAATCAAACATACTTGTTTTCAATATGAAACGATTTGTCATTAAATCAAAAACATTTTGTTCGAAGATGTTACTCTCCAGGGCCATATAATAAATCATCAGCCAATGCGGAAGTCTCCTGAATACAATGCTAATATATTTTATTTCTTTCACTTGAAATAATTATTTAGTTTACCACGTTGATCGAAACGTCTACAGCTAAAAAAAGGATGAAACCATCGTCATTAATGAGAATAAGAATGGCTTAATTGTCTAACTCTGCTGAAGACATTAAGTTTGTAAGCAAAAAATAAACTTACGAATGTAAGTGTACAATTTAACTTCAAATATTTTAAAGGGAATCGATTCAAGATAAACCAAATTGGTTAAATAGGTTTATAAAATGTACCTTGAATTTGCTTTTTTCATAAAAATGTTATGAAAGGTATTTCTTTTAACAAATGAGGTAACTTTTAGATTATGATGAAAACTCCAAGTTCATAAATGAACTATATTTTAATGTGTTAACAGGCAGACAAACTACAAGACGTGTCTCGTAATTAGGATTTTGACGGTACTCTAAAAAGTTTTTTTTTCACTTTTCTTTCACTCAAATAAATTAAATAAGCAAGAGGTTGTATTTGCAAATAATTAAATTAAATATTTAATATCAAACAAATTGTGATTTACCAAACGTCGACTTTGAAAAAATAACAAGTCAAAGATCAAATATTAACAAAACAGTACAACTACAATATTTTTAAGATCTGCTTTGTAACCATGAATGAACTTCAAATTACCGTTATAATAAAAAACTATGATCTGCCAAGTTATTTATCGTTTAAAATTGAGTTGCGGTTTCATTATTCTTTTGCTATGTTTTCCATAAATACGGCTATTGAAAAGAATTTAACGTCTCGACTTCGAACAAATTTAATAATGTACGTACCTACATCTACAACAATACTGCTTTTCAGAGTTCAAATTCAATGAGATTCTTAGTTCGAATAGGGGCGTCTCAACTTTTTTTTTTTAATGTAGAATAATTAATCACGTTCCTGTAATGAAATACTTTATTCGATCTATTTAATAGTATTCATGTAACAACAAGAAATAAGTTTATTGCCATGCTGCCACACTTCTTCAATATTCCTTTCAGTAGAAATATTTTAAAATAAACTAAACACATTGACTTTTGAAGTCAGAATCCTTTTTGAATTATATGAATACATTTATTCAAATATTGAAATTTGTTGACATGTTACATATTCAGCAAGAAGATTTTTTAAAATTTTTAATCTATTATATATCTGTTGTATATCATTGTATATCTCTTGAACAAAAATATAACGGATTTTAAAAATAAACGGTCAGATATAAATTAAAACCAAATGCAAGCAAAATAATCTATAATATCTATTATGGACATATACGATTTCATTGCAAACATTTTTAAAGCATCATTTAATAAAATAAGGGAAAATTCAATAATTTAAATAATTTTATTTCTTAGAAACTGGCACCTAAATATATATCAATGTCTTAAATTTCTGTCCGTTCCTGCAAATTTAATATTGTGACATAAATAATCCGTTTCCCAGTGATCGTCTCAACAGAGAAATTTAAGTGATATTAATTAAAAAAAAGTCAAGTTGCAGCACAAATACATATTGTTGAGAACTATCTGAATTACACGTGGAGTAATTATGATATGTAAAGATGAAAAAATTAAATGAAGCAAATGTTTTTCAATTAATTGTAATAAACTTGCCAGAGTGAGTGAAGTGGATTTTTTTTTTAATTTAATTGTTATATAATTCTAGAATAGTGATTTACGTTTTAATTTAATTATGTTAAATCATAATTCGTTACTCGTTGGTATTAATTATTTTTAATTAGGTGCTGACGTAAGAACTTTTCCATAGTAAAAAAAATATTCCAGCGATAAATTCGATGTTCAAACTAAAACTAATTAATTCCCATGGGCTTTCATCCTGAGGCTTACAGTTTGAATACGGATAAATTAATAGGGAAAACATTTCAAGTTTCATAGGAAAAATTGTTTCTTTTTGAAGTTTTTTTACAAACTAAATATCGATACCAATAAATAATATAATTAATTGAAGTGGCCACAATGTATTATTAATATCGCTTCTTGATATAAAATTGTATGTCACCAAGCCAGCAACTTGCATTGCATGGTTTAACCAGTTAATAATTTACAATATAATATTGTATAATCTTAATTAATATTGTATAATCCTTGCATAGTTTTATCAGAAATGAATAACTGATTTCATGGATTTATGATAAAAATGAAGAATTTTATTATTACCATATAATTTTCCGAATTAGCCTCATTTACAATCTATGTACTTTTTCATTAATCATATTAAATGAGTTAAGAATTTCATTCACGTTTTCAAGGCCAATTGAATAGCAATTGCAGCATAAATTGTGCCCAAGAACAATTATATCGAAATTTATGCTTAATTTCTTATAACATAAAATCATAGTAGCGTGCGAGTTCACAAGTATATTTTTTATCAACTGGACGATCTTGCCGTAATGAAGGATCCTCCTTCTTTAATGTTTTTTTTTTGGTGAAAATGATAAAAATTATGATCCTTTAAATAAATATCAGCACAATGGCCTGATTTTACTTTTTAAAATAATTTTTCGGATTGCCTATTTATTCGGGTAACATTTTTTAAAAATTTTAGTACTAGGTAAAAAAAATAAAAATAAAAAGTTTGTTTATTCGCTAACTAAACATTAATTTAAACTATAATGTTAGGGAAAAGTGAGAATATATGAATGCAATTAGGACCCCACTCTAATAAATTTTAATTTGATAAAGTTTCTTCCAGCGCTAGCGGTCTGTGGTGAGGTTCATCCAGATATTTGTTCCTGCTCTTTTTGTATCTCATCGGCCCAGCGTGTATATGGTCTGCCTTGTCTTTTTTGCCTATTAGTCCCTTGAATAATGTTATTATTTTTGTCCATATCGTTTCGTACATCTTGGTGATTTGACTTATCCATCATCATTTCTATTTCATGCACTGTTCTAGTGCATCTGCTATTTATGCCTTCTCTTTTATTATCGTATGTATAATTTTATCTCCAAATTTCACTCTGATAATTTTGCCCTATGTGGTTCTCTAGCACGTAGTTATTTTGAGTTTTGTTTCTTTAGAGTATTTCCAAGTCTAACATGCATACGTCACCGTTGAGAGACGTCAAAAATCTAATTATTACCTTCCTTTCTAGACTCAGTGGCAATAAACTTAGAAGAACTTCTGCAAAGTTTTAAAATTTGTTTAAGGTTTTATGAACTCTTCTCTCGGTCTCTCTTTTATTGTTGCTTGATCTGACAGTTCTTCAAAGTATATTTTCGTTAAAGTTATATCTCTGTCATATATGTTAGGTGCATATTTTCTATTACAGTGTTTTCTCAATGCTATTTGTCATGATTCTTTTATTTTATATGTTCACTTCCAGATCAATTTCTTTAGTAGCAAAATAATAATCAACCATCCATTTGCGGATGGTGGTTTTGGGTGCAAGGTGACTGGGATGACACAATATCATCAGCAAAAGCAAGGTGGTTGGAATTTTTTTCCGTTGGAATTGAGATCCTTCATGATATCATGTAGTGACGTTATTCCGTAACTAAAAAATAATTTAAACTATAATGTTGGAATAAAAAGAGAAATTTATGAATATGATTAGGACCCCACACACACGATGAAAGAAGATTTTCTTTTTCTGACACCTCTTTCAATATTTATTACTTTTCCGGTGTTCTTAAGCTTAAATCTTTTCGTAAAAGTAGACTAAAAATTATTACTATTCTTATATGCTGCTGGTCGATCTGTGCTACTGTCAAAGCTTTCCATAGCGATTCATGTTATATATTATGGTTCTCGATTTATTATAGTTCTCGATAGTCAACGAATCCCATATATAGTGAAAAAAAACATGGTAGGAATATTAATTTCCTGAATCCTTTGTATTTTTATATCAAATGCTCTACTGCACATATGTGGTCAATGGCACGAAAACTACGAAATGTCGTCTACTCCACGTAACAAGAACTACTATTTTCGGCGTAATTCTTTTTTATTAAAAGTGAAAACATCTTTTATATTCACTTGGGATAAGATTTATCGAACAAAAATTTGCAACATCGGTTGGGTCTCCGTTCTTTTATTAAATTAAAATATTCTAATTCGTCCATTGCCTTGAAATTGACTTGATTTAATATTTTATTGAAAATTTGAATTATCGGTATGAGCAATACATTTTCTGACGCCCGTAGTCATATAATGTTATATCGTAATTGATGACATCTGAATTCTTATGGGAATATTGAATATATTTTTTTTTAATGTATGTTATGTACTATATCACTTAACATGAAGACAGCATGATTTTAGAAAGTTTAATATATTTTTCCTCCTTCTAGTTACTTAAAAAATTAAGTATAATAAGAATAAAGTCATTCTCAAGAATTTATCTCCTATATTTTAAAACAGAGTATTTCATATGTATATTGGAAAAAAAATATTTTTTCAATAGGACAGTGCTAACTTTTAAAATTAGGTTTCTTAGCATAACTATTCTATTTTCATGAATGAAAGAAATAATACGATTCTATTGTAATCAAACTCTAAATACATGACAAAGTAAACATTTTTAAATTCACATAAATTTAGTAATATGGGTTTTCAAGTTTTAAATATGAATGAATATTCTTTACATGTTTTTTTTATCATTCTATTATTTTGTGACGAGCGTACTAAAGAAAAGAGTTGAAATTGAAACCTTTTTGTTATATAGCGAAACTACTTTCAAGACTAACTTATTACTCTATTACGACTGCATAACCTATATTTCTCTGGTGGGTTTAAGAGTCGCAATTAGTGCTCCTATATTTTTAATTAAAAAGTAAATAAAATTTTAGACGAGAAAGTAGCATACAATTTAGAAGATTCTAATATAATGCAAATATTTTATTATAATCCTAATAATGTAATACTAATATTTTACATAATCTAGTTTTGTTCTTTTGTAGTTGTCGATTAAATTTTGTTTTATAACTTTGGTTATAAAATAAAATTTAATCGACAACAAAAATATTTCTGCATTCGTTTTCTAAAAGTTTGTGTTTTCTTTCTCTGATCCTTTTCCTGATTTTGGACAACGTATAAAAAGGAGACAAATTTATAAATTTACTTAAAAATATATTTTAACATATTTCATTGCATCTTTTTTTTACAGAAATACACTCACTTAAAATAGCATATAAATCATTTACATCATTATAACGAACCCTAGCTTTCTTTCGTTTATAGAGATACTATTAATTTCTATTTTAATATATTAACTACATATATTAACTACATCATCTTTTAGAAAGGTAACATCGTTATTATCTCAACCATACTAATTTAAAGAGTCATTTTGATAAGTTCTAATTTCTATGAGATTGTTTAATTCGGTTGATATTATCTCACGCGATTAAAATGACTGGCCATTTTGATTTAATTACTGGTCCAGTGTAGCATTGCCGCTACACTGGACCAGGAGATGGCTAGTAATTTTATTCCAGGGTATTGTTATTTAAAGAAAAATGCTTTTTAAATTATATAATTGAATAATTGATATTTTAAATGGAAATTCGGGGGTCTTGTTTTTGACCTTCCGCAACCCAGACCTGGACCGCGGTCCACCAATTGCGGACCGTTGCACTAGATAATATTATTAGCGTTTTGAACTTGGCGGTTAAATTCTATAAACCTCTTTAGCACTCTCTTCATATTCTGAAGTTCATTATTTGGTTACATTGTAATATTTGTAATCTCCTTGAAAGCCGAATAACTTTGAAATCGATCGAAATGTTGCGTGAAAAACAACATTTACAATCACAGATTTCAGACGAATATAGAATCTCTAACTTCATTGACGCACAAGTTTCGTCTATCTTTACCTTATCACCTTATTTTTACTGGGTGCTTTAGTATATTTTCAACTTATCCCCAATAGTTTGTAGAATTAAAGCTGCTCGATTATTAATATCAGTTAAATCATACGTGCATACTTTATATATTTTAAAGAGACCCAACTTCACATTATTGTAAATGTCAAAAGTGATTAAAATAACACTTATGATTTGAGGGATGTTTTTGAATGATATCAATATTCTAATTATACCATTTGAGAGAGCATAAAATTAATGTTCGACGAAGTATTCCTTATATTAATTCATATTTCTAGCATTGGCATACAGTTTTGTACACGGCAATTTTGGTTGAATCATTGTAATAGTTTTCGTGCAATCATGGAGCAATGCAAGCGGACGGCCACGCACATTTTACTGATTGGTTTTTAATTTTTTACACGATTTTGGAAACAAAGATGAATGATGCAATTTTGTCCTTCCTCTAATTGTCTGCACAAAGAAAAAAAAGAGGATAAAAGAAATAAATTCAGTGAGAATCCCATAGGAAATTTTTATTTTGGTAAATATCACCTCGAGAAATACACATTAAAGGTGAAAAAGAAACTACATGTCTTCTCATAGTACCATTAAAAAAATTGTGAGGATTTCGTTCTATGTTTGGAAATATAGTACTTAGGTTGGTATGAAATCTCGCACGATGATTGAAATTGTTTCTAAAATGGTTAGAAATAATAGAGTAAAGTTTTTGTTTTTGAGTGTTTTTTAAACAAAAGTTTTACAACAGATATATGTACCTGATGAACATATTTTTCCACACGCGGTATTTTATATTACGCGCATGCTTTTCATCTTTTTACTTCTTTGTCTGTTGGCCTTAATTTTGCTTTCTGCTTGGCTATGTGTATATGGTATTTTCTAATATGTAGTAACTTCGTGAAAATTCTCCACAGATACATATTTTCTATTAATTCGTTAATGAAATGTTTTTGCAGTACGTTTCCCGGAAGTTTTTTATTAAATATTTTCAAAGGTTGTCCACTTTATAGTTTCTATTCATTATTTGAATTAAATGCAAAGAAGCAATTTTAATATATAATAGGATATGAAACAATTCATAAGAGTCGTACGAACAGTTAACAACCGTAAACTTTTTAGTTAAATGAGGGCACTTCTACGTGATATCTGCAAACGAGCAATCCAAATAAAATATAAATTTATTTCATACTAATTTTTGTGATGTTTCATTTAAAAAGTTAGTAAACTTGAAGACAATCTATGTTGACAACTATTCTTGAATTCACTGACGATTATATAAATTACTCACGTAAACCCGTAAATTTGCACATAATCATTCCAGTTCTTGATAAAACTTCAACTGTTTAATCTCTGTTATATCGTCCTAATATTAGCGTACTTTGTCATAAGCTCATCCATTTTGCATTTACCTATCGAAGAAAGACTTGGAGTCTCTAGCAAATTCATAACGAGTCATGGCGAGGCACTTCTCTTTCAGCTTTTAGCGGGTTGCTAATCATTATCAAGGTGAGATTCGCGTCTGATTTAAAATATGTTTTGTGAGTATTATTAATAATGGTGTCCATTTTACTAATGGGTATATTATCAATTAACTTACATATTTTCTTTAAGGGTCAAAAGAATATTAAAGCCTTTAAGCCGAGCTAAATTTATATTTTTTATAAATATTTATATCAGAAATAACTGTAGCTTTGAATGTAAGTTTGAGACAACCTAGTAGTCTCAAACTTACATTGAGACTGCTATGTTGAAGCGGATTCATGTCACGCCTTGACGCGAATTTATGTCAAAGTAGATATTGGAGTAACAAAGCTAAATTACACTCTCATTATATTTTGTAGCAGATCACAGTTTATGTTTTAAGTAAATAAGAATCACGCTAGCTATATATATATATATATATATATATATATATATATGCTATTCCTGATTTTTTTGTAATTGAATCTAAGAACAGATATTTGCAGATATGTCATTCATCGATTTCGTCTAGGTTGCGTCATGTGTGGTCAATAGCATAGACTTTAAAAGTGTTTAGGAGCATGACATCCACTTTGTTCCATGGATGTAAGCAATTTAAGTCTACACCCATCAATTTTAGTTAGTTTTTAAAAATACAGTTTTAGCTAAATGGAGCAGAATTTTTAAACGGAATCTGTGTCATATCTAAATTTTGACGAAAATCTTCCATATTTTGATGTCATTTATAAAAAAATACAAAAGTACTCTATAGTGGTCTGTTGCCTTAATACATAACTACTACTAAGCAAATTTTAATAGAATTTTTATTGATTGTTATTGTAATAAACTATCACGTTTTATCCAACTGACTATAACACTTTATATTTGTTTTTGCTTAAAAGTAATACCATTATACCGGCTAAGAAGAAAAGCTTTGTTATGTCAAATGGTACCATATCCAGTAAAAACAAAATAAAACCCAATTATTAACAGCAACAAACGTGTGCGCATAAAAAAACTTACTCGGTATGTTTTTTATAGGTTTTCCCGTAACTTTCCTCAAAAAGTAATTATGTATAATATTTTACAGTAAATACGAGTAAAGGTAATAAATGCGAATTGTAATTTTCCTCTACGGATTTTCAAGTTCTGTGATTACTACTGATGATACCCACTTCTTAAATCGTTCTGTTTTATTTCAGGTTCTTTCGCTCCTAAATTATGTTTTTATTCAACGCACTCATGTTGGCTCGTATTTATTCTATTCGGTGAGTGTTCTGAATATTAGGTTTATGAATCTGAATATTAGGTTTGAGAATACGCCGAATAAATGACTTATAGGCCAGTTTTACAGGATCAGCTTTGAGCAGTCCATTAGCCAGTAGCTGTATGTTGAACTCTCTACACAGTACTATCATACTACGCGTTTTCATAGTAGACTTTTACTATCCATATTAATCAGATGAATGCTGTCTCAATCTGCTTACCAGTGCTAGCTTGCTAGTCAGCGTAGAAATCACTAACGAATGGTCTTTTTTATTGGTGAATATTTCATAAAGATTACCAAAGGAGGGTGATAAAATAGAAATATCGAAGTGTTGGTTAAAGAAGAAAAAATTAAGAGCAAGCTCTATGATCAGAAAGGGAACTAACAAATCACAATACACGAGAATTCAAATGTTTTCTGCAGACGACTCCTAATCAATTTGATTTCTTTTTGGAGTTAATTGCTCCAAAAATTCATGTAAATGATATATTTATGCAAGATGCTATCCAAGAGTAAAATTATAAGTAAATTTAGCTTATCGTTCCTCAGTTCCAAAAATATTTTTGCAAAGAAACAATAATGCAATAATTTCTATAATAAATATTATTTTTATTAGGAAATCATCCATATTATTTACTACAATTTATATACTATATTTTACACTATATTTTACTTATCCCAACAGAACATGTTGGCATGGTTGCGATTGATTAATTATTCGTTGCAAGCATGCGGCTAGTTTGATTGAAGCATTTGTTGCAGTTGCGGCTAGTATAACTAAAGTGCTCAATAGATTATTGATTGGGGTAGAGCTTGTAGTATAGGGACTAAGCGAATACTATATATATATATATATATATATACTTATACATATATATATATATATATATATATATATATATATATATATATATATATATGAAGATCCAGACACGAAACCAATAAACTTGTACATGCACACGAACATTGGTCTTGGATTAGATTCGTATCCGCTAGTTTTGATTTAGTTGACAGCGCCACTAACAATAGAATTGGCCGAGAAATTATAGAGGGTACAAAATTCCCCCAAAAATCTTAGATATAAGGTAAGGGTTCTGTTTTAAGCTTAACTTGTCGGGATATTACAGTGCCCCCGACGTAGGTTTTTTCCCCAGCAATCAATAATAATAACCAGTAAAAGTTTGTACTTACAATACAATTACGCATATATTAATAAGAAAAATACTTTCACTATTAAATTAAAGTGATATCAAATTATAGTTCAATATATGTACATACTCACCAAATTTTTCCTAATTTCTTTATTTTTAATGATTTTGCTCTTCATTGTAAAGTTTGTGAAAATCATTTTATTTTGGATTTATAAATAATATCGCCTATGATTCGCCAATTTTGTTTTTTTTTTATTTCCATAACTTTGCGATTATGAGTAGCCCAAAATATTTTATTTTCTTTTGACACTTTCTTCTCATTAAAATCACCAGCAAGCATTACCTTTTTGTTGGACAATGTGATTCAAAGATACTTTGCAAATATCTATGTTTTCAAATTCTATTAAATTCCATATATTTTTTGTACCTATATAAAGACAGGAATATCACATTATACACATTACTCTGACATCCTATTTTTGAAAACTTTGAATTGTCGAACTGAACACTGACCGCCGACATTGATCAATCATTGTCTCCTAGCATTCCTATAGGCAAGTTCTGATCCAATAACTGACCATATGGGAGGAAAGAAAAGTTAGCGAACCACAAAGTCAAAATGTTTGAGCTTATTCACCGACAGAAATTGGCTCCCTGTCGTTCTCATCCAGCAAGTAATTGTGGTACAGAAACTGTTTTTCACTCTCTTATAAAAAATCTCCGTAAAAACTATGTTTTACATATTATTTAAATATATTTTTCTGTACTTTAATGTACCTAATTGATGCATATAGTTAACGTAGTCAAAATTTACTGGTATGTCATCTGATTATACGTTTCTATCCTGCGTTCTTTTTCGTGTTGAAAGTATGCATCGCGAGTAAGTGCGATTTGTTATTACATAGATTCGAAAAGCTCGTATTTATTTTAATTGAACCTATGTATTTAATTGAACCTATATATTATGGAAAAAAATATGACAAAAACACTTTTATTAGTAGTTAGGAGTAAAGCTGGTATCATGAGGTTTCTCGTCATACATATGTGCACGTGAAAGTTTAGTTATTTATTTGTTATATATATTTCTTAATTTTAGAGATAGGGAATTGTGACCTTTTTGTTGATATTTTTACAAATATTTTACTTAAAATTCCAAAAAAATACTTTTGCGATCTTTTTAATTAGCCCTTTCAAATAATATTCCTATGTAACTGAAAGCAAAAATGTTACCAACTTGCTTGCTTCAAAATAGCCCGACAAACTTTCTGAATTTCTCACTGTTTTAAAATATACTATTCAAGAATATTCAATATTATGCCAAATTTCAAATATGTCATAGAGTTTTAGAGAAAAACAGTTGTGATAGATGGTTATGGGAAGGTGTAAATGATCGTTTTCTTTTCCATTTAAAATAGGAAATCTAACAATTAAATCAATGTCAAGTGCTGATTTTTCTCATGTACTGATTTTTCTCTTAATGGAAAAAATACTTGTTTAATAATCTTAGATATTCGAAAAATGTGAAAATCGATAGCTTCTCCGTGGATTTGCTTAATGGTGCATTTTTTGGAATTCACCTTTTATTTTTTTTTGTTTCTTTCAGGCGTATCATCAGGTTACAATATTAGCGGGAAGATATAAGTTTTCCATAATCGTATGACGTTTTCACTTCGCGGATACTGTTATAATGTACGCGGACGTATGTTAGATAGTATACTTGAATGGCCACAGTAATTTGATAGAGTTGGGAGCTTAGTTTCCAGAGATCTGAATAATTTTCAATACCCTGGATAGAAATTAATAGCAAATAATACACTACGAGTTGTCATGTATTGGAATGATTCAATATTTAAAATATAGATACATCATTGTATGCTCACCTTTTCTTTCAATGTATCACCACATATAGATTTAGTCTTGCCAAGCATATTTTTTAAATTTTGCTCCCTGTTGTCCCAAACAACAGGTGGGTGTAAAGGAAAAAATTCATACTGCTAATACGAATTCAAAAAGTTTACGTATATTTTGTTGTATAAATTTGACTTTCTTCGTTCCTAGTGGTGCCACTAGCAAACTATTTATTTATCACATTAGTCAAGTAAAAGTTTCATAAACGATAAAATATATAACTAAGTAGACATTAGGTTATTTACTTTATTCATAATTAAATGAAACTACATGATGTAGTATTATTTCTTCTTCCTTTAATTTCTTTACCACGGCCTAGGTTTCGTTGTATTACAAAGATAACATCTTCAGGTGGGCTATTAGCAAAGATAACTGCTAATAGCCCACCTGAAGATGTTATAATACAACGAAAACTAGGTCGTGGTAAAGAAATTAAAGAAATTAGAAATAATACTACATCATGTAGTTTCATTTAATTGTGAATTTCTGCAAATTGAACGCCCAAATATATTCAATTATTAACTTTAGTTTTGGATTTATTGGGCATTGCGGAACATCAAAGCTCTCAGGCTTATAATATATTTGGCAATAACGCTTAGTAACATTATGTTTTATAGCTAATGTAATAAAATTGTTAATTATATAGCATAAATTAACTATTTAATTACAGTGATAAAAAGCTAGTATTGGATTATTTAAGAGTTCGAAAACTATGAAAACCATGACTTATATGTATGGAAAGATACTTACAATTGATCTTTTTAAAGTATTTTAAGAAATTAGTCTCCATATGTATTTTATCAGCAATTATATTTATCAGGGCGTTCGGAAAGCGTGTACCAGTTTGGGCTCTATAGTATATGATTCAATGGTTCTCAGCCAAAAAACTAAACGAAATCTTAAGCTAATAAACAGCGTGTAACTGAATGTTACCATGAAGCCATGCTACTCAATTACTGCAGCAGTTTCTTAGTCTTAAAAATTATTATTTCTCCAGCTGGAATAAAAACTACAAACAATGGCCCTCTGTTGTCCCAAAAAACGAGACTTTAGGAGATACATTCATAACTTTTCTAATAGAAATTGCTTGTTTAAAATTTTGCTTTGGTGACCTCCATACCATTGACTACTGTTTCAATTATGGTATAATGAGAGGTGACCATATCTCTTAACTAGTAACGATTTTATTTAATAATACATCGCTTTTTAGTGCTATGCCTCATTAGAAATGGATATGTTGTTACCTTACTATGATTTTCGTAAAAATGGAACTCATTTGATTTAAAGTCGGTGCTATCTAAATGAACGCAATGTTTTTTTTAGATTTTCTTTTTAAGAAAAGGAAAAATTTATTCTTTCCCAGTCCCCTACCAATTCCCTACCTTGCAAATAATACAAAATTATCTTAGTTACCGTCGTTTTCCATATTAAATAATGTCTGAAACAAGTCCTATTAATTATCTTTAGTCCTATATTTAATATTGTAGATAATTTAATAATTTCATTGCGCAAAATTACAAGTCGTCTTCAATTTTATCTATATACTAGTTTTTATTCTTATAATTACAATTAAAAACTATATAATTGAAGTCATCAATGTGATACTTTATTTTAAATGTTACACAATTAAATACTTCGATGTTGAAATGACTCAACGGTATTTCACGTACCCCCGTTTCTCAATTTTTTTATACTATGTTAAAATATTTTATGTTTGAAAATAACGGCCTTAAAATTTTTAAAATTCGGTTTTTTTCCAAAAAATTGTATTTTCTATAAAAACAATAGGTGCGAATGGAAACAAGATCATTAATATAAAATTACTGTATATTTATTACAAAGAAATAGATAACTCAACTTCATAGTTTTTTAAACACATTTATTTCAACCTTTGATGTTTGAATATATTTAATAAATTCTGCGTCATTCAGGCTAACTGAACTAGCTTTGATTAGATTATGTTTTACAAGCTTCTTCGGGGTTGGTTCTTGATTCCTTCTATTTTAGAGGTATTCTTTTCTTCGTAATAATTTGAGTGATAATAACTAGTAATTTTGCAGTTGTTACCTTTTATGAAATACATACATTGTGAGAATAGTAAATTGTTATTTTAATGAAATAAATTTAAAAAAATAAATTGTTATTATAATTAAATAATTAAAATGAATTATCTAGAGAAGAATGTAAATTAATTCCTCTCAGAACACAACCAGTCAAGTAAGCTTAATATAGACTGAAACTGAACATATTTTTATATATCGTGGAAGGCAAATGGCCGACATCTACATTTACAGGCATAAGTAAGCATTTTGGTACCAAGTTCTCACTAATTTTCATCGCCAATCTACTTATTATTTGAAACAATATTTTTGATGATATATTGATGATAGGGAGAACGTCAAGGTAAAAGAGAAAATCTTATGCATTTCACTTTTTAATTAACTTGATCTTTAACTGACAACTCTGACAATAATAAATAGTTATCATTATTTTTACTGAAAACAATTATAGTATGTTTCATTGTAACCGATGAAAAATGCATTTTAACTAGTTTCGCATTAATAAAGCGTGATAATGAAACCAAAACTTTTAAAGTAATAATGTTCTAAACTTTTCAATTGTTAAGGCCCTACCACTAATAGTAAAATAATCATTTGGTCAACATTATTGTCACCCATGCTATAGATAATACTATTACAACTTAACCATTGTAATATATTTTATGTTTTACTCCTTTTAGAACCACGGGAAAACCTTTCTTAATTTAATTTTTTTCTTTCGTTAGCCTTGGTTAATGTGGAAGTTAGTCAACCTTTATTTTATTATCTGATTTTTCTGTTTTGGTTATAAAATATCTATCACATGACTAAAATAAAAACTTGTTTCACAATTTATTTTTTAATCCATATTCGTGCAAGGAATTGTGTCTTTTTCCATAAGAAAAATAATTGGAATATCTTAATCTGTAGGTTTAATCAAAATTGATAATAATTTTTAATTATTGGCTCTTCATAATATATCCAAAAGTTCAAAATTAAAAAAAAAATGCATAATCGAATTATGCCATTCTATTACTATTATATTTATGGAGATGTTGCGCATATTCAACTTTCATATAACATATTCAACGTGGACTTTGCATTTTGATGTTAATTTTAATCTTATGTACCTTATCCAAACTAACACATTCAACTTAACAAACTAAAACACTTTCACTACAATACTTCTTGATCCTAGTAAAATCATATTACGTTTTTCTTTTTTATTTAAATTACATAATGCAATTCAATAGCACTCAGAAACGAGTAAAATAATCACACTCTGGTAGTAATCTATTTGTATCACGAAAACTCCAGATAAGGTTGTACGCTGCCCAAATTTAAAATAATGCTTTTGGTACTCTAATACAGTCATACTGTATTTCTCTCGCTTAGTAAAATTACGATGAATTTTTCTGTACTTTAATGTACAGAAAAATTCATCGTAATGAGAAAAGAAAAAAAAAATTAACCACAATCTAACTGTGATCTATTTATTTCAAAAATACTGTCGACAGAACTTCACAGTGCCGACATTTACAATGCTTCTTTTATTCTAATGCCATCATGATATTTCTCGGGCTCAGTGTATTATGCTATACGATACAATAGTAGTCAGATAAAAAAAAATAATCGTAGTCTGGTTATAATCTACTTATATCAAAATACTCTACACGAATTGAATATTCATAATAATGCTCCTTGTTTTTTATACGTAATATAAACATATCATATTTTTACATTAAAATAAAGAAAGAAATGTGGACTTTTAGAATAAGATAGATGAACAATTGGAATCTACTTAACCTTCTAGCTGTTCTACTTGTATTATTAGGATCTATTATTTAAACTTCTATTTAAGGAAGAATAATTGGTTATAAAATAAAACACATAAAGTAATATTAACAAACAATAATAACTTGATATTGAAGGGGCTGTTGGAAATAGTTAAAGTTTGATTAATTCGATTTCAAGTTCATATGAAGACAAAATTTTCTTTTGAATTATATTCCATAATATAGTCAACATTACAGAATGTAACATTTCCATGAACAATCGATTATAAAATGTCTACATCATATATATCTATTTATAATGTATGGTATGAATAAAATATGATAGTACCGCTGTGAATAAAATATGATTGACGACTCATCTTGACTTTGCGAGTAACTGTAATAAAAGAAAGCCCTATAGGGGCTTTCATTTGGTAACTGTGAAGAAGTAAGAACTCCAGTAAAACCAAGTGGTGTTTTGAAACATTTTTTTAAATTAATAATTGATATTAATCTAATGGTAAGTGAGTAAAAAATGTACATTTAAAAGGTCTATAGTTCTAATCCTTTACTGAAAAAAGACATAACTAAAGCATATCTAAAATGATAGTATTTGCTTTTTATAGTAAGCTAATTGCAACTCAGAGTGTGGAAAAATAAATCGGCATAATTCTACAGTAGTTTATTAATTCATATCAAATTTAGATAATTGTTACTATAATATTTTTGGGTCCTACTACCATCATGTTTCATTTGACTATGAGCAATGAAAATCGATACGTACGCAAATTTCACTAATTTTTAAAAGCATTTATTTAGCATCTTTTGTGGTCTGTATTAATTTTCCGATCGCTTGGACATTTGAATTTGCCGCACATCCTTACTTCTTGTGATATTCCGGTAATATTCATTGGTATTGATATAGTCAGGGTCTGATTATGGAGGTAGAGGACGGACAAAGGACCTCCTTAACTGTGAATGGTAGAGAAAGGACCTCCTTAACTGTGAATAGTAAACTTGACGGTTAAGCTAAAATTTTAAAGATAGTTTTTTTAGAAATTATAATCCTCCATACGTTTGTTCTATGCTAACAGTAGATTAGTGCTTGCGTTATAATACTAGAAATAAAAAACAATAGCAATTACGATTGTTTACAGTCACAGTATGTGTTCACACTCTTAACTTATTGCAGTCTGCGACAAGTAAGTTTACAAGAACGATAGGTTAAAAGTTGTTCGGGCCTCTCGAACCCTACTATTTCCTAGTTCCGATGACGTAGGAAGTTTGACGATTCATTATATTTTTCAAAATAAATTATATAGTTATATTTTAGTTTTCGAGCTATCGGTTTGGGTAGCTTCAGTTTCTGTTATTTTTAAAAACTTAAAAATTCTGTTAATTTATAAACATTGTTTATAATAAATTTAATAAACATTATTTCCATTATAATAAGTTTTGTAATAAATTTTAAATTTTATAATCATTTATAATAAAGTTTATAAACATTGTTTCAATGTTATGTGGATAAATATTATGTTCCAACTTTAAGAGATTTAGGTGTACAGCAATCGTTGTTAGAAGAAAGTGAATATTTCAATTATGATGAAGTTACTTTGGAAGCTAACGGAGACGAAGAAAACCAATAAATCTGAATCAAATAAAGATTGAGGTAATCTTTGTTGTACGTGTTGTGACAACAAAAAAGAAAATGTTTAAAAAGGAATATATTTTTCTACAAAAAATCATCAAAGCTTTATATGCTCTGAAGCCAAAAAGTAATAAACTTTCACTTATAACGTTGAGTAATATTACTGTAATAGATTCTGACATCGATAATAAACTGAAATTATGGTTCACCATATTTTAACCAACTTATAATTAGGAGAATCACCAAATGAGCGGCACCTTGACTCTACTTTTTGTTTGATTATAATAGATTGTTATGGGTAATATTTGTTTATGACTAATATTACTAGAATTACCAGTATCCGAAGAGTTGTCAGTTCCTAAGATTCTCAACATGAGTAAAGAATGTTAATTTTGTGCTTTTGAATCTGTGCAAAATGAAATCAAAAATATTTAATTTAAATTTTTAGCAGGGTAAATTTCAATCAATACAATTCGTGTTTCGTAGATTTGATAAGACACTCCGTATTATAACTTTCATTAGGCGTGCAGAAAGTTAATACAGTTGTGCACATATTTATCATAGGACATATAAGCAAAACCATCTCCACATATCCGACCACCCCGTCCCTCTTTCTTCCGCTTTATATTGCCATTTAAACAATTAAAAAAAAATTGGTACGAAAAATATGTTTTTTAAGTTTAAGTATCCACTAAACAAACTCAACAAACATTATTTTTTGGCTTGGTGTATTTTTTGCAATTCATCTATAAACTGGATACGTTCAATACTTTTATTTTCCTTTCTTTTTCCATTTATTTAGAATTATAGAAATCTGACAGTTGGTAATATGTGCATTTTATCAACAATAAAAATAAAATAATATCGTTTACTGAAAGCTTTAATACATATACAAGTTTGTATAAATATTCGTGATCGCCCTTATTTAAATAGTCTTGATTTATATTTTTTAAACAATTTCAGTTAACTTTTTGCAAGTAAAAGCACGCTTTACCGATTAGGAATGTTATGAGCATTTGAAAAAAATTGCATAGAGAAAATTCCTGTAATGATTGTAGGGAAAAACGAAACCACATAGGAAAATTTAATTTGGGAATGATGATCTCCCCGTCTTCATTTTTTTGTACGGAGATTTATTTAGTATTCAAGAACTTCTTTATTTATTTCAATGATAATATCAAAGTTCGGTATTTAAAGTATAATTTTGAAAATGTATATATACAAATACCTTCATATGAAAAACAAGACTAAAATGTTTTGATATAAAACTATTTGTATATATTTACCTATTGCGCTCATTATTAAATATACGAGTATAAATACTTTTTATGGCAGCAAATGAAAAGAGGCTATAATTTAAGAAAAATAATCTTTAATTTTAGTCAAAGAATACTCCGAAATTACAAGTATGATTGTTAAAGTTATGTCGTAATAAAACCCTTATGATTTAAACATTTCCGTCTACCATTGCCCACATATTTTCCACAATTTTAATTCTATGTATATGAAATGTATGTAGATGGCTTATATAAGGATTTCAATTAATACATAATAGGATTTCAAATTTTACTTATCCTATCGAGTGTTTTAATCTCTTGGGCCAAAAAAAATCGAACTACTAGCAATTTAGTAGAATTTTCAAAAAAAAATATTTCAATTAAGTAAAATTAACAATTTCAAGATATGTGGACAACTACCCAATCCTGTTTTTTGCGTATGGTGACGTTGGCCCGGTATTATTGACATAATTTTGATAACAATCTAATAAAGAAAGATCATAAATATTATTGCACTCTAGCTACTGCAATTTTATTTGAAACAAAAATAACATAGTTTTTTTTTTGAATTTTCATAAATGTGTACATTTGGAGTGTATTTTATATACCCATTTAAATATGTTTTGTGTAAGTATTAATTTAGTTTATTCTTATATGATTATAACGTACCATAAACAATTACAGAGATAAACTATAAAGCTATTAATACAAAACATAGTAAATTTTAGTCGTAGTTTTTAATTGTATACATGCGTAAATCGACGTTTTCCTAGAGCGTTAATGAAACAAATATAATCTTGACGAGACATACGTAATCAATTTTGAAGTGCTAACTATGTTGTTAGGAACCTAGCTGAAATTCTGAATATTTGGAGATAATTTAAATTAAACCAGCCGCTTAAGTGTTGCTGTCAAGTGGGCGAAGTTATAAAAGTCCTCCATTAAACAAAACATGACATTAATTTAGGTTGTACGTGTATAGTAATATTAATGGACATATTCTAGAAGACGTATTTAATAGATTATGGTAAATAATTCGACACTCATTGACAGTACTATATTGAAGAAATGTATCTTTAAATACTGCTTAGCTTCAACAATAATAGAAGGGTAAAACTTTGGACAGTCAAAGAGAGGAAATTTGAAATTTATCAGTTAAATTATATATTTCACAAACTACCTGTAAATTAACCCCTTTGCCAATACTTTTGTATAGACGTAAAGAAAGGCACACCCTCTCCCTTTATCTCACATGCATATTGAATGTATTTAAAAACAAGATATGAAATCCGTTCAGATCCTCATATACATTACAATATATAAATGCACAAAAAAAGGAAAAAGTCATGAACAGATATCTAAGAACACAATATATCAACGAAATTGCATGGCGAAAAAATAATCTTTAAAACTGTACGTATATATATATATATATATATATATATATATATATATATATACAAATATATATATATATATATATATATATTACCACTTAAATTTCCATCTAAAGCGTATACCTACTTTAAGCCAGTGAATTTTTTAAATAAAGTTACATGAACTAATTCTAAAAGTTTCACTGGGTGAAAAGTTGTATTAGTCAGTTAATTAGACAATAAATACATTTTTGCAAAATGTACGTGAAAACCACGAAGAAACGTGAAATTATAACATTTTTCCAAGCCGGAACTTGTTTGAAACTAAACATAAAGAGTTGTATAGAGACTTGCAACAGAAAGAGTGCTATTCCCGCTTTCTTCTTGTTCTTCACAGTTCTATAGAATGTGACATTTATCTTAGGAGGTCCGAGATAGAAAATTTTTGAAAAGAACTATTCTCTAGTCATCATTTTTTTTCTTGAATACAGAAACCATAAAGGTAGTGGGGTAGCTCCGATATTTAACAATGTTGTGAAGATTAGATGCTGAAAAATTATAATAAAATGTGTTTTAAGCACATTTACATCGCTTATTAAACTGATCGGTTTAAATCTTTATTATTAAATACTCACGCAAAATATTATTACCAACCAATAGCTTATATTACAATTGGTTTATGATAAAATACTTTTCATGCCCAATCTATGTTTGCAAGGAGTCAGCGAGTAATCAATATTTGAAACGACCTATCAATTGTACGTTTATGTTGTGGAATGTGGGGTGTAAAAACCAATTTACCTGTTCTATTCTCACATTTTTTATTTTCTGTTGCACAAACTTCAGTATGAAGACACACAAATGCTTCATGTACACTAGACGACTAATATATGTGACAGATATTTTAAAAACGTTGCATTGCTAATATTCTGAATGCTTTCTAAATCTGAACCACACAAAAGGGATGTGTCGCATAAAATCATACATTTTATTGTTTATAAGTGAATATTTATTTTTGAAATAACTTTGTATGTTTTCTTGATACCCTAAACTATAGGCTAATAAACGAAAAAAAATATTTTTTTTTTATTTTGCTATATATCAAATTACAAATACAAAATGAGATAAATTAAGGAAAATATGGCAAGAGTCTGACTTTTCATTAGCAAGTAATAATGTTATACATGTATCTATATATTATTATGTTTCATTTAAAAACTGTTAGACGAATTGACATTGTTTTTGATAGATTCAGTATGGACCCATATTGTGCCCAAATATTTTATTGATAGCAGCTTTGATGGTCACGTACAAAAGGCAAACTTGCGTTAAATTAAATTCAGTTTAAAATCGTACTATCAATAATGTGAAATATTTATTAAAATTTAACTTCGAAATTTGTAGCTAATGATCATATAAGAAGATAGTAAGTTTTTTTATCTTTCACGTTTTTATTAAAGTTTGTGATAATGTATGTTTGTGATAACTTGTGATAGTTTGTGATAACTTTGAAAGAAACATTTATTGTTTTCAATTGGATACTTGTAGTTTTTCCAGCTATATATCAGATTCAGACAATCGTTTTATAATCATGTTTATGACATATCGATCTATAATTTATAGTTTCAAGATGCAATCAAATTTAATAACGTAGTATTTAGAGAATGTGGTGTAATAAAATAAAGCTCTTTTTTCTGCGTGCATATAATAACCCAAAGATATTGGAGAAAATGAACAATAATAAGCATGCTTCAGTGTAAAATAGTAATAAATCAGTGTAAAATACTAATGGATCATTTGACAATACATTGATTAAATACAGACGATTAATTGAAATAAGATGCTTCAATGTCAGGATTTGTACGTCATTCTATAAAAAGAATTATCCGCCGAGATCAATTCTCCAAAGAAGAAGAAATTGTATAATCAATTAGGGCGCAACGAATTAAAATAAAGCCGCAGAATAAAGAAAGAAAGGCGAAATTTAAAATCCTCAGAACGAATATAATGATACTTATATTCGTAAACGTTTTAACAACAGAAAATATACTAATTACAGATGGCAACTTTGTTGAAAACAAGAAAATTGTGAGGCAATAATATGAACACTTCTGATTTCGTTTATCGAATGTAAAGTTCTTTAAACATGTGTAGCTCATTGGTTCCAATTTGTGCGATTTATGAATTAATCAATATAATAATCAGAAAAAAAGATATGGTATTCGTAGTTTGGTTGTTCTATATTACATATTTTATACGGAACTAGAGTAAAAAAAATATCTTTGGAGCCATTGTTAGATTTGTTTTATTAGCAATATATTTTTCTCATGTAAAGCCAATCGGACTACTTGTATTTGAGCTTAGCGTTATTCGATGGAGTGAACAAGTGGTAAATATTTTATAAAATTATTGCATATTTTTGTAGAACAACAATTTAACAAAAAATAAATGGACAATTTTATATGGATAATTGAATTAAAAACATATACAAACTTATGCATATCGTTTAGTTACTTTCAACGATTTGACTTTCTTTTAATATATTTTATAGCTTTTGATGATACATAAATAATACGTATATCTGTTTATGTTCCTGTTGTAAATTTATTTTATTTTCAGTTATTTTACTATTTTTATTCATTTCGAATATATGTTCATTTACGAACATTAAAATTAACTATGAGTGGTATATATAATTATGCCATATTTTCAAGATGTAATTGTCTGAATTTGGTATATTCTGTCGTCACACGATGTCTTTGTTTGATAGTACAAAATATTCTCAATTTTTTGTGATCCATTTTATGAGATGAATAAAAATTATATTAGATAAATTACCCGTCAACGCCATTTTAAATTGACACTAATATTGGATTGCTGATACAAATAAAAAATAATTCAAGTGATGGATAAAATAAGTGAGATCTTTCGTTCAATTATATTTGTGTTTGTTCAGTCAATATATATTAAATTTTCTAGCCTAATTTATTTATTAGTAATTTTTATTTAATAGTATATCGTTTTTTAAATAAAGTATTTTACAAATTATGCATATAATTTATTTATGGCAAGTTAGATTATTTTTTCAGGGCAAATATTATATATAGAATATAATAATATAAAAATAGATAAATTAGATACTGTTAAGTAACATTTATCAATATCGTCAGGACTTCGCCAATCACGGATAATATCTTTTACATACTTTTACTGATACATTTACTGATACATATAAGCGAGGCGAACTCGTAAATTCCCCCTCCCCCCTTGTCCAATAATTTTATCATCATTGTTTTTAGACTGCATTTCCTTTATCACGCAGTGGTTATTAGATCCACAGTTTTGGAGGTTAAATTTTTTTTTAGCATAAATTTAGTAATATATAATATAAAAATGTGTTTGTCCAAAAGTATGTAAGTTAAGAAAACTAAAAAGTAAAGATCGTTTTCAGCAGTATAATATCGTTATATTTATCTAACTACGGGTGTCAGAAATGGAATGAGAAAACATAGACAGACGTAGCAAAATTTCTTTTAAATTTTGTCGATTAATAATATGATTGATTAATTTATGGACAATTCATAATATTTCGAATGTCATCTATTGAGCACAAGGAGTCGTATTTTTATAAAATTATTCACGACGGTATCGGTATGGACTTTCACTCATACCAACGTTTATGAGTTTTTCTAAATTATTAAAAAAAATAAATAAAGCCACTTGTATATTCTTGAACTTGTACCTGTGAACTTGTTACACTTATTTTATGAAAATTGAATTAATTGTGGTCAATCTAAAGTTACTTTTATATTTTATGACTTTGAAAATATTCCCACCAGGAATAAAACTTTAATACATGATCGGTCTGAAAGATAGCTTAAAACTCTAGAAATGAACAAAATTTACTTGCATAATATATCTACTCCCCAAATACTTGCGAAATATAATGTTCAAGATAGTCATTGTTTTTAACTAATTAAGTTTTTTTGTAACGTATTACAGATTTCATTTAGCGAAATAATTGATAAACGTATTATTATATCAAAACGTACATAATAATATTCAAATACATATATATATATATATATATATATATATATATATATATTTCACCTAATAATGTGCAAATTATATTTTTTGCATAATTATTCAACCTTCTATCTTCATTAAACTGATGAATAACAAAAAAACCTGATGTTAAGCTTCATGAAACTAAATCCTTATTTGATTATTTGATATTGGAAAATTATAAATAAAATAGATGAATTCTTTTATTTTTCTCGTTGTATTTTTTAAAATATATTGTCATATACAGTATAAACCAGTACGTTGCTAAACTAAATTAAAAAGAATAAATGTCACTATGCGAATGCCCAGTAGACGGTCATTCTCAAAGAAGTCGTTTATTTATCGATCCGAATCCACCTCTCTCCTGTAACGCCCGCGTAGTAGATTTTGTAAAGAACTTCATTCATTACGTCGGGAATATTCTTGACTTTCCTGCTAATCCATATTTCAGGGACGACCTTCCGATTACTAACACCATGTTGATTTTGCAAATTATGTTTTAGGTTTTCTTTAATATCGTTTTCAACTTATGCAAACACTTAAACAGCAGCGGTTTGAATGTTAACAAACAAGCTCTCGTTTTATTCCGCAAATAACAGATAACATTGACCATTTTTTGTTAACAACTTTTTATTTCCAGCTCGAATATCCTGAGGTACTTGCAATTATAATTAATCTCAGTAATATACATAGTTACTCCTGTTAAAAAAGAGCTGTATCTAGCTACTGATCAATATGAAGAAATAATTGGTGTTGAAATCAAAAACATTCTCATTCTAGATTATTATATGGGAAAAGAAGCATACGCATAATTTTATCTACATCATTACGCTCAATTATCAGTCTATGATTTTGATGGTTAAAATCTTCTACAATATAGGCGAGGATATATTCGAGGTCAATAGGCAAGTATTTTTTAAAAAAACACATTATTTAATGTTGTTCGAAAATAGAGGAGATACGCTATAAAGATGATAGTTTCTTCTTCTGAATAATTCTCAGAATTATTAAAGTTTTATCCCAGGAAGAAATTTTGTGAAATGTTCCTTCCTGTGTTTATATAATCGAAATCCTAATGGAATTTAATGACATATGTTATTAAAAAGTAATATAATATGCTCGTCTTTGAAAAAAGGAATAGATTTTAAAGTAATTAATTCCGTAAAATTGAATAAAAGAATTGAAAAATAAAATATTTTTCTTTAAAAAATAAGCAACCTTGTTTAAAAATGGAAAATTCTTTCTGAATCATGCTTGTAGAATTTTCTCATTAAACGTAACTACCATAATGGTGAAGCTTAAATTCTGAGGTTGAAATTTATTTATCATTGTATATACTATTTTGGTTAGGATGTAAACTGAAAAAAGTGTTCTTATATATTAAACTCCTCAATTAAATATAACATTAAATCAAGAAAAGCAAAAATATTTGTTCTCAGAAATCTGACTACAAATAATCGTTAAAGTTCACATCCTATATCACCTCACATCATTGTTTTCTCTTATAATAGAAAAAATAATGATACCTAGAGGAAACAATGAACATAGTTTATAAAACAAACTCATTTTATATAGTATTGTATATCCATAAAAATCTCTATTCTAAGTCTTATATTCTAAATCGGTTTAAACATTTAAACTTGATTGCGAAACGAAAATACGGTTAACAGTCGATTGTGAAGTTTGGATGTAATAAAGCAAACTGAATGACGCATCATGAAAAATTTTATGTTTTGGAAGAAATGTGGTTAGATTTGAAACTATTTTCATTCGTTTTAAGTACTTTCCCATACATTGAACTAAAGGATTTTTATGGACCCTAACGAGCGAGGTGCGTGAAAGTAAAGATTACTTAAATTACGTCAAATGCAATAAGAAGATAGTTTTCAATATTTCCGAGAAAGTGCATCTCTTTCGCCAGATATGAGATCAGTCTCCAAAATGGCGTAGAGTGCTGCCCCACTATCATCTTTAACTTTTAATTACTGTTGTTAAAAATCTAAAAATAAATGGAAAAACACAATCTGAGAAGAAGTTTAATGTACAATTATTTCTGTCAACTTGCATTAATATATTTGATCTAGTTTTTCTACGATATAATGCAGTTTACAGACTTCGTAAAATTTCCTAGAAATAATAACATATGAACAAGTAACTACACACATAATTTCATCGTAAATACTTTTCCAATTTACGCAGTTTGTGTCTCGCTTTACTGTGGGACAAAAACTACGAATAAATGACTACAAAATTTCAGACATCCTAAGTTCCTAAATGTAATAGACGTTTAAATTAGAAATAAATATTTGAAATTAAATTTTTTTTAAGTTTACATACCAATAACATTGAACCATTGATACTACACTAAAATAATGTTAGCTTTCCTCGGTTACTCAAATACTATATGCACATAGAGTCTTGGGGCCATTTCGACTGGACGTCGTAAGACAAACTTAATTGCTCAAAATCTGACGCCACACAAATTATTTTTTAGAATACATTTATTGCAAAAGAAAGAAGCACAATAAACGATTAAAACACATTTATTTCAAAACACAGTGGACACAAATAATAAATATACCATTTACTTACTTCATCATCAATTTTTCGTCTACTATAAACTTTTCTCTATTGTTTCCATTTGGGGGTTTTCAAACTTCCAAATTATTTTTAGATGCCTTTTCTGACTCAAATTTTTAAAGCAACACTTTTATGTCCCTTATATGCAAATGTGCATTAATATAATCATCACTTGCAATTATTGTTCACTTTCGTTTTAACTTAGTACTGTTATTATTAAGTCATATCTGTATTTTTACACTAATAAAAGAAATTACTTCATGTATAGCTGAAGCCTCGCGATTATTTTATTGAAAATTTATTTCAAAATTAACGAATTTTAGGTCTGGGTTTATTTAGGGATATAACTAATTTATTGGTTAAACTATACTAAAACTATATCTTTTTTTTTATTCTCATTTAGACATGGATAACGATTTTTTTCTAAATTTCTATATAATATAAATATAATAAAATAATAAAATCTTCCTCTTATTAAAATATATTGATTGAAAGCCATATAGTTAGGCTTCTGAATGGTAAATTTCGCCTCATTTTATAGAAAGACTACAATATCACTAAACTACTACTCGATTGTTAATCAAGATCGCATAAAAAAATCGTCACAGTATTTGTCACAGCAGTTGTCTACGTATCTCGAAATTGTAAATTCATTGAAATAATTTAATTTGAAAATTGTGATGAAATTTTCAGGAATAAACGTAGAATTTTTAATTTTTTTTAAACATATGTTTAAACAATTAAACGGTAAAAATATATATTTGATACTATTTTAAGGTATAATATTTAACAAATGGAGCGTGAAAAAGTGTAATATTTTTTCGAAAAACCTATCTTGACATAGATTTTAAGCCTACCAAGAGGATCCGCAAAAAATTGTCTTCAATCCTAATTTGAATATATGATTTTAAATTGAAAAAAGTAACATTTAAATTTTAAGCCTCTGCTCGCAAAGTTTCATGCACATAAGTCTACTACTGAACTAAATAAGAAAAAAAGCTGTGAGGTTGCGAGAGACGGGCAGATGGACATGACGAAATTATAAGGGTTAAAACAAAGAGATTTAATATGAACTTCTAAACAGAAACAACCAAAATACAAATAGAGGCAAGGTTTAATATGATCAAATTGACTTTGCAAATAACATATTATCACACGTAAAATCATGACTACAGCAGTTAGTAAAACTATCCTGTTTAAAATAAATTGCAGCTAGAATTTCATTCTCTGCAGATAGAAGGAAATGACAATGATTTAAAATCTATAATATTAATACGAGTAAGAAGATATTAGTGGCAATTCTACAGAGTTATGGATTATACGCGTGGATATTTATAGCATACGAAATATGTCATATAGTCTTGGAAAACTTAATTCCATATAAGTCATGAAAGTTTTTCTCAGAAACTACACTTTGTAACTTGTATCTTTTGCAAAAAATCGTACATTCTCTTTGCGAACGCTAATCCGCTTAAGTTTCCGTGTCAATCAATTTTATTTGTCTCAAGGCTTACTCGGATAGTAAAAATATGCCCAAAGTAAATTCGCCATAGGCATCCTAATACACTTACATAATACCAGTGACTCGACTTGAATCAACTAAATGAGGATATACGCTTCTTAGTAATCATCAACTGCGCGATCAGGCAATCAACCACTCTCTAGAATTCTTCTCATTTTATTTTAAGCCTTTTTTTTATTATGTAGATAATATGCAAGTTTAGGTTAACTTTTATTTTCTATCGGTAACGTTTTATTTATGTCAACATATTTTAAAAACAATAATGATGTTTTATTATTTCTTAAGCCAGTTACACAAACGAGTTGTTACAATTTTCAAATACAAAACCGGAAAATTTCTCTACGTTGCTTCATATTGGCTGAGGTAAATTAATAGTGTATCAATTAGCTAGGTAAAAGAAAAAGCAATTCTTTTTAAAGCTTTTATTTTGATTTAATACTAAATATTATATCAAACATAGTGGTCAGTCGATAATATGATTATTCAGACCTTTTTTACGGTTTGATCTAATCATTTTTATAATTTTTAATAAGAAGTAATTACTAAAATTTAAAAATATATATATCAAATGAAGTTGTATTACAATTACTTTGACAAAAGTCTCTCAATTTATCGCATATGTCGGTAACTGAAATTTCATTTCATATATAGTTCAAAAAGAAAGCAGAAAAAATATCGAAAATCTTTGGTGAATTGTTATTTTCAAATTGACACATTAATGTATATTTATTCCATCCATTTTGTTTAAAATAAAATTTGGTTCCCTGTTAGGTAAATTTTAAAAAGTTGAAGAGCATGTATTATAAATGATTAAAGAAAAAAAGTTGTCTAAAAACACAGGAGCTGCTTTATAAAAATGTAACATGGTAAAATAGATAAAGTGTTTAATAAAACTTACTAGAACATTGAACATTTAAATTCCCATGATCTATTTATATTAGTGCTGAAATTCTCAGAACGTAAATTTTGCTCGGACTTACAGAATTGTTTTATTATTACTTTTATCATTATATGCAATGTAACAACGTGTTCTTAACATTAAAATCTATCGACGCATTAAATATTAAAGTCAACCTTAAAATTATTGGTTAATCATCAAAATATGTCGGAAAATTTAATCACATAGATAATAAAAAAAAAAAATTGAGGTTTCGTGGGACCCACAACAGAAGCTAAGCTTCTTAGGCATCGCATATAAAGTTCAATTTTTCAAATAATTATTATTATAATGTAGTATCTATAAAATAATAAATAATAAATATTTTTAGAAATAATTTGCGAAACATCGGTCATACAATAAAAACACTTGATAAAAAACGTAAATACACAAAAAGTTTAGGTTATACCGAGTAACTGGTCACGTGAGAAAATGATTTCTATTTTCTATTACATACGCATACGTGTAGTACCATGTACGCACATTCTCTTGTTGGGACAATTATATGTACACACACATACATAGATACGAAGAAAACGAAGGTCAGAGAAACGAAGTCAGCGCTACGCGGTGCCTGTTGCGTTCTTCTCAGTTAGACTTCCGTTCCTAAAGTTCGTTAATAAAAATATTTATTACATTAATAACGGCATTCTTTCCACTTCAACTATGAAATAGCCCTTATGTGGAAAATATTGGTAAATATGTCTGAATATATATATATATATATACATATATATATATATATATATATATATATATATATATATATATATATATATATATATATATATGTAGATAAATATTATATTCTATTTTTTTCTAGATTCTGACCAAAAAGAAACTAAAGAAAATAAGAAATAATTCAACACGAATATATCGATCATGTAATTTTATTTGTGAAATTCCAGCTAATCATAAAAGAATAGGAAGAACATAGCAAAGTAAGGGCCCACTAAAACTATCTTAAGAAATAATTTCACATTTTTTTTCCTTTAAAACCATGCTAAATGCTGCTTATAAAGCTGGTCATTTAACCTCGTTAAGCATATAAATATATTAAACCTAAGATTCTATTAGATTTTTAAGTCTCGTTTTCCAAAAAAGTACGCTAATGAAAACAGCTAATATGCACTAAAAACAGACGGCACATTTTATCATCACTGATCATCGTGTACTAATAAAGAAACCTGTTTAGTACGAGTAGAACTCACGCTAAGGCGCTTTCATACACATTACGCTTATATAAATATTTAAGCTTATTTGTATTAAACCTAAATATTAGAATTATTATCCACCGTTTACAAATATATTTTTCTTAGCATTTTTTTTCTGTAAATTTTGTCGCAATCGAAAACTAAGTTGCTATGTACTAATGCGGCTATATACTCATGATTATTTTCTTTGAAAAACTATTGAATTTTCAAGGGCAAATATTACAGAATGAAACACATGTAGACATTACATTTTTTTATGAAACACAAATATTCTAATTCTATTACATATTAAAATGAAATGAATGAGTCATACTAACTAAATACGCCTGTTAATTGCGATTTAGACTTAGTTATTTTACTTTTAACAATCTAAAGAATATGACAAAATATCAAATTAATTATTTTCTAATAGTGTTTAAAAGCAGATTATACCGTATAATTAAATATTGTAGTAAATTAGTTAAACAGATAAATAATAAACAACAATCGAGGATGTGGCAAGTAACTAATTTTTAGATTGGAAAACAAGCAAACAATATTAAGTTGGGAATTCAAAATCATCTATAAGAAGGTGAAAATTAATCGATAAACCAAAATTATCAAGCCCCCTTATGACTGAGCAATAAAAAAACATAATTTGGCAAAAATAGGATTATAAGTTGTGATATCGAAGAAGTAATTACACTCAGCTATTTGATTTTTTAATGGTCGTTCATGAATTTAAAACTTATAATGCAATTCGAACGAAAAGACTTGCTTAAAAATATGATATAGTTTATATTATCATAAGACACATTTGAACTTATCTCACTGCAAAAGTAACTACCGCATCATATCTTCACTCCGTGCCTCGGTTTTCATACAAACTCATTTCTTTGTGCCATGTATATATATATATATATATATATATATATGTATATTAGCGTCCATTATCACAACGCTAGTATGTATTATATATATATATATATATATATATATATATATACTAGCGTTGTGATAATGGACATAACCTGCAATTATTTATGCATTGAAGGGACCTATGTCCAGCAGTGGACTGAGACAAGCTGTTGATGATTAAAAGATGACAGTATTGATTTCAGCAATATAAATCTCTGTATTGCATCAGCTAATTAATAATCGATAGGGCGAGGGCACAAGAAATCCAAGATAAGTTAATTTATTTTTAGATATAATGCATTAAATAAAAAAGATATTTTACAATAATAAAACAGTGTTAATTTTAAGGTATAAAAAATAAAAATCGATCCGAGCAATATCTTTTCATTATACAAAACTTGCATAATACGTTAAGAGTATCGTATAACTGAATTTTTATATCAGTTAATGTATTTTTAGTATAATTAAATTTTGTATCAGTTAATATATTATTATTTTTTATTTACATCGGCAAAAGTTTACAATTTGTCGATGCAAATAAAAGATGATATCAAAATTTAAGTTTAATTTCCTTTATATATTTCTTGTCATCTAACACTGGTATTTACCTGACCTCATCATGACCTCGACAGGTGGGAAATTTTAAATTCAATCAAAGAATTAAATTCGATAAAAATTAAAATAGATACACCATTTTATTTTTCTGCTGGATTTCCATTGTGTTGTTTCAACTTTATTATTTTCTTATACAAAGTAGTAAACAATTTTATATTTTTGTCTAGAATTTAAAAAAAAATGGGATGTGGCTGTGTCATGGACACGGCCGTGTGTTGTACGTGAATATGTCTATGACACGGGTTATATTGAAACGTGCACTAGCTGCGGCCCAATGTGTCTTCATAATCGTAGTCATAATCGTAGCTTTAACGAAACAAAATATATAATATATAAAAGATATACTAATTGCAAATCTCGATACGCATCCAAATAACCTCGAAATAGCGGCGCTTCCGCCTCCACCGCGCGCAATACGTCACTGTTCTCGCTTATCGTAATAAATTCTGTGATTCTTTAGCTATCTAGTGGTATAATTTAATTTTAGATTTAGAGGATAGATTCGAAACTGCAACGCCAAACTGTATCTCCCGATTTTGTTATCATTAGGTTTTTTGGATTGCCCCCGTATGGAGGCAAATTTATAGACGTATTCACGTCAAAGTAATTTTATTTAAAATAAGGTTTTACATTAAATTTTATTATAATTTTTTTTTGTTTTAACATTTAATTTTTTGTAATAAATTATTCACATTAAATTTAAAATTAATTTCAAAAGTAAATTGAGCTATTTTAAACAGTTAAATTAACGAAATGAATTGTTAAATTTACTTAAAAAAATCTAAATTAAGTTTAGTTAGTGATGAAAATAAGTGAATATGCTGAAAAATTAAATTATTCAATAACTGATAAAGTAATAATGAAAATAAATGAATGTGTAGAATATTTGTAAATTTTATATATCTAATAAATAATTAAGTAAACATTTATAATTTAAAATGCAAATAAATACATATCGAATTGAAAGCTAAAAATAGAAAGCAGAAGCAAAGAAAATAGACAGATGATTGGCTGAAAATAGAAAGCCAGCAGAAAAAAAAACATTGACTTATACCGAAGCAAAATTGTCATTTCATATTGTAGCAAAAGTAGCGTTCGAAATTTTACACTTTTTTCAGGCTAGCTTCCGTTTGCCAGTATGTATTTTATTATCCCTTTAAATACAAAAATCCACAATTATACATGCATATTTTCTAAACTCAATAATGATTCGTTGCATTTATTTTTTTCGTATTGTAAACCCATGCAATCAAACAAGTAATTCAATTTCTTATACATATATAAAAATATACATATATTACATTATAGGCGCCACAGAATACCATAGGAATTGAATGAGATATTTAATCATTTGATTAATTAAAAAATTGCCCAAAGATTTATTTCTTTGTTCAAGAATCAAAAAAATATATTTAGAACAAATATTTAAATACTGTACAAATACCTTTTCCAATTGTTGTCGGCGTAGAAACGTAATGAGTAGTTTCAAGCAAAAGAGTATTAAGTTTAGTAACAATTCATTTAAAATGTCGCCTCATTGCTATAGTAATACTTTACTATCGTAACGTCACAAATTTATCTACAATAAAATATTATTTAATATGTAAGCCCCGGATATCATTTGAGCCCAAACATAATAAATTAAAACGCGACAAGCAAAACGTTAATTTTGTTCAGTTTTATCGCGAGTGCTTTTTAGGTATAGATATTCCGAGACACTATCCGAGATCTACATTAAAAGGCAGTGTGTTGTGCCTAAATTAATCTGCATACACTTATCGTATATTCCTATAACGTGTGTTCTTATTAATTTGGATAAATATCACCTACCATATTAAAATTTTCTCATAGCCTCATATTTCATTTAGTTGATTCCTCTATAACGTCTACTTTTTTAAAATTTGAAAACTGATTTATTATGAGAGATGTGTATGCTGAAATTGGAAGGTTTATATACGTATAATATTAGTGTCTCATAAGTCAATACAGTGAACCTAAATATTCGTATAAATTAAAGGCAATTAGTGTATATCTAATATGGTAATAAATGCAAATACATAATTTTTGGTCCTCCATAAAGTAAGAAGGATCACGATTATATTGTAATTCAAAATAGTTTGATCAAAATAGATTTTCATAAAATTGTACTAGTCCGTATCTTTTCGTCCCTATAAATAATTTTCGTATGCACAGCCAATTGTCGGTAGTAACTTTATTAACTAAGAGTAGTTAAATATAATTTTAATATACTTAAGGATATATACATTTAGTGCGAAGTATACAATTGCAATCGTGAAATGCATAAACTAAGGCATAAAATATAGAGCTCCCATTAAAAGGAGTAGAAATAATTATATGTGGTATGGCTTCTCCAGCTACTGAGAGAAATAAGATTTTCATCGTAGTAGAAAATGAAACTAAGTAGGAGTGGAAACAAAAATACCTTCGTAAGACAAAATTCAAAATTACAAAAAATATCTCTGAAATTTTGTTAGCCTTGGCCGAAATACCAATAAAAACAAAATCAAAAATAAAAGCTGTCAAACCACGAAATTTTTAGAAGTCAAGTAAATATTTTAATTTGTCGCAGCAGAAATAGCAAAATGTCCAAATGCGAGTGTTAAAAGACTGCGAGCGCCGAACCTCCTTGCGGCGTTGGCATGTATGCTTCGCCGGAAAACTTCGTTAGTGTCTTTTAAGGCATTTCGAATTTTCAGCAAAATTAATATCATAATTGATTGGTATTTCCATGGTATTTTCACATAAATCTATTAAAATAATTTATTTTACTTTAAAATATTTAAATTTAATGTTTAGAAATGTAAATAGAAAAAATAGCTAATAAAATATAAAACAAAATTTTTCTTTAAATTAGAATCTAGTAAACTGTTTGAGAAAAACTGCATCAACAAATTATTCGAAATATTGCAACCAACACCACTCACACTTGACTGATTTCGCGAATATTTCATACTTTTTTATAAGACAATCAGCATGTGCCAAATTTCGTTATACTAGAATAAATAGAGGTACCTAATGATCTGTCCGTGCATGAATGGGTCAGCCAGTGAGGGTTAACATCTCAGGGTCTATTTAGGCTACAGTAATGAGATTTGTTATTCTTCACAAGGACCAGTAGGACATTATGAAGATTTATTTGAACATTTATTTTAAATAGAAATAGACCTACAGGTCATCAATACTTGGCACAAACCATTTGGTGTAAATAGAGTTCGGTTTGAGTGCAGCCGGTATAACGAGGACAGCGCTTTACAGTGAGCTTAGATGCATCCCTAAAATAGGTTATGACTTGCTTGCACCATCGTGCCAAAATTTGTAGGTTAAAGTTTCATAGAGTTACATAGAGTATTAAAATTTCTTACTCTCCGCCATGGAGTTGGAATTAATGAAACAGAATGTCAGATGATGTACTGATATGATAATATACCTCACATACATCTCACAATTGGTATGAAATTCTTTTTTTGAAATACCAAAATTAAGCAGGCACCGATTTACACATATTTAAGGTGAAATTTGAATGCTCATCCTTAGCTAATTTCTAAGAATGACTAAAGACATCTCCTTTTCACTCGTAGAGCAAATAGTAAGGCAGTTTTTTTTAATCTCGCATAGTCATTTTTTTCATTACTATTAAATTTGTATGCATATGACAGGTGTTTAATAATTGCAATTATGTAAAATGTATACAGTTTTCTCTTATATATTTCTGATTTTTTAATTTAAATGTGTGTGAATCTAGATTCCTGAGATGATGACTACTTCAAATAAATACTTCTTGCATTTACTTTATGTTGCCGTCATCTCTTATAATTTAAAAGGAAGTGATGCGAAATTATAAAAATAAAACAACGCCTCTTGTAATATAGGATTAACAGAAAACTTCGTAAAAACAAATTTAACATGTACCATTATCACTCTTGATTATATTTGCAGATATTTCAGTTATCACGTGATATATATATATATATATGTATGTATATATACACACATATACAACTTTTTTTGATAAAGATTCTCTTAATATTTACGGAAGAATTTGCCTCAAACAACTTTTAGAATCTCAACATTGCACTTTCGTTACAAAGATTATATTTGCTCTTATGAGTCTCGCTGACCGGATTCGAATGTGTCTTGAGGAAACCGTCTAAGAGAGTAGATTGCGGTAAGAATACGTCTTGGTGGATTCAAAGTTTATATTTCTTTGCATACAATTTTAATTGTAAGTTTTAAATTCCATTTTGGACTGAAAAACCTTTTAACAAAGTTTGTGAAATTTTTACTTTCAAAAATGTATAAATATTTTGTTCTTAAAGAATAAAATTATTATTCTGTTTCTAATTGTTTTATGATGGGTTTAACATTGAAAGAACATATCAGAAGAGCTATTGAGAACTTTCAATGAAGATCTCTATTTTCAATCATCAGATTTATCTGACTACAATCGTAATCAAAGGACCCTTTGAGGCAAGTCAAACGAGTCCAAAGTTGAAAGATTTATTGTTAGCTACCGAGAAGTATCTATGACCACTGATCTGTATTCTTTATCATCATATGAGTTTGAGAATACTATATTATTTTATTGTCATCAGAATTACATAAACTTCTAAAAATTTTAAAGCTATTTTAAGGCTCAAAATTGAGTTTTCAGATTTACTGATATATCTTTGCTGCTTTGTCGTCTTTAGCAGAATGCAATTTGTAATCAAGACACAACATCCTCATGCCAAGTGACGGTAGATCTCGAATTCTGCTGACGGTATCGAATGCTGCGCTTTAATTGCAACGTGACGCTGTGTATGTGAACTTTTAATTAAATAAGGTATATTGTGTACTAGATTCGAGAGGTAGTGATGAATTTTTTTTGTAATGAATGGTTATTTATAGGTCTTAAAATGTTTTATGCTCATATCATACTTTAACTTTCGTTTAGTGACTTTCGTTTAGTTTCTTGTTCATTTGTGGCATCGTATGATGATATATCTGAACTTACGACCTACGTTTTCTTTTGTTGGATATGAACTTTTCTTTGAAACAATAGAATAAACTAAACTCTGAAAGTAAATAGAATAAATTTGGTCTGTATAGGAAATATTTTATTGTTATTGCTGTAATATTTTATTAATAAAGTTATACTGCCATTGCCGTTTCGTTTTTAAATAATCAGAGTATTCCTTTTTTCTGGAAGATGTTAATTTTACAACGTTTACTAAAAAAATACTAGAAATATTTGATAAATTGAAATTGAACAATTTAATTTCTCTTTAATCATCAAAATTACTCTAACATGTCGATATTCAAATGCGGTTCTTGGTCAAACTTTCTTTATTTTAAACTTAGTGATTTTCAGAATCCACCATTATTGGATATAAACGTGTGCTTTGATCTTATTTCTTTATTTAAATTTTCCCAAGTGAGCATACGGTATATGCACCTTAAGCTACATTTTGTAACAAATCACCCATAGAATTTCCATTGAGTCTACCTCAAGCAAAATTTCAATTCGTAATTTTCCAGAAAATCATTAACTAATGCTTTAAAACATTGTTTGGCTTTTCTCTGAATATGCTTGAGTAATTGTAAAAAATCTTCGTCACAAACAATTTTATTATACCTTCAGTACAGAATACATCTTCTACCTTCATACCTGACTATAAAAACGTCTTAGACCCAGAAAAACTTTGTATTCATCGTGATATGATTTGAAAAATTACCTCATTGGAAATCAGTTTAATATAAAACAGGCCACTAACATTAATTAAAATGTTGATGATGAATGATGACTTCCTTTACAGAATTGCTATTTTTTTAATTTACATGAACTGTACACCAATTGTTTGGATACCATTATATTCATTTGTCCTCTTGTGAATGTAGTACGACAATAATAATTTTATGTATTACTCTAGTCTAATTGCCAGCCTAAATTTAAATTTCTAGGTTGAAAGTTTTTGAGTTAAACCATAAAACTCAAATAGTTTATATCAAATCTTTCTAATACTGATGTAAATAGTTGATCCATTCGTAGATTTCTAGAACAGGGTAACCGTCAAAATACCTTTAGGTGACTGTTAATATTTTAATCCACTGAATATTGCAAAATTATTATGCAACCTTTCGCTTTTGTATACGAGCGGGACAAATGCATACGAAAGTGATTTCAGAACAAATAAATAATGGAGAATTTTATGAAATAAGACTGCCAAAATCACAATGATTATATTTTAATTAATTTCTTTGTCCACTCGATATTTCGGTGCAAACACGATATTATTTTTACGATGATATTTGTGCTGCTGCATTGACACGAAGCGTACTTTAAAATTCATAATTTAAACTAGCTCACAATATTTATTGCGCTCCTCTGCACTTTGCTGCTTTTGCAGAAGTATGCATAAGAATGTGAAATGCTCCTTTCAGAAACTACATATTGTTTACAAACTTTTCCTCCATTTGCATCTTGTATAAATAACGCGAAGAAACAAATTAACAAAACATCATTCAAGTAACCTATCACCTGTTATTTCTTGCTTGGGAGAGTATTATTTCTCATCTATTATTCATTGTAACTTGTCGTTATATATAGATGAAAGCCCAATTATTGCAAAAAACTTGTGTTCTATTTTGCATTACATTTATCCTTGTTTTTTTCTCTTGTTCTCTTCTCTTTAATAGTATATATTACCGAGCAATGATTGTAAATTATGTTGAGTTCCTTGTACATCGTTTTGTTTTGTAGAACAACAAGGCAGATTATTATTGCACATGACGTCTAATAAAACGCCATAAACTAGGTGACAATATTTAAATTCACAGCACTGTTTATGTACGTATTTATTCTATTAAAATTCTGCAACTTAATACTTTCGCAGTGAAAAGACGTGAATAACATTTATGAATTAATATCTTAAAAACGGTATTAAGGTTCATCACTTTCTATACAGTATTTAGAAGAAAGATGAAATTTATTAGATGGCATAAATATATCGACTAGTAAATATAATATTACACTTGGTTATTTTGAAATATTATTAAATACAGTCAAATTGTTACTTAACTGAGTTTTGAATTTTTGATAAAATCAAAATATCGCAATCAGCTATACGAAATTAATATTTTCCAGGTCAATGCCCAGATTGGTTTCATTAGAAGAATTCAATTGCTATTGCTAGTTGTAATATTATTGAAAATTGCTGATTGTAAAATTGTACGACAGTAGTATAATTTTTTTTGTTTTTCTGATATTACATTATCAAATTAATTTTTCTAGAAACGTGAGGTGAAAATATTGTTTTACTAATTACATCTTCAGTGGTATAGAATCAGGAACGATTCTTTTAAATGTAATATTGAATATTTCATTTATAATATAAAACTCTTGTAATATTTAACTACATACCCAAGCAAAGTTCACTTACTTAAATGCCTCTTGAGTTAACTTATTACAATTACAAAATATATATCCACTGCGATTCATATATTTCGTATACAGACGTAGCGATTTTTGACTTAGTCAGAAATATTCTCATAGTCTATTAAATAAACTGAAGTAAATATTGTATACATCTTCAAATAAACTGATAATAAACGTTTCCCAAACAACTTAATTACAAAAAAAAATCCGGTCAATAATTCTCAAATGCGCATATAAACTAGCGCTTGGAGATTATGTCAACAAAGCATGTGATAGATATAAAGAAAAAGATTCTATATTAAATTTCTTTATGCAACTATTCTACACCTCAGTAGTATATATTTAATAATAATAGAAATATGGATTTATCAAACTATAAATAACACATAGCTTCCAAGAAAGGCAGAATTGTCATTTTGTTTTCTTTGCAAATATAGTTTATATTATATTGTTTCAGAAGGAATTTTTAAAAAAAAATTTTAACTAGTTCTGCATTTTGTAAAAATGAAATTCTTGTTGTAATTTTTTCTTTTAGGAAGATGAACATTTAGTAAAAAGTAAGCGGAAGTTCTAAAGTTATAATTAAAAATACTTAAAATTGTTATTATTATTCTTCATTGATTTGCTTTCATTTCGTTACTAAATAGTTACTTTAGATTTACTTATGTAGTATAAAACAATTTTAAAAATATTAAACAAACATTTTCGCATGCAAATAAAAATTAAATATTGAAAGAAAAGTTCATTGTAGCATAACTTTCATAACCAACAATTATAATATTTTTAAGGGGTTTTTCATAAAAGCAATTTAAATTATACATATACCTAACTGCACTTTAGTAGAAGAGCAGCTGGAGCAAAAGTTGCAGCACAAATAAATAACACAGTGATTAGGTATATGTTGCAAGTTAATTGAATGTTATACTCATAAGATTACAGCTATGTTGACCATATTGAGTATTTACATGAAAGTCCCATTTGGACATGTTGTTTTTGTAGATATCTGGTATGAAAATATTAATTGAAAACTTTTGTAAATGTCGAAATACCAATAATACAATATATTTACGTAGGAAGTATTATTGTTGAAAGTCAATAACAAACTCATTATTTAATTGTTTATGGGTATCTCCGACATTCTTCTATGAATAGTCAATTAAATAATTGTAAATATAATTCATATTAACCATATATTGATGGGCAACATCTAATGGCGCGTTTCCATGGGAGTTAAAACGCTCTGATGGCACGTGACTACGTGACATTTGGCCAGCTTCGTGTCTTGTCGTCTCTTTCCGACTTAATTCAGCCAGTTTCGTGTCTTGCCGGTTAACAGTAAAATAAAATTGAAAATATATTTTCAATAGATCGTTAAGAAATAGTTCAATAATAAATTATTTCATAAAAATCAAATAATAACATTTAATTAATAATTTATTGTTAACAACTATCTGAACCATTCGCTCAAATAAATAGATTTCAATATAAAAATATAAAAAAATTTAGATGTTTAATATTTGCCAGGCATCTTATTATAGTTCATATCTTTTTCATTTTAATTTCATTTAACAAACCATTATAGAAGCTGAATTAAAATTTGTTCAAAATTTATAATATGTTTAACCAACGAAACTCTTCCTGGCAAAGCATCCTAGGTGGAAAAATTCATACATGGCTTAGATGGGAAAACCTGGTATAAGGATTGAGAATTTATACAGCTTTAATAACAGCTGAAAAACTCGATCAGTTTTTAGGTACACATTTGGGCCTTCAATATAATGTTAGGAGTGTGTTCGTGAAAATAAAGCGGTGAGTAGAAAAATCTTTGTACTGAAAATAATAACATTTGCTTTTTATTTTTGTCAATTTTCTTTGAACCAGAATGACATGTGATTAAATTTGGTACTCGCTTTTATTTTCTATTACAACCAAGAAAATTTAAAAAAAATGTACCATTGTACCATATTAAAAAGCCATAATTCCTTTTTAAAAGAAATGTTTTAAGGTTTTAAAAACCATTCACAAATTTATTGTACAATTATTTATTTGGAAATTATGAGGAGTTAAACTGAAATATGTTTTTTAGCTTACAGTAAATAATTCCTTTTTAAAATAATCCAGAACGTCAATTCTTAAAATTGAAGTAATGGGAATAATTGACATTTTAAAAGAAAAGGAATAATTAACTTATAAGTTTTATAGGAAACATTAATTTTAACTCTATAGGATTTATTGATGAGAAATCTTTAAAAATTTGTTAAAAATTACGGCTATTCAAAAATTATTGAAAATTTTCTCCTAATGCTTTAATCTTTCAGTGCAGTGTAAATTTTTTTTTTTTCAAATACATCTTATTTGTAAAATATGTAGTTATTTACACTATACTGCATATTTTATTTATATTTTAACGATTTCCGATTTTGACTTTATTAGATATGAAAAAAAGAATAAAATGATGTAAACATAATATAACATACATATCCATAATATACATACGTACATAGTAAACATATATATAATAATGAATAATATGAACATATCTCATTGTCAATATAACATACAAAACGGCAACAAAAATTATCTTAAAATATAACTTTTCAAGTATTTTCCATCAAATATATCTATTTTTATACGTTTTATTCCATATGTCAAGAGAAATATTAAATAAAATCATAATGAGTTATTTTTCTCCGACGTTTTTGATGTCAACACAAAGTTTATGGCTATTGCTATTATAACTTATACAAATATATATATATATATATATATATATACACATATATATATATACATATATATATATATATACATATATATATATATATATATATACACATATATATATATACATATATATATATATATACATATATATATATATATATATATATATATATACACATATATATATATACATATATATATATATATACATATATATATATATATATATATATATATATATATATATATATATATATATTATATATGTATTAAAATTTGGTATTATAACAATATCTAAAGGGCAGTATATTTAAATCGTTTGGTTTTAATACTGGTGCAATAAAATAAAACATGTCATGAGGACTGCCTACGAACGTGCAAATTTAAAACTATAAAATAGCAGTGATTATATCAAATTTTGTAGCATTATTAAAAAAACAACAGATATTAAAATATTAAAAAAATCAAATTTTTAAACGCAAACATTTTTACATATATTGAAAATAAATGCTTTTGTTTTCGTTATTGATTTCTGTATATAAAAATATTAACATATTTAGTACTCACTGTGGCACTGCATAGTGATCTTACAATTAAACATTTAAAATAATAATCAAACTATAACACAATTTAAACAATACTTAGTATACACATACTGAACTTTCCACGTAGTCAATTTAATTTAGCTTGTATAGATATATACATCACTAATGTTGCATAACTAGATACCTTATTTTATTCTTATAGCTATAGATATACTACTTTTTCAATGTGTTGAGGTTACGAACTCAAAAGATTTGACCCACCCAAAAAGCATCCAATGCGCACATTATACAGTCGGATATATAAAATATATTGGTATATATATGTGTATACATGCACACAGGCTTTCATTGATGGCCAAACGCAACACATCATACTCATATCTACAGATATAATGTTAATACTAGCATGTCGGTAACGAGAAACCATTACATTTCCCCCTATCAAAAATCGCTCAACGCGCCTAAAGAAATTTTGACTTGAAAAATTCAAGTAGAATCTTGCACAGCGTGTAAATTTAAGTTTAGTATATTAAAATTTACCACAATCATCATGCCAGAGTCACGATGAGCTCAATATTTATATTTAAAGATCATTCAGAAAATTTAAATTGTTATTGTGTAATATCAGGGACTGCCTTCGTGCTTCCTCAATTAATTTAGCTTTAATGTGATCTACTCACATAAAATAAAACACAACCTTACGATTGTCTAAAAACATTCTTTCTATATTTGTACACGAGAAGTTATGGTTGTTCTAAACGAAAGTATGTAAAAAAATATACTTTATTTAAATAAATTTAAATTTGATACCATGTGTGATATTTTAAATTTAATTAAGAAATAAAACTTTTATTATATTTTATATTTACTTTTTAATGTACGACACAAGCAATGGGTGTTTGACATTAAATAGTTCTAAAAGTGTCCCATATTTCTAAATATTGAAAAACGATGCCCTTTTTCTCAATATAGTGGCCCTTCAAGTTAGAAGATCGGATCTTCCATTTACACACGCTTTTCTCTTATAACATCAACAGTTTACAACCTCCAAAGTATGTCGTTAAGCGGTGACTATTATTCTTTTAACAAAAAATTATGAAATTACGTTCCCTTTTACAAATCGCACTACCTCTTTTTATTTCCGAAACTAAATATATTTACATGAACAGCACAGCGTTCCGCCGACTGATAATTTTTTTATATTAGTTAAAACACAAAAGACCCAATTTTTTTAATCTATATGTTCATCTTTTGTGCATGAACATATTAATATATAAATAAAAATATTACCATTCAATTTTTTAAAGCTATTAATATTCTAAAGTTGAAGGAAAATTCTACACATATTTGGAAGTTATTAGAACAACGTGCACTTTTAATTCATTTTTACACCGATGTTATCTTGTTAAGTGATATATTTTTAAAATATATTAAAAAGCGAACAAACTCATACCATAACGATATGAATTCATATTATATCGAGTATACTCGATAAGTAATTGAATATATTTTTTTGTGTATTTTCATTCACTGAACTTATATGCGATGACTATACGAAGTGGATTCATAACAACCGTTAAGATCAGAGCACTTAAACTAAAATCCATTCTATAATTATTATATCTCTAAAGTACCCTTCCTGCGTGTTTTAAACGCTACATATCTTTTCAAATACAATGTACATCATCTTTTCAAATAAAGTCCTGAATATACGAGTATAAATGTGCACTTACATGAGTGTAGGATCATAATGAAAATCACCATGGTTAAATTGTTGCTGTCTTAATGATTACGGAAATTATGCGTGAAGCTATTTCTACTTAGTGAGGTATTAACGATATATTATAATAAATAAAAACTGAAAGGTTTTTGTGAATATTTTCACGAAGGTACACGATCAAATACATATATATATATATATATATATATATATATATATATATATATATATATATACATATATATATATATATACGTAATGATAATAAATGACACAAAATAATGTTGAACTATAACGAATAACTTTTGATATTCAAAATTGATAGGTTTTTGCTGTAGTCGCAACAAAAAATTAAGATAATAAATATAATAAAATTATGTGTACAAATAAATCGCTGGAAAGGGTAACAATATTCTTCTTAAACAATTTCAATAATTTAGTAATCACATTTCATTAAATTTATTTTATGTAGAAACCAGTTGCTACAATTTTGTCAATTATTGAAATAATTTTACACATTAGCATTCCATTGTTTTTCAAACTATAGCGACATGATGAAAATTTAAATAAATGCATATGGTTCAAATATCAGTATCCAATATTTAAGTTATTCATATTTTTTTCAATCCATTAGATAACTTGTTTACTTTTCTGCAAAGTTTTGTTTTATACCAGCTAAGAATTTAAATAACAAATCAATTAACTCATAAGTAAATGATTAGCCAAAAAATTTAGCGAAAACATACATTTAATGTTGATTCAATTGCTTTGTCGTTATATACAAAGAGTAAATTCAACATTACTTTCAGTAATTACATGTACCAAAAAATTTACGTTATTGTTTATACTTGTATAGTTTTTTTTCCCAACTTTATTTTATTTCTGCTCTTAGAATATTTTACTCTTATTCTTTGGTACACTTTTACTTCAATAAATTTGATGTCAAGCCCAATTCATTTTCGGTATGTATTATATACAAATATTTTTGAATTTTTTCATTTCAATTTATTTGCCTAAATCCAATTATGATTTCTATCTTAAGAAAGTAATAACCAGGTACACCAACATACATAGATACGCGGAATGATAAACACAATACTCTTCTTGGTGTATCGCAGTCGAGTAATAACATCACGCAGCCATAACGCGGATATATCTAAAGAGATGAAAGGACGTACATAATATATCGGCTACGTGATGGTGAAAAGGAAAAGCTTTATATTGAATCTTATGTCCATAAGTTGTCCCTAAGACGCGGGGACAGAAGTTGTGTTCTCGTTTGAATGAAATATATTCTTAAAGAATATAATAAATGTGGATTAAACATTTTATTTGTCACGTATTTAAAACAGAATCTTGAATTATTAGAGACGTAAGAAGCTAGATTGGCGGTAAACCGTGCGTTCATTTTGAAATTATTATTTATGCTTATCCACCTTTTTCATTTGATGAATCAATTAGCAGAGGCGAGCAATTATAAATTGAACTTTTAAATAAAAAAATGTACACACATATATATATATATATATATATATATATATATATAATATATATATATATATATATATATATATATATATATATATATACTATAGACAAGGTCATTATATATATTTAAATCTACCGATACATACCAATGCACCATCTTTGGGTATTTACATTGGTATACATTTTTCCAAACAAACAAATAATATTGAAATAGCATATTTGTCGAAATATGTAAAAATATGTCGCTAGTTAAAACAAATGAATTTTAAACAAGGCAATCACTAATTTATTATCTAGATGCGATACAAACTGAATCATCGAAAGACAACGAGTCTACTAATAGAGTTCTGTCTGTTCAAAGCATTATAACTAAAACTTTAGTTAATTTATTTAAGAAAATGTGTTCTCTTTTTATTTTGGGCACACCTATGGTATTTTATTAGGATTTTTGTATTAATAACGTTTTTGAGCTGAAATTAAACGATAATCTTAGTCCAATGTTCCTGCTAACCAACGAAGCCATTCAGTTTAATAAAATGACTTTGATTCTTCCCTTAGAATATATGTTCTAAGGGGCGAATATAGCGACAAAAGTAGAAATAAACAAAATAACAGTTTAATAATATAATTTAATGTAATTGCCAAATGTATAAACTAAAAAAAAAATCAAAACAAAAAAAATCAAAATAAAATTTATTTCGGTAACTTGAATTTATAATAATAGCCCACGATCTATTCCGAACGATGTTAAGAAATAAGTTTTAGACAATTCTCTTTTTCGGGATACTAAAATAAACTGAGATATTATAATTATTCTTTGATCTTTTCCTAATTATATTTAATAATAAACATACAAATTTTTATTCCCCTGGAACAATGCGTATGAACGATATCCATACATGCAAATATTTATTTATCATTTTAATAATTATATATTCAAAAGTCTTATTTATTATTTAGTCTATGTTACTTGTTAGATTTAAATTATTTAAAACATTTACTATTCAAAGTTGTATAAACTATACAACAAATTGATATTTTGATATAATAAAATAACACGGAAGGGGCTAGTTCATGGCACTATATATACATATATACATATATATATATATATATATATATATATATATATATATATATATATATATATACATATATATATATATATATATATATATGTATATATATATATATATATATATATATATATATATATATATACATATATAAATGCTTATAATTAAGAAAATTGAAATAAATAATAGAAGACAGAGGAGTAAAGTTTAAATAAAAGAGATTTAATTAAATATACACCAAAAACTTCCAAGTTTCCAAAAGAAACCAGGTTCTGGAATGGTGCGGTTCGTATTGATCCAAATGATTTTAGGTTTAGTTGCTTGTCAGGAATACCAAATAATTGATAAATCCGAAAATCATAATTCATATTAAAACTAACTTCATTTTCATTACTTGATTTTGGCAAAAGGAACATTTGCGCCGAAGTTTATTCGCCAAGTGAAAATTCTCTTTTTCTTGAATTTTGTTAATTTTCACCAAATAGCTCTGTTATCTTTTTTATTACTTGGTATGCCTGAAAAGCATTTCTTATGAGCTTCAACCTATGTACGCGATCCAGAATGACTGGAACTGCCGCTTTATTTAATGGATGAAGATATATAATTTGTGAATTGTCTATTGCGCATCCCAAAAAGGTTGCCGTCGCAACATCAGCTGCGCAACTGTCAAAAATTATGGAAATCATTTTGATTCCCGTTTCATGAATAAGTTCTAACCATTGTTTCACTATATTTACTCTTTGCATCCCCATTACAGTGTTAACTAAAAATTATCCTACTGAAACAACCCAGTTTGAGTTAATGGCTATAACTAAAAATAAAAAGGTCTTTTTAGCTTCCTCTAGGTTATCACCACTTAAACCTTGTTCAATGTCGATGTAGCCTTGAAACGGTTTACCGTTCCACTCGACGCGACGACGTATTGACATTTCTTTCATGATAAGTTTGGCTAAAATTTAGTAATTCGTGCTTTTGGCTTTATACTTTAACGCTATAAAGAACTACTTAGTAAAACCTGGATTACCGATCAAGGTTCCGTAATACTTTGTGAGAGTACGGGGATTAGACAAAGTTTTCTGACGAATACGCTTTCGCGAATTAATAATGGAGAGTGAACGCAAATCTTTACACATCCTCCCGATTTTAGCTCCGTCATTTGTCCAGTCAAGAGCTCAAGTTCGACGAAATTTAATAATATTTACTGTATTCTTGGAAAATATTGTTTACATGTAAATTTGTCTTGCTTAGAATATATAATTCCTCCTCTTGCATTTGTATCTTAATGTGACAATCCGTTTAATTCAATCTTAAAATCGATGCAAGACCAAAATAAAGAAAGTAACAACTTAAATTGTTTGCCCTTTCCCAAATTGTCATGATCGTATGCAGTGAGTTATTCAAACATAACTTTTTTTTCATTTGCGGTATATATTATTCAAAAGTTATTCTTCAAAATGTTATCATTTCTAAGTTTATTTACTTTTTAATCTACCTTATGAAATGTGTAAATAATATATCAACCACTTATTTTAACATCATTATTACACTGTAGAAATAGTCAACTACTTTAAAATGTGAAAGTTTTATTTCATTAATATCACGGTTTTCGAACATATTTTCATTATCGGTATTTATGCGATAATAACTTTAAGCATCCAGTACTAGTAATATATGCCGACCACAAAACAATAAAACTCTCTGTGATACGGCATAGAGGAAAAACATATCGTACAAAGCTCTCACCAATAACGTAAAATAGCTTTATGGTGATAGGAAATTCCGCAATTGATTACATTGTTTTGTTGGCTTTTATTTTTGCACGTAATTATGGCACAAAAGAACGTTTTTGTTCGTTAATGAGCAGTTAATGACAGAACTCTACTACTTAACGAATTCGATCTACGTCTAAAGCATGCGTCACTGTGCTAAAAAAAAATGTGTAATACGCGGATCATACGGGTGTCGCGCATACCACGCCTACTTATCACCCCCGATTATATATTCTGTGCTTCTTATAGTTGTCGGAATATAAATTTATAACTTTAATCCACAAATATTGTGACAAATTAAAAAAAATATTAGTTGTGAAGAAATGATTTTAAATTTTCCTAAACTGCTATTGTGCATGTTATGAATTTTGTTAATTACTAATGGTTAGATTTTTCAATAAAATTATTTATTTTAAGAAATAAAAAATATTTTTTAATTAGGAGTAAATAAAAATAGTACCCATAAAAAACATTAATATGATACGGAATTAGGAACAGATTTTTCACTCACTGTGCTTAAAACATTCGTCATGTCGTGTAATTTCAAAAAGTAACATCAAAAAGTACATATTCTCTGCTTAATATCATCATTATCATTTTTAGTTCCAATGACACATAACATGAGCGATAATGTCAGGAAGACAAATATATATTTAAAATGGCAATGAATTCAAACGTAAGTAGATTTAAAAACTCAGTCATTGAGACTTGTAAGAAGAGAAATATATTTGTGTTATGCGATATTTTAGATTACCAAACAGTATATACTCGTAAGTTAAAGCGTGATATACTATTGTAAAATATATGAAAATTGTTCGGGGTGTATATTTTATGGATAATAAATAGAAGTGCTTCACTATACCAAAAATCCATTTGTGAAATATAACGAACATGTCATATTTTTTCATGATCATTATACGTCCCATTACTTTTGCTGATATAATTTATAGTTGATGATCAAAAATTGAAAAAAGTGGCCCTACTTGTTTTTAAATTTTTGGTCATTGCAAATACAATACATTGTAAACAAGGCAAGTGTAGATTTGAAATACACGTTTATATGATCTGTAAGGTCGGTAGCATATTAGCTTCGGTCCGCAAATTCGCTCCCATGTAGAAAGGAGAAAATTATTATGTAATTTGAGGATAATAATCTTGAGAATGTGTTAGACCTTAGCATTGAAACTTACTAAATAATTTTATATGCATAAAATGTAAAAAAAATTCTGGAAAAACAACCACGTATATTCCTGTTAGTAGCCCCAGGTATATTGTTGTAATCTGCTATTACATACTATTTCCGTGCTCTTATCTGTAATGGAGTGTTTTAAATTATCAATATAATTAATTATATTTTGACATAATGAATATATATCAGACGCCGATGAAAATTTTATTTATAATATTAGCTAACATTGAAGCGTTGCGAAAAATAAACTTCAAAATAACAAATTTCTAAGGGTTCAATTCTGATCAAAAATTTTAGAAAAAATTTTTCTGTAAAATTGTTAATTAGTTTATAATACAGTGCCTTCGGGTTGAGTAAGTTAGTATAAATTTGAAAGAGATATTTATGATAAATAACTAAAAATAGAAACAAGGATTGGCAACAAAAATAATAGAAATAGTGAATAGGCCACGAACTACACAAAAAAATCGACAACCTTAATTCTAAACTGACGAATTGACAAAATATGTACAAATAAACTGTGTTCTCAAGGCTAAAATTGCTACTTGAGTTGCTATTAGATAATGATACGTAAACACGGTTTGTAAAAGACTAGGTACCTTTATACTGACACACATTAATCCGAGAAAAGAAAGATCGCCCATTTTAACACGAGTGGTTTGTAAATGAGGCCAATTAACACTTTGAAACCCTAATTCTCTTCTCATTTTATGAAAGGGAGAAGGAGAGAGAGAGAAATAGTGTGTGAGAGAGAGAGAGTATTAGACTTACACGCCGAGTATTGTGCGTTTGCAAAACAATATAGAGTCAATACACTTTAGAAAAATCCGTATTACCTTTTTTTAAATTACTCTCTAATAAAATTTGTTAATTTATGTGAAAATGTGAAAAAGAAAATTATTTATAACTAAAATTTATTTAAAAGGAAAAAAAAACTGTGCACTGAATTTAGCGTATTTGGGTTAAATTAACGGCCTAGGTTTTAATTTTAAACAGAGTTCATTTTTTTGTAAAAAGAAAAATTCTTTCCAATTTTTTTTTAAATAATTAAACAGCTGTTCTCAAAATGCCCAAAATGTACTTCTCGTTCTCGGATTATCGCTCATTGTTCTTCATTATAGTTAATGAGAACTTAATTTTATTTAAATTTAATTGTATTTAAAATTAAAGTTTTATCTTTTAGATTGTTCGATACTTTTCGGCCTATAGTTTGTGTCGGTCTCATAGACCAGGTTAAATGTGATTTATTTCGATCTCGCTAGTCGCTGAAAAAAATATGAATATAATGTATTTGATTACGTTAAAATAGTGTATTGTTTAATTTATTTACCTTTTTAACTTTTTATATGGAAAGAGATTCCAACTATTAGTTTTTATTTTGTTCAATTAAATTTACACTAACATGGAATTCCTTATAAAGCCATAAAGCAATGATCAAAAATTGTGATAAATTTATTAACGATTTGGTTTCAGCCACAGTCCACCTAGGCCAGAAGTTAATTTTTTGGTCTGAGTACCAACGTGTTAATGTGGAGTTACTGCATTGGAATTTTGCTGCAGGTGCAGAGTATATACTCCAGAGCGACTTCGATATGAACTGTTCCATGGCAAATAATATAAAATTTTATACAATCAAATTTTCACGCCATTAGTTCTTATCATTATTTCTGTTTCCAATCTGGGAATAAAAATGTCATTCTTTATAGAACGAATTCTTTATTTAAATTTTAAATAGCATTTCGGTTTTCACAAACATCAAATTGACAGTAAATTATGTACAAACATTTTTTTAAAAGTTTTAAAGACTCAAATGGCAAAGCTTTGGTTGCCTCAAAATGACTTCAACTTTTTTTTAACAATTCTATGAAAAACATTTTATTCAAAAAAATAGTACATTTTTATTTCAGCTTTATTTATGGCGTCTACCTATATATCGTCAAAATAAAAAAGTACTTTGAAAGTATAATTTTATTGTGTTACCTATATACGTGAATCATAGGCGCAATGGTAAAGTGTTATACTCTGAATTTATAATAGTAATAGGTTCTTATTTTCGAGGCAACTTTTTTTATTCATTTTAGACTAAAATAAAAAAAATCCACAAGTCTAAATTCAACGCCACCTATGACCATCTGGTCCGTATCTGTATTTGAAATATATATGGTAAACTAGAAAAAATATATCGTAAAATTGACCTAATAACCTATTTACATTAAATTTCAAATTTCATTTTATTATATAAATAAATAACACCATGTGATATGGAAACATGCTTAGTAAGTCAATTTTATTTTTAAAATTAAAATAAATTTAAATATGAAATAATAAAAAGGCTGAAGACTCGTTCGAGGGTCGGAAGACTTGTCGACAATTACAAGAATTTACATTTAATAATTAAATACGTCTTATGTTCATGAAACGATATCAATTTATTATATCAAGCTATTTACATTAAATCAATGTGTACACTGAAGTAATGTCTTTTAGATACTTTTCACATTAACTTCCTTGCAAACCGTATTTCCTAAACCGTATATATATATATATATATATATATATATATATATATATATATATATATATATATATCGAGCTTCAGATAATGGAACTCAATTAAATAATTTATGTTCAAAATTTTAATAGCTTATATTTTATATTTAATATATATTTAAATATAGTAAATACAAATTGTGAAATGAGGACGAAACTTATTGACATTTTCCAAAATTTAATCTTACCTACCTCGTGTATAGGTATTATCAATACTTTGTGTATTATTTGTCTTGTGTTGAAACGTTAACTTAATCAATAAATATATGGATCGTCTATTCTTTTTCCGAACTTCAATTAATTTTTTTAGTTCGTGCTTCGCTTCGTTTAGTTTGTGCTTCGCTAATTCAACTAAATAATTTATTTTCATAGACATTAAGATAATATTTTCATCAATATCTATTTAAATAAATACAGCAAATACAAATTGTGAAATCAGAACGAATTTAATTTACATTTTCCAACATTTCATTTTCCATAAGTCATATGTCTTGTAAATATATTTGTATTATTGTCTTGTATTAGAACCTTAGGATAATTTAGTCAATAAACATTTAGATTGACTGTTCTTTTCCGAACTTCAATTCATTTTTCTAAGTTCGTGCTTCATATAATATCATTCAGTTAAATGATTTATTTTCATGGAGATTAAGGTTAATATTTTAATCAATATGTATTTAAATAAGTAGAGTAAACTTTGCAATAACCTAACTAAAACGTAGACGCACAAATTTAAATTAATGTAAAGTTCTCAACATAACTAGAGCTCATATAATTCTTCAGGATGGATTAAGGAGTTGATGTAAGATTTAGACTAATATGATATTTTGAATCACCTAACTTCATTTTAAGGTTTCAACGTAAAAAAATTATATTGGTGGGGAGGTATTTCGGCGAGCGATTATTTTCAAATCAGTGGGGAGATGCCTCCTTTAAATTTTTCGCTTTGATATAAAAGGGAAGCCTTTTACAATCTCATCGTATAACATATTTATAGGAACTTAATCGTGAGACAGCGTTTGATGACCATAGATAGGTAAAGCATAGTTAAGGAATAATAACCCTCCTTTCGCAAATGTAATCTATACTGTGATTTCTTTCACATTGGCAGATTCTTTCAAAGAAGTTTGGTTAGTACTGGTATTCTCCGATACATTGATTGCCAGAAATACTTTGTGCGTTAATTACAGAATACTTATTTATGAGGTACAATGATGCACTTAGTAACTATTCTAATAGAGTATTAATTAAATATCCGGCACAGATATATAAATATAATAGCTTATAAATTTTTATTCATTCCATTTTCATGACGTTACTTAGAGTAACAAGAACAATTTCATGTTTATCTAAAAATTATTTTCTTAAAAACTGACTTAAAATGATAATCGATAAAACAATTTATAAAAACAGTAATCCGTATTCTGAAAAATTTGTATATGAAAGCTAAGCGTGTGACATTTACATATATTTAAATTAATTCGTAAATAAACGCATCTTTGACTATTTTAATTTTAACTACCTGACCTTAACTAATTTAAATAAATTATTCGATGCCTTACCTTGACAGACGCCCTCTATTCTTATTTACTTTGCCAGCATTGGCTTTCCTCCCTTGCAATCGACGTAAATAAATGGCTTTGGAAATATTTAATAGATTCTACCACTATTCCAGTCCAATTTCCAAAATAAAGCCAAAGCGAAAGCCAAGCGAGTTTCGCTTTGGCTTTATTTATTTCAAACGCTATTTCACCTCAAGATAATCACCGAACGTAAATAATCGTGTTAATATGACTAACTCATGAATCTGACTTTGTAGTGCATTCACTTTAACATTTTTGAATGTCAATTGTGTTTGCTAATTTGTAGCCAATTAAAATACAATGGTTTTTGTCAATTGAAAACAATTTAATGAAATTTCATTGTTACTATGGTAAGTTCACATTGCGAAACCTTTTTTTTCTTTTACTATTTTTGGAAAACTATGGTTACATCGCGATATATTTTTGGAGGACAATATTTTATAGCAGCAAATTAAATTCTCTATATAAGAAAAAAAGAAAAAAAATTGTAACTATTGATGGGTACAATCTTTAATTTATGTATATCAAAGAGCGTACACGTTTTTTAGGTGTCAAAACATAATTTTAGTTTTAACAAAATTAAAAGTCTTATTGAATCATATCTCGGGCACAGTTCATGTTATCTGACAGTGCTACTGTCATGCTCTCAAGTGCAATGTAAAAGCAACTTCCTACTTTAGGAAGGAAATGGAAATACTTAGTTTTCTTACTACGTGAGCTAGCACAGACGGACCGAGATAGTGGGTTTATAGACGGATAGGATGAATACATGGACGTAATTTTTCTCTATAAAGGCGAAATTTCTTAAGGAATGCGCAGGGAGAGCGTTATACGAATGGATTATAACCTGAATTAATATTCTGATAAATGAAGTAATTCCTGACGGAAAGCATCAATATATTTTGATATTCATTCTTTTCCTGCTTCATCACGTTATATTTTCTGTGAATAAAGTTTTATAAGTTTGATTTTAGCGTGTATCTGCTAATTTTTTCTCTCTATTGTAATTTGGTCATGGCGTCACTTCTGAATGTGAGCGCATTTAAAAAATATTATAGCGGCAATAAATTATAGCCCCGATTAACACAGGGCTACGTTACTGAAGTTGATGCAAACAATGAATTTTATTTTTAACATTTTGCTCATCTCCCTGAATTTTAAGTTAGAACTTTAGTTTATATCACTTTATATATTTATTCTCACTTTTGCTTTCATCGATATTTATGTTTTTGTGACCATCTAAAATTATAACATAGAGAGTATCTTCAGACTTTTCATTTATTATTGTGCATATTATTTAGAAACTTTCACACATCTAATAAACTAACGAATAAATTGTTAAAGCTCTTATCTCAGCGAGAAGCCGCCACGGCCTGTCTTTCAGTAGATAAAGGTAGATCCAAAATAAAACTTACTTGCGTTCGATTCATATTATTAATGGAGAACCGGCATTTTATGCCCCTATTATTAAAATTCTATAAACTGTGGAAGGATATAAGGCACTGATCGGTTGAAATAAAGAAAAATTCCAAAAAACAAGACGTTCAGTTTTACAGCGTATTTATAGCCATAGAATTTACGTTAAATCGTCTCAATATTAAGTGAATGTCCTAATAAATTAATAGAGAATTTAATATAAGTCAATGGAAATTATAATTAATAGTTTCATTCAAGTCGGTGAAATACTTTTAAGTGTTTATATGCACGAGATTTTATTTAATAGTTTTTAAATAAGTTTTAGCCACGTTCTGTAACTTTTGATAACTTTTCCGGAAAAGTTATCAAAAGTTACAGAATACTTTTTTATAAAGTATTAATAGCCTAAAATCCCCGGATTTATGAAAATTAGCACCAAGTGTTCACATCACAGAGAATGTCTTGAAATGGATATAAAGTTCATACTCTTCTACTTTAAGAACTAATGTTTATCACCGAACATTGAAATTAAAACGTAACTTCGACTGTCTGAAGCAAATTAGTAATAATTATGAAAAGTAAGTTATAGATATTAATAACACGCAAATGCCTAAACCACAATCAAATACCAGGAAGGTAATGTTGAACTTCTGATACATAATCACGAAGGTTATTTACTGAAATTCACAGAAATCTACCGTGGAAGCATAGACTTACATCGACCAATTCAATGTTAGTATAAGCTACTATAACTAGTTTACTTACTACATACTATACTGGTCACATATATAGACTAGGCAAAATACACTCTTTAAAAATTTGCCACCCAATCAAAAACCAGTCGCGCAATTTGCTAAATTGCACGACGTGATTTTCATTTGTTTAGAGCTCTAAACAATATTTTGAAAAAAAAATTACGGGAGTATGAAAAATATTGAAAATTTTATCACTACCTACAAGATGGCGTTAAGTAATAGATAAAGATGATGCATATATAGTTCGATTTTACAACGAACGAACAAGTCAGAAATAATTAGCTAAACCAATAGACATACAGAAGTGGCCGAAAACACTAAAGATGTTTCCGTATTAAGTACTTCTAATAATATTTAAAAATTATCGGTGACTGGGCATTCGAGGTTTACTCACTGCTTCAGTAAGAAATAATTTCGAACTATACTCAAACTCTCATTAATTTTATACTAAACATTTTTAATAATTTAATATGAGCATGGAAATGTATACTCTTTTAAGGAATTACTTAATAAATGTGAATTATTAAATAGATATGAATATATATTTTTCATAATTTACTTTAAAGGAGATAATATATTAATTCTGTCTACATTTTCTAGCTTATAATCCAACATCATTTACAGAACCAATGTAATCTTACTGTCAAATGCAAAGACTTGCTTAACCATGGTTTTGGATTGTGCACTGTAAACTTAGCCTATCTATTTCTAAGTATATGTGTGCGTTCTGAGAATTTAATTATTTTGATGATTTAATTCTGATTCAAAGTTTGAAAAGCAACTGGATAAAGAAAATATAACATAAATACACACATACACACACACATATGTATATATATATATATATATATATATATATATATATATATATATATAGAAACCAAAGACTTGAAATATTTGTAAAATCAATTAATTTTTCCGTATATTATAAAAAATTCTTATCTTAAAAATTATTAGTATTATACCTGCATGCACATTGGTTCCGGTAACTTGATAAGAATGAGGATAGAGGCAATTCTTTTTTCCTCAAAATTCTTTTCTTGCCCCATTTTTCGTGAAGCATTGGAAACGGGATCAAATGAACCTCCAATAAACGGTTCAAAACGCAGTTTAAAATTCAATTTCTTGAATTGGAGCTGCGGCTTTTACCTTCCTTTTTATTTTATATTTACCATTTCTTATCCTTCAACGAAAAAAGTAGAACATAATCAATGTTCCTTTATATGTTTCGAGGAAAGATTAATAAATTTCTATTAAATTCAATGTTTGAGCACAAAAAAAGATTCCATGGTTTTACTATTTAGTAGTCTATTCTATGATCAGTTATGACATATTTAAGATGTTTTTAACATTTACAATGTATTTAATAATTTATGAAAATTGATTTGTCCATAGTTATAAATGGCTTTTTTTGTACTTTTTACTCTTGAATAACATGATAACACAGGTTGAATTGCGTAATAACTATACCTGCGGTTCCATCCGCGTAAAATTCGACACAGCGGAAATTATCAGAAGCGCTGGTGTCCTCCAACGATCTGTCGGGCACACATCGTAGGCATAGCTTACAATGTGTACTCTCTTCTTCACCGCGTGCCGCTGATGTGACCTACAAACTTATACACGATCCCATGAGTATAAACTTACTTTAAGTCTACTGTATTGAGAACACATTGTAGAATTTTGAAATTTCGTAGAATATTATTATTTGCAGCTATTATGTGTAAGTCGTATGTTAATGTCGAAATTTCGTTGTTTATTTATCAGTACAGAACTTTGCAGAATATAAAAATTAAAAATATATAATACGATTTAATTATGTTTCAATTGAATCAAAAGTTTTGTTTTTGTGTTTTACCTTCGAAACTTTTAATTTTATATCCATAACAAGGAGGGTCCTGAATAAAAAATTATCTATCATCTAGAATCATTCACGAAACTAAATTTATAAGAATATCATAAACCCTGTATTCTTTTCCGTATGTTAAGTAATTTTTCTCCAAACCTTATTAAAATCCATTTAACAGTAAAGACGTCTGTCTTTACTATATTTATAATAATATTATTTTAATATTTATAATATTAGTGTAAATTATACACTGGAAAGATAACAATGAAAAAATTATACACTGGAAAGATTACAATGAAAATCTAAGTATCATATTTATTCATGTTGAGAACCCCTTACCTAACTTGAAAATTTGTGCATTGTACATAAGAACAAATGGTCACAAAACATTCAAACAATAACTAATAAAACAGAAAAGTAACACAGAGCAATTCATATAGACGTCACTTTAACTACCAATCAGTAGGGACTCACTAAGCAGGTCCATAACCCCGTTTTTCAAGCGGTCAATGGAATAGAAAAAATGTCAAGACTAAGTGCATCTTATGATATTGTGTTAAACGATGTAAGCGAATGAAAGACAGGTGAACTCTAAACAATATTCGTGCGAGCTCTTTGGCAGGTGAAATAAACTATGACATCGTGCTCTCATGTAACAACCGGGAGCATAAAACTTGTGAACTTGATAAGTTCTAATGCGATTATTTTCACTTCTGTTTCATAGACTAAAATGAAGAAAGGACATACATTTACGACGTCCTGCAAACAATACTAACTTAATAAAAACAAATGAAAAGTTCAACAAGCTTGAACATATAATTTTAGTTCGCTTTGAATAGCTATGTAAGAATAAACATACATTTGAATTCCTTATATTTTTAGTATCTTCTCTTATAATTCATCCAGGCAAAATACTTTTGTAACAAAATATTTTAATATATTTTTAAAAATATGTACCTTTGGCCCAAATGCAAATAAAAAAATTTTACACCGCCAATATTACAATGAAAATCTAAGTATCAAAAATGTTTTATTAGTTTTATTCTTTACTAATGCAACGTCTCTTTCCGAATTTTATTCTGGAATGAAACAACTAAAAGATTATCTAGGACTTAAATCATTTAAGAGAAAATTAAGATATTTAATTACATACATTAACTTGATTTTTCAAAAATGTCAATACAGCAAAATACATGAAATAAAAAGTTAATTATTATATGTCACGACAAGGTAAGATTATAATGAAGCAATTGTTCGTTCATTATGTATCTACGTCAATGATATGACGTATATGTGAATTCGAGTATAACCACGAAGTTTATATAGAAGGCAGGTGTTTTGGAAAACTATTTTTCAATGAGATAAATTATTTTTTGATAAAATTGCACCAAAAGTACAACTAATTTGTCAGTATAGTCGGCACAATATTTTTTGAACGTCCTGGTATAATAACCTACAAATCTTCTTTTTCAAGAATCTCTAACCAAATAAGGTTAATGTCTATGGTACCATTATTACAATACCTCCTCCTCTCTCCATTTATATACTAGAATGTTATTATATAAACTAACCTACATCGGAGCTGAAAATTTACCAAGTAGTATGCATTGAGTTCATTTAAAGGAAAAAAAATTCTAAGAAATTTCCAATTTTACTTTTTAAAATAATATTTCTTTATAATCTGAAATGTCACAAAGTACATTTCAGATACAGTATTTTTTATGTACTTAGCTCTTATTATATCAGCAATTTCTGTTTGAGTTTGAACTCAAACAGATGTTTTCATACAATCCGACACCTATATTAAAAACAGACGTATTTTCATTTGTACTAAAGCAGAAAGGAAATGATAAATAATAATTTAAATTCGGTATTGAAATATATTTCGATCAATAAACGTGCTTAGTGTGATATATAAATTAATTCGTCTAAATGAATGAATTAATTAAACTAAGCAATAAGTTTATTCTATGATCATTTATGATGTATTTAATCATTATAAGATACGTTAATATACAGTTTTTGATCTACAAATTATAACTAATTTATTGATATCAAAACGTTAGTACGATGACAAAGAATAATATTGTTGATACAAATAAATAAAACGGGCTTTAATTAAAAATATTTAGTCTTATTTATAAAAACAATATTACAATCTAGGTAATCGTAATTAGCGATTTCTTATCCTTTATTGAGAGAGTTTTTATGTCTCCATAAATTTCAGTACTGTTTTTATACATCTGCTCTTAGTCTTCATAGAGAAATAACGTTATGTTCAAACGTCATTCATGGATGATCTCATTTGCGATTTCACTTTTCGTAGCAAAAATGTTTTTCTCCTCTTATAACGTATCCTCAAAATATAAATAATACAATATTTATTAAAAATGATTATTCTCCTGTGTTTTAGTTAAATTTACGTGCTGTGAATTGGACAGTGTAATTTTTATACTGTCTTTCGTTCTATTTAATTTTATAGTAACAAAGCTGAAAATTTAAAAATACGTCTTTAAAACGTGTAAATAAACCAAAAAAAAACATAAAAAACTTACATATGTGAAATTTAACTATGATGTACATAAGAACCAAGTAAGAAGTATAATTTTTGTGATAATTTTAGAATATGTTATAAACAATTACGAAGAGATTGAGGTAAAATTGAATGTTAAAAATAATTTCACAAATATTGCAATAGTTTATACAATTATTGCAATATTTGTGTTATACAACTATTGCAATATTGCAATTATTTTTAACATTAAAAACTATAAAAAAAAGAAACCAAGACAGTTAGGAACAAAAATTTGTACTACTGTTTTCTTGACAGGAAAACTATGAAATTTAAAATATGTAGAGAAAGTAATTTTTTGAAAGGAATACAGAATTTCTTAGAATAAGAACGAAGTTAACTAATTTGAAGGCTTGCTAACTTGATGTAAAACTTGATTTAAAAAAATTGATGTAAAACTTGTTTTACCAATTTTACATCAATTTTTCAGAATACTAATTCTGCCCGGCATCTATGATTTTATTCAATTCAAGTTAACTTGGAAAATATTTATTACGTATACTATGACATAACTGGGCTTGTTCGCTTTTGAAGCTATTTAATTTCAAAATCGTCATATATGAGTGTTGTGCGTGCATGTGCCATGCAATATTTATTTTTTTCAATTTGCAGTAACACTTGGCACTAAATTAAGTTGAAAAATCAGAACTACTAAAAATTATTTCAACAAGCAAAAAGTTTTCAAGAATGTTAATGTTCTTGAAACATTTGACATTTCTACACTCTCAATTTCTACTCGATAGTAAAAATAATTACTCTTTGATAAAGAAAATAAAGATATAATATATGCACGTTATGGCCTCCAAAGCTCAAGATATTTTTTATATATCATGTGTGTGCCGCAAATAAATGAGTTTATACTGTTGCATACTACGACATTTATAGAATTACAAGTTACTAGAAAATAAAAAGTATGGGTCAGTTTTAGTCGATTGACGGCTTTTAATCGAAGAGACTATCGTTAGTGGATATAAAGATAAGGCGGAAAAATTACTCCGAGCAAATAATAAAAATAAATTTATTTTTTTAATTGGTGTGTAGAATAAATAAAAAATTGATGTATGAAATGAAAACATTATTATAGAATAGCATGCATTAGAGTCGGCGGAGATTTAAACTATTAACAAAACAAAGGTAAGTTATGTCAATGAACTGTTTAACCTGGCATGAATAGCTAGAAAAATCAAATGGCTAAAAAAACAATATTATGTATTAATACCGTGCAGTGTGAGAAAATGAATACAAACCGATATTTAAAACAAAAATATATAATATGCGTATTAAACAAAAGTATAAATTTAGTTTTTTATTGATTTGTAATTTTGACAAGTCAGAATATAATTTTGAAACAAATAAAGTACAATATGAAAATTATACACGAGTACGTCTGAAACGCATAGTAACATTACAAAAAATAATGTTAAGAATATAATAAATATATTCTTTTAAACGAATTGTAAATAAAATAATATTATTTAAGCACTAACATAGTTTCATAACATTATAACATTTTTCATCATATGAAGCAAAATAATACAATTTACTGATTAACAGAACAGGATTTTTTGAAAATTTTAAGTAACAATGTATACAAGAAGTTTGTTCAGACAATATTTACATACATATAAGAAGCCAATACTTTATTCAATTTAATTTTACAATTACCTTATTGATACTGTGTTAAGTGCTTTGGAATAATCAAACTACAATAGTTCAAAACCAATTTATGAAATCACTAATATATATGGACTAAAAAAATGACGCCTGTAAATTATCATGAGAACGGTTGAGAAGCTTCATATTTTTTTTTTATTTAGATAATAGTGAACACCTGTGCCAAATTTATTGGTATAATTTTTTAGACCACATTCATCTTCTTGTACGAATATTTATATTTCTATTTAATTTGATATTGTGTTTCTCAATTTTCCTCTCAGTCTTTGATCAACGTAATGTAAATATGTAAATTAAAGAAAAAAATAAAGCATTTTTAAATAAGAATTACTGCGAGGCGAATACATCATAGAACATGTTCAATAACAAGCATATCCGAAATTTCATTATATTTCTGGAACTCTTCAAATTGCATTCCAATTTTTTTTCCTTGGCACATAACAAGAAAGTATATGATGAACAATCATTTTACACATGTTTCAATAAGTTATGGGTATGATAAACTGCATAGCAATAGCTTAATTTTACATAAAAAAAATCCATAATTGTAATCTATGCAAAACGCGATCTTAATTAAATTCCAAAGCAAGTTCGATTGAGAATGCAGAACACGGCGGTACATTATTTACCTACGTTATTCACTTTACGGAAAACGAGATCACGTCTGGTTTCACGATTTCCATCACGTATTTCAAATTGGAGAGCAACGGGGAGCTTTTTTGGTTGCATCCGTGAAATTGGAAATATTTTTCTGCCTAATATGTTTTAGCGGTAGAAATTAATTCCGTTGACTTGAATAAAAGTTTCATTCAAATCGACTGCTGTCATATGGAAAATATGTATTATAATACTATTATTATTTTTGTATTACTTAGTGATTCTAAATAATAATACTATTATTATTTTTGTATTACTTAGTGTTTCTGTATTATAATATATCAAAAACATTTAATCAGTATTTTTGAAATAATTTCTGGAATACTTAGATATAACATCAAAATTATTTTGCTCTTTCATTCAAAAATTTAGAAACATTTTATTTGACGAAAACGTAATTTTTGTTAAACAACCATACCATTTTTACCATAATTTTTTATTTACCTATGGTAAATGAAAAAATTATGTTAAAAATATATCATGTTAAAATATATGATTGAAATTTTTTTCGAAGTCAAAATTATTAATAAACACGAATTCGATATTGATTTAATTGTCATTTTTATCAAAAGGGTTTATTTTCTTCTTTTATAATATACCTTACATATATGGAGCACTCAGGTAAACCAGGAACTAAAAAATCTAACCTGTGGATTCTGATCGTCATGAGTATGAAAACTGAAGCATGGATACTCATCACCGCGATATATTGGCTTACCATGGAGTAGAGCTTCCTGAATGGCCAGTCGAAATTGAGCGTGTACGTGTAATTAAGTCACATTGAAAGTTGACACCATTGCATACACTATCAAGAAATTTACTGTGAAACACAAAGTAATCTGAAATTAATTAGAAAAAGAAAATAAATTCAAAAAAGAAATTGCAGTAGTCTGATTTTTCCGGAAATATCGATGTATTATTATATCATTTAATTATCACTATTATTTCAAGACAATATTAATGTTACATTTAAATGGTTAAATATCTTATAAGTTCACTGATATTTTATTGCAATTTAAAATCATGTAAACGATCATCGATTCTACTCGTTTTGTTCTTTTTTACTACCTTTCTAAACTTATATTTAATTTCCAAGAATTTTTATTTTCATTTTATTTCTTTATAACATATAAGATTCTAGAATATTTTACATGCATCTTGAATACTTAAAAATGGTTAAAAATCTGTTCCTTAAATTTTAATTACAGCTTACCATTTTACAAGAAAGATCTTAAAAGTAAGCTCGTAACTTGCTTTGTCTTAATCCAATGAGAAAAAATAACAAGAGAGTAAAGAATAACAGACAACAGTTTTGATATTATTTACTTTATTTTTTAATACATTTATTTTTCACATTTTAAAAAGATTTGGGTTAGATAGAAATAATTATTAAATCCACATTAATATTTCCATTCTTCAGTGAAAAAAAAAATAATCCTGAGTCGATTGCAACCAAAACTGAATGAAATAATTCCCGACCATCAATTTGGCTTCAGGCAAAAACATGGCACAATCGAACAAGTTCATAGATTAACAAACACAATTAACGAAGCCTTAGAGAACAAAGACTACTGCTCCGCTGTTTTTCTTGATATAAATCAGGCCTTCGATAAGGTCTGGCACATGGGCCTCTTATACAAAATAAAGAAGCATCTACCGTTCTCATTTTATCTACTTCTAAAAAGGTACTTAGATAAAAGATGCTTTGAAGTAAAAGTCAACACTGAAACGTCAGAACTCTACGAAATCCACTCGGGTGTCCCTCAGGGCAGTATCCTCGGACCCGTATTGTATCTGATCTACACTGCGGATATAACTAAAAATGTTGACACAGTAATGGCCACCTATGCAGATGATACTGCTATACTGTCCGTACATTCAGAAGCAATAACCGCGTCTATATTTCTTCAAAAACACCTTACTGAAGTTGAAGCGAGGCTTGCAGAATGGAAAATAAAAGCGAATAACAGTAAATCCGTTCACGTAACATTCAGTCTCAGAAAAGGAGATTGCCCAGCAATTACTTTAAAAGGGCAACATATACCGCACTCAGATACTGCTAAATACCTCGGCATGCACTTGGATAGACGATTGACGTGGCAAAAACACATCTGGAATAAACGTAAACAATTAGATACAAAATTGCGAAGCTTGTCCTGGCTCATCGGAAAAAAATCACAACTACCTAATGAAAGCAAAATGGCTGTCTACAAAACGATATTAAAGCCAGTGTGGACATACGGGATCGAGCTATGGGGTACAGCATCTAACAGTAACATCGAGATCTTGGAAAGATTTCAAACCAAGACAATGAGATATATGTTCCAAATCCCAAACTGTATAAGTAACAAATACATACTCCGAGATTTGAACCTAACAACTGTGAAACAGGAAATAGCCACCAGAAGTCTTAAATACCAGACCAAGCTATCTAAACATGTGAATGTGCTGGCTACCAAACTATCAGGAGATGGCAGTGTTAAACACTCACGACTAAGAAGGAACAGTATTCCAACCCTTCATAGCAGATTTCTAAACCCAAAGTGAGAGAGATCGATGGATTCTCCTCACAGCTAAATTACATACGCAGACTGTAGTCACAAATAATAACAGCAAAATGTGGAAAACAGATTGCTGTGCTAAGAAGAATAAAAAAAAAAATTCTTCAGTGAACACTTCCTTTTCTGGCCGTTACATGCTATTCTATTAAAGTTTAAATGGAATTTATATTTGTAGAAGCTATGTGATGGCTTCCAATACCAAAGGAAAAGAGCGCCAATCGAAATAAACTATTCTTATCTATTTTTTCTATGGCAGCAGATATTCCTCTGTTAAATGGCTACGGTTCGCTTTTTTTAGAATGCAAATTATGAGGGATCAAATAATGAGATATTGCGTTTCATTTATTTAAAATATGCTACCGAATTATTTTAAATGATATTAAAATATAATTTTTTTTTCTAACTGCGAATTGATTGTTACCCAATCTCGACTATTAATTCAAGTTTTAAGTCTATATTAAATAGTTTTTCATAAGTCATTTTCATAAGAACCTGACTTATTTTCCTACCATAAAATTAATGCTGTATTTTCCCCAGTCTGTCTTCATTTTTATATTAAAAATTATAGGGAATTTTTTTTTTCACGGTAAATGCTAGACTTTATGTAATTTTCTACGGTATTACTATTAGTTTTTAAGCCAGTTATCTTATGACGAAACTAGTTTTTCCAACCATGTGTAGAACGGCGCCTAATTGCGCCGTTCTACGCATGATGATAATCCTAGTTATTCAGAGCGCATTGCACATTCTGCCAAGGTACATGATGAACGCATTAAATTTTTAAGCATAATTATCTCTAGTGCTGAGACATAAAAATCTCATATCATACACTGGTTAAAAGATTGGTCTTTTAAATGGAGGCATTCGGCATAATGAAAGAATTTACAGTATACTTTTTAGAATAAAAACGATACTCAGTTTCTGGGCGTATCTTTTGTCCTTTTATTCGAACAGAATAAGTCAGGTATAATTAAACCAGTTACAGTTAAGTATTTACGAATATCATGACCGATAATAAAATAATGCAAAGGCTCGAAGGATTATGAATTGAAAAGAGTAGATAGACTGAAAAAAAAAGAATTGTTGGCTGTCCTATTACATAACGATGACAGAATATTATTGATTAAAAATAAATCATCAAATAATTACTACCGATTTCATCAAAACTAATGTAAAAGTACAAGGTACTTAAAGAGTATTTGAGAGGAAATAAAATAAGCGAATAAGTTGAAAGACTGTATTTTTTCACGTGTAATGAACTAGCTCTTGTTCGAAACTTCGTCCGCATAATTAACAGAAATGGGTTAATGGATTTATTTTGAATATTTTTTTATATTTTACATCTTTCTTGTTTTTTTCCATTTTTTTATATTTCTACTTGAATTTCTATTTTTGTTGTTAAATAGGTTTTTCGTTATTATGAACGTGTTTTTCTATATACCAACAATTATAGTTTGGAAATATACCGAAATACTAAAGTTCTCACTCTATATAACTTAACATATAACTATGTGCCCATAAGAAAAACAATGTGAACCCAAATCCATTACAAATATTCGAAAAGTTTTTCTCTGGGATTTAATTAAAACGAGAGGACATTGAACTTTCAGGGAAACTACAACCGCTTCGAAGGAAATGGTACAATCACGATCGATTGGAATTGGGACACGCGCAATATTATGATACGGGAATGCATGCTAGTTCGCCCTCAGCTGTCGCAATTGCGGCCATAATATTGTCGGAATAATTGTCGGAAATAAATTTTCAAATCAATTCAGTAGTTTTTGAAAATACCTCAAATGACAAGCTGACAAACTTTACTTTTTTATTACGTTAATATAACTTTAGCAGAACATAATATTCCAGTTTTCAGGTACTTCATGTATTCTCGTAATTTATCTGGTATAAAATTTGCATTTAAATTAGCGAATAAAACAATTACTCGAAATTTGAAACTACTTTTGTAAAGGCAAAATTGTTTTTGCTATAAAATACTATCTAAATAGCCGGTTGTGCTATGTGTTAGACTAAGATATAAAAATAAACCAGCTACGTTCGACTAGTACTAATACTACAAATTGTTTATACATATTTATATGTATGTAAAAATTATAAATATTTTTAAGGTTTATATTAAATTAGATTCCTATTAAACGATTATAAATATTAATATTATTTTTGTCTACGTAAAAGTGATGCATAACTTGGTATATCGTTTAAAAATATAAGATAACTAACTTGGCGGCCATATATTTTTCATCTTTTTTTTATAATATATAAAATATTTATTTATTTATTTATTATTCACTTTTATGCATAGTACATATGGTGGACTTATTGCTACATGAGCAATATCTTCCAGTCAACCATAACAATTTGCATTGAAATTTAGTTGGTAGACTGTAAGAGATTTTACAATGAAAATTCTTCATAGCACATTAGACAAAAAAAATACGGAAGTAAATTAAACAAGAAGATAAACTGTTGACATGATTTGGGTTAAGAAAGACAGGAAAGGGCAAGGACACAAAGGAAAAGGTTTCAAGAGATGCAATACTTTTTCAGTCGATCTTTGAAAATATTTAGAGACGTGATTTTCCTGATGTCAGGATCCAGGTGATTCCAAATTTTTGCTGCTTGGACAGTGAAGGATTTTTTGTAAGTGGTAGTGAATTTTCAGATCGCAGCTCAAGGTCGTGAGCAGACAAATCTTTAAATTTTCCACTAAAATAATTTGGGCTATGAGGATTTTTTAATATGTTAAAAAGAAGTGTAAGTATTTGAACTAGGCGTTGATCACGGATCTTCAGCTATTTGAGAAGTGACCTGTATTCAGAAATGTGATCATATTTTTAGAGGCCGAAGTTATACCGAATGCATAAATTTTAAAGACATTCAACTTGCAAAAATATTCTTCATTAAGATCAGGATAGCACACGTCTCTATGATCAATTAATGGTAATAAGAGTGTTTGCATAGGTAGATTTTCGTTTTAGTCGATTGAAAATTTTGAAGACGTTTCAAAGCGTGTATCCTGTTGAATACACGACGACTAACATCATTTACTTGAGACCGCCAATTATGATTTTGATCGATCAGCAGGCCCATGTTTTTAACAGTTGACGTGTATGGTATTATTGTACTATTTAGCACTAATTTCGGTAAACTAGGTAGGTTTACTTTAGAAGTCAGTCTTTAACTAGCGATGATGATAGCTTGTAATTTACTTGGGTTAACTAAAAGACCCATTTCATGAGCCCGCTGACCAATTGAAGCGAGATCTCGATTAAGGATGTCGATGGTTTTTGATAAGGAATGAAGATTCGAGTACGCATAGATTTGTAGGTCATCAGCATAGAGATGATAATTGCTAGAATAATTGTTAGTTTTTAACAACGTCATCAATAAATACTGAGAAAAGGAGAGAAGATAGAACTCCACCTTGAGGTACACCAGCTGTAAGATCAGTCCACTCAGAATACGTATCTGACAACTTAACACATTGCCTGCGTCCATGAAGATATGAACTAAACCACTCGAGTGAATGTTGGGATATATTAAGATATTTCAAGATAGTTGAACGCACTGCTGAAATCAAGAAGCACAAGGACAGTGACTTGTGTATTATCCATAGCCAAGCGTATATCATCAGTAACCTTAACAAGGGCAGTGGAGGTAATGTGGCCAGCTTTAAAGCCAGATTGAAGTGGATTTAAAGACTTATGAGCATTGAAGCAAGTAACAAGTTGACCATGAACAATACGTTCAAAGACTTTAGATAGAAGCGGTAGGATAGATATGGACCGAAAATCCTTGGGTTGCGTAGGTAATAAAATTTTAGGTACGGGTACAATATAGGCGTTTTTCCATTCCAAAACGAAGACAGCAGTTTTCAAGGAGTTATTATATATATCAGCGATGACCGGAGCCACGATATCTATTATTGGTTTAAGAGCACTAATATTCATTCAATGGGTTCAAGAGCACTATAATTATTAATTAGCCACAGAATCCCATGGATTTCGATTTTATCGCAAGAATATTAGCTTTAACTTTGGACTCACAGGTTAGCATAAATTGATGTTCATTAGAAACGGGTGAAGACGAGATACCGTTCATAGTTGCAGACTTAACAGCTGGTTCAAGTACCGTGGGTGGCGTAGAAAAATGTGAATTTAATTGGTCGATATCCAATCGCCAGCTCTTCGAAGTGGTAGAAGATTTTCAAATGCCTAGATTATCCAAAAACTTCCATATATTATTAGGAGTACAATCACGTAATGATGCAGAAATATAGTGTTTTTTGGCATTTCGGCACGTTTGCGAACATTTATTTCTAAGCACTCTAAAATTCTCCCAGTGATTTGGGCTGGGATCAGTCTTATACTTAGTTTTAACGTGATAACGTTTGGCCATAATTTTTCTAATAGAATCGTTCAGCCAAGGTGCAGTTCTCCGCTTAATTTTGACGAGTTTTAGGGGAGCATGTTTATCGAGCACTTTAGTGATACAACTCTTGAAAGGAGTGAGTTTTTCCATTAGTATTTTAATTTTTTGAAAGAGATACCCAATAAGATAATATAAAAACTACATAAAAACGATTACTAGATATTTTTATTGCATTTTAAAAGAATAATATTCAGTTGAGAAAAAATAATAATCTTCAATTTGATATTTGCAATACTTAACAAATTATAATTCTATTTCTTTACTTCCATGCTTTCGTGTAATTTACAATGTCTTTTTTTTAATTTCGTCACACTCAATCTTCAACCAAAATATCTATGATGCTTTGATTTATGAGTGGAGTGTGAACTAATGAATGAGAAAGGAACTCCTATAATTTATTCACTTGGCTACGAAAACAAATAATATTATAGATACATGGACGAAATAAAAAACGAAGCTTCTATACGAGTATGCGAACGTAATTTAAATAATGATTGTGAACCAAGTTATTATTGCCAATTTTCTCAAAATTAATATCAACGTCGTTATATGACCACAGTCTCCATCATAGAATAGCTCAGTCACGTATCTTAAGCGACAGAATAAGCATATCGGTCCAAAGAAATTTTAAACGTCAAAATTAATATTCAATACAAATCAATGAATATTTAAATTTGTAGTCGATCTGTCGTTTGGCAAATATCATTACGATTCAGCGAATTCGTACAAGCAGTTCACCAAATTTATCCAGTCAATAATACTTGTGTAAAAGTTACGATTGGACCTTAAGTTACGAAGAAATTAGGGTCGTCTCATGATAGATCGAATAATATTTTTGTAGTATTTCATTTTGAATACAGGTTAGGCTCAGGTAAAAATAAAACTTGTAAAACCAGTTTGTGAAAGTCAATGACTTGCGCGTTTCGTTATGCACTAAAATATTTCATTTCAATTATTAAAGTTTTTCAGTTATAAAGTTCATAGATTAATATAAATCGTGGCCTCTCGCAGTCGTAATATTTCACAATGCAGAAAAACGTTTTATTTTTCTATTAAATTTCAATTCGATGATTGTAAGTATTATTATTAAAGATTTGAAACTATTTAAATAAAGTGAAATACATTTAAAACAGACACTTGCGTGTCTTTTTCAAATTGCTAATAACAAACCATAACATTCTGGATAAATATACGTCGTAACCGTCATCGGGTTACCGTTAAGAATGTTGTCAAATTCATCGACTCAGGTGTTCGATTTCAAGTTTCAGAACCAAAACTAACAAAAATCAAAATATCAAGTCCCAATACAGCAGTTTTTACCTTTTTTCACAGATTTTTACAATGGGAATAGAAAATTCTAGTAATTAATATTTGGATGATTCATGGTATTTAAATATAAAAATCAAAGCTAACACATGTTTATAACTGACCAGTGTATTTTATTATGTTAATTTAATAAATGAGAGTATATTTATTTAATCGTAAGTCTTTCAGGTCGACCTGCATATGATAAAATTAAAATAAAACGTTTCTTTATTTTGAACAACAGTAAAACTAATTGATGTTTTAGGGTCTGTTTTAATTTTCTCCAGTCTATTTGTGATAAAATTTCATGAGACAATCCAAGAAAATATCTCCACGGAAAATCTCATTTCACTGTTTAAATATCAGGTAACTCAATTAGATTTAACTGACAGGTGAGAGAAGGAAATGTCCAGAATTGTATGGTCATGTTCTAAAAGTAACACAATTTTTTGGTCTTAACTAATAAATAAAAAATAATGAGAAATAAGTAAAACTTTCTAAACATATTTACCTGTTGCGTTACTATATTAAATTTAACGAAAAAATCTAGCGTCACAATATAAATCACTCTGTTATGGCCATCCAGTCAATCAAGTTATTAAACGCGTCGCATTTACAATTAATAAGTAATACTTGATTAAAAAAAAATTCCTTCTCCAATTAATGAAAATGTTGAGCATTTCAGTTAGATTTCATGGCAAAGCGCATCATGCTTTTACACTCCAATATTATACTCAGTCACCAAAATGACTTACATTAAAGTCATTAATGGTCGGATGTATGCGATGAAATATTTCGTTTCGCACGAATACACATGCGTGCGCGCCGGCCCCGGCGGTGCTGTGTGACTCTTAGTAGTGTGCGTTATACGAACACGTTCAGCACAATGGGATCGATAGAAACATTTTTTAGACTAATTATTAAAGTAAATGCGAGCATGATTTCTCTGTTATAATGACTTTGTAAATCTTTTGATATGGGATACGATTCAACCTTGGATATGATTTAGGTTGGTTTTTAACTGAATTTGGGGAATTCCAAAATGAAAAAATGTTGCACATATTTTGTGTATCTATTTTTATGTATAATCCTTTTGTAAATTAGTATGGCAAGCATAGACTAAGATAAGAATAAAAACCCTAAAAAAATTTGTGCAAACAATGATAAGATAACTGCAATATTGGTAAAAATATTTAAAATTATTTTTTCTTTGCAAATGATAATATTTAAGCATTAAATATGAAAAAAACAAAATTGACCAATTGTTTCGTGTACTTAATTGATTTTCTTCCGCTTGTTTATTGTAGACATAAAGCAGCACAAAAGTTATCGACACAAATAATAAAATTATAACAGAGCAAATTTTATACCTTGAAAAAATGTTAAGAGTTGTTAATTTAGCGTATAGAATGGCGACAGAAGCCAGAAAAACTTTTTTAGAATTTTTGTGCTAATATTTTATACCCATGAGCAACATATAAAATGAAATAAAATGCCTAATTACACGCGAATGAAGTCTTTGGGGACATCTAGTTTAAACTAATGTTATACAGTACGAAGTAATGTTAAAATAATAAAACTACGTATGAAAAAAAATTAAAAAAATTATTTGGATATAAAAATAAATAAAGCCTGTAAAGGTTTATAATAAAAATACTTTAAAAAATTATTAAATATGAAAAAAGTCCGTATGATGTCTCCATTACGATGTTCCGTGAACCAGTCGGATAACAAGCGTCTCAATATGTAATAATTTATTAAAAAAATATTTCAGAAATTTTTCAATTTTACCCAACATAAAGTGTTAAATCTATAACGTTTTATATTTACATACCACATGTATATCTAGTCTATGTTTCAACATTTAAAATTTAGGTGTGCAATCAATTAACATTTTTAAATTAGTTGGCTTTAAATGTTACAAATTTCAGCGATATCGAATTACAGTAGACACATTATGGAGTCGGAATTACGGCCAAAATATCAAACCCGGAAACAGCACACGTACGCACGCACGCACGCATGCACGCCGGCACGCACGCGCGCGCACACACACACACACACATATTTAAATTAATACAAAAAATTATCCTTTGATTCACTATGCGCTGACTAGACCTGGAACTATCATATGAAATTAATAGGTTAATCAGATTGGTGGTGAAATGTAACACGCAAACATTTTAAGTTATCTCGGGATATTTTGAATTTCATCTATAAGATGGTTCTTACAACAATTATGACCATTATTTTCTTTTAATGATAAAATAAAACTGCATCACACAAATTTGCAACTCAATGTCAATAATAACAAACGAATAAAAAATTACAAAATTAAAGATAGAATAATTTTCCAGTGGTTGATTAATAATTTCTATGACTTTTTAAAACAAAATTTGCATGGAGTTAAAAATATAAATATTTTTGAACTCCTATTTTACCGACTTTCATTTTATATCCCACATAATAAGCACGATAAAAACAATTTTTGACCTTTCATTTGCCCCCTCTCTCTACAAATCAACCCGAATTATAGTTTTTATGTTTTATATCTGCGTCTACTGGAAGCTATAACCATGTCAAATTTTATATTAGCTTTCTAAATCAGCGTTTACATGATAAATAGTTGTAAAATACAGACAGACGAACATAGAGTAACAAGTATTTTGTTTTTAAAATTTTGGTAAAATAATAAAAGGGAATCATTACAATAACAGAATATAATTTTATGCTTACAGATGCATCTAAAAAACTTAAACCTTTAATATTTAAAAAATATACACATCTTTACGTATACAATAAAATTATAATATGTGTCTCCGTACTATTATACTCAGTAATCTGTAATACTTAGTAAAAGCAAAATATCGATTTACTACTTCTAAAATACGAGTATATTTGATATCTCTATATTACGCCTATTAAAAAATTTCGACAAACCTTTTGTTTAGGACACGTAATAGTTTGTTTTTTTTAAATTTTGCTCCCAATACCAGACGTCTGTAAGAAATCTTACGTTATATATACTAATAAACTTAAACTGTAAACTTTTCATTTTAAATAAATGTAAATTATTAGTACAATCAACTAACCGCTACACACGACTTCACCCGCCCAATAATTTATTTATAGTTGAATGTAATATAAAGTTAGTAGTATTTTGCTATTATTGAAATCATATAATAACAATATGAATATTTTAAGTAATTGATGAAACGATGAAGCAATTTCTTACTTAAGTTAAACAGTAGTAGTGCCGCTGGGGGTTCCTTAATAAATTCTATTTGTTATTGCTTATAAAACTGCATGTATTTATAAAATTAAATATTCTATTTGTTACTAAGAACCTGCTAGTTATTAAATTTGTGTAAGAATTTGTATTAAAGAGCTACTAAAAAATAAATTGTTAAAAACTTGTTAAAGTTTGTAATCCAGTCAGCGAAATCGAGAAAATATTCCAAAGTTTTTACAATTTAAATAAAATGTAATACTAATTTTCAAATAATCCGAGATTCTAAGTAACTGAATGTTGTGTTTAATTGTATCGAAAATTGCATACCAAGCCTAAAAAATATTAAAATATTTGGTTAGTCTTTTATTAATCTAATATATAATTGGCACATCGAACACAAAACGTAATATGGAAAGACAGACTTTGCCTCGCCTCTATCTATGTGAAGTAAAGTAGCAGGTAACTAAACCATGGCCGAAGTAATTTCGAAATCTTTTACCAAATATCAATATTGGTAATACCTTTTTATTAGGTTATTTTGATACAGCTGTTATGTTACCGATCGACCATTGTATTAACATGTTATGTTGTTCTTTTCATGTACCTTTATTTATGTTTGCAGCGTGCAGTGCAATTTAGTAGTGCGGACAACTAAAATATGTGGAGTAATACTACGTTGGAAGTGTAACTTTATGATTTCAAACGTCTTAAACTTATTAAATATAAGTACAAACTCCACGTATTATTGAAATTGATCATAAGAACTCTTAGCGTAGTAAATAAACTATTTAATTTAAAGAAGGATTATTATTTACCTCAGACAATACATGTTTATAAATAACCCAATTCTCTCATTGCATCTTAAAATATTTAATAAAACTAATAAATAAACATTGTTAATATGCTTGGAATATAGAAAAAAACCACAAAACTTTACTAAAATGCAATCATACTTAGTTAGATACGTTAATATGTATATATATATATATATATATATATATATATATATATATATATATATATATATATGTATATACGTATTTATAAGACGAATATTTCCATAACAGTTCGAAAGAAGTTTTGTTTTTTTTTGTATATTTGGAATAATACCATAAAATGTTTCCGCCTTCTTTAATAAATCGTCTGCCAATATTCTTGAAAATAAGTAAACGGTCTAAAAGCGATAAAGGCTGACAATATTAATTCCGGAAGAAATGTAAACACAGGATACAATCTCCATATCTCCGAATAGATTTACGATAATAGATTTGCCCTGAATTCAGCTGACTGGACTTAAACCACAAAGATTACATAATACATACATATCCGTTAAATCATTTCTACGCAGCTGTTAGCTCCTCATCGTTCTTCGTCTCGGAGAATATTTTTATGTATTAGGCTCTATATTCGGATTTTAAATTTTAGCTAATATTGCATTTAAACTACGTTTTAAAACTTTCTCCATTCTTCCTTTGTCCAAAGACATGACTACTCCCTACATAATTTACTCAATTGTATAATTTGTATATGTTACCTAGGACCCGACCATAGGTCCGGATACTTGGGTGATATGTACGATGATTTTTATGAATGAGGAGAGATTGAGTAGGTTACTTCTCTATCTATATGTATATTAGGGTCTCGACACGAAAAACATTTTTTTTAATTTTTAAATTCTTGTGTAATTAAAAGGTGCCTCGATAGAAAATACCTCGAATTTCAAAATATGACCTTCCTACGATAACATCTTCAGGTGGCGCATAAGCGAATTATTCTTTTTCTAGTGGACTCTGCATATCATTTAACATAAATGATATGCATAGTCCACTAGAAAAAGAATAATTAACTGCTTCACAAGAATCTGAATTTTTTTCTTTTATATTGAAATATTGTGATTTTGTCTCAAAAATTCCAGCCTTTCGAGCATTTCGAGCCTATGGACTGCAAACTAGCAACAATGCCTCTGTAACAACAAATGGCTCATAGATTTTTTTCTTTGGTCCAATCTATTATATTATAGTAAAGTGAAGCTCATATTGCAACCGTGGTATGACAATTTGACGAACTTTGTCATTATTTTTCTCCCAAGCCTTTAAAATATGCGAAACAGCAAGCTCACGTATATCTTGATGCGCGTCTTGCAGCATTGCTATTAGTAAATTTTCAGGGCGTAAAAAGAATGCGTTTCTCTGTATTGTCTTATACACGATGTCTTTTAAATCCTGAAAGAGATACGAAGATCTTCGTATCATATGGAACATGTGAATCCGGTCATTTGCAATTGTGGATTTCGTTTTTATGTCAAACCATGTTGGCGCATAAACTTTTAATTAATAAAATATAATAAATAAAATAGCCAAACTTTTCAGAATTTGCGATGTATTCTGAGTACCCACATATAAACGCAGGATTCTATTTGCACAAGTGAGCCATCTAGAGTGTGCTAATTTTCCAAAATCTCTATTAGCTAAGCTGCATGTAACACTGCCCTGAGATATTGCAAAACACATTTCATATAAATTTCATTGTTGGTCAATGCTGAGGGACTCTTCGTCAATGTTTGTCAATTCTGCTAGAATGGGTTCGAAATCAATTACTTCTTTCTCTAATAATGCTATCGCACCATTCTTGGGTCATGTGTTAACTGCTGTGCCATCACATTCAATTGCCATTAAAGTTGAAATATATTCGTATTTATCTTGTAAAAATTCCACAATCCCCTTTTGAATAATAATGGATTTTTCTGAAGTTACTGCAATATGTCCAAGATACTCTGATTCTGGTTCAGTGATTAAGGAGATATGCTCCTCAGTTACAGTAAAGCGATGTTGTTGGTTTGCTGTCGTAGATGTAACTAAAGTTTTGTCCTTGCGCCTGTCAAAATAGAGTGAGGAGATAGAAATTTTATATTCGGGAATTTGCTGTAAATTTTTACGGGCTTTTTTACGTTCATGCCGTAATTTGCTTCGATTAATGACTTTTGAAGGATCAATTCTAGTAATAACGTTTAAATCTGATAATGCTGCGTTTACAATAATTGTTGCTTATCTATATGAAACCCCGGTTCTATCAAAAGCGACTGCTAAATTTTGGAAAGTTGTATGCATTTGCTTTAGTGAAACTTCAGACGTATTAACAGAATTGATCGTGGTATTCAAAACTGGGGATTGTCCTGAGTGTACGAACAACAATATCAAACATTTTTTTGCAGTATGAAGAAATTCTTGTTTTTTCAAAAAAATTTCGAATTTTTTTATATTTGTTATAATCATGTATCACACGAGAAACAACTTGTTGGTGACTTACAATTAGAATACGTGATTTTTCCCACAGCTTCTCGATGTCACAAGCTATAATTTCACAGCTTTCTTTTACGGAAGGGTCTTTGCCGTGGTAAAGATCGTGGAAATTGTTCCGCGTCAACAAATAATATTTTAAAACATCGAAATAACTCGGCAACACATTTTGTTTTAATTGTTGTAGTTCACCAGTTGACGAACAACGTAGATCTTTTCTTTTTTTAGGCATGTTTTTTCTCGAACTTGTTTGAAACAAAACTGAATGCAATCGTTGAAGACGTCAAGTTTACTTGTCAAAAATATTAATAAATGTAGTATAGTTGGAGAAATATATGCACGGTAACTTAGATAACTTTGTTTATTTAAATAAAAAACGATAGTTAAGTTAATAAAAATGTATAATGACCCAAGTTATATGTGAATTTAAGTAACGTAAAAAATCCTATTTTAGAGATAAACAAATGATGTGCGCCACCTCCAAACTATGTCCTAAGAAATTAATATTAGGCGTAGTTGTTACTTATTAGTAGTGTCATCAATTAATTATACAGGAACCATAAAATTAAATTTTCGGTTTTTTCGCTCCACCCTAATGTATATAGATAAACGAAGAGTGTGGTGAACGAAGATATGATATCTATACATATATAGATAAACGAAGAAAAATCAGATAGAACGTCAAATGATGAAGTTCTCTGGATTAGTTGATAAAAGTTCTTGATAAGAGTCAGCTACAGGCAGATCGGTTCGATTTTTTAAATAAAACTGACTTACATCACAGAAACGCCGCTATTCATATCGAGTTGTATCCTCCTAAAATCTTCGATAATTACATTCATTCGTTTTATATAAGTAATAATAACTTAGTTAATACGTAATTCTACAAAGTTGAATACTTGTTATCTATGCTTACGTTACGTAAGTTCGATTCTAATATTATTTAGTAAATATTAATTGGGGCATAAAAAAATAAACAAAAAAAATTCTAAAAGTTTTTCTAAAATTTATTTCAAAATAAATATAAATACACACACACATATATATATACGTGTGTGTGTGTGTGTGCGTGCATGTGAGTATACGTGTGTGCGTGCGTGCGTGTAGTAATATATTTACCGAAACTTAAGATATATTATTTTCATAAATATAATTCTATTCATTGGCATTCACCAAAAATAGACATACCTACGTATATAGCCATACATGCGCATATACACTTACAAGTTATTTTATTCCATAGAAAACCCTATGCCCTTTCTGTTACATGTATGGAAAGCCAGAGGCTATAAAAGCTCAGCGACGAGTAGAAAGTTTACAAAAACGTAATAATGGAGATTGTATCCTTATACCCATCTAAGATATACTTCCAAGCGTATAGTATAATATTCTTTCTAATATCAGACAAAATAAAAACCACAAATGTGACCTTTTTATTTAGCATTATAATAGATCTCATCACATTAAAATAAAGAAGTAAAATTTTGGTTTTTATTTCCTTTGTTTGTCAGTAATACAGCCAGCATTCGAGTTTTAATAAATGTACATGACGTGTTGTTATACCAAATAAATTTTAAAAAATTATTACAGTTCAATCTATATATTAAATATATATTCAAATTAAATAAAAAAAATTCCTTTCGTATTTTTCTCCTAGATAAACTCTGTAGAGGACACATTTAAATATTCTGAAATTTGTATTACTTCATTTATATTACACAACATTATAATTAAGAATGCCATGTTTAAAATTTAATATATAATTAAAAGAAAAAGTTAAGTGTCTCAGAGGTATATTATTTTTATTGTATTAAAATAAACGCAAGACGCGAGATAAAGAAAAAAGGTGTTTAAAATTGAACAAGGAACATGTTCGTAATTATTTATGGACTTCTTGAAAGCGGCTCAGTGATTCAGCACTTTTAAGGTTTATTTATTTATCTACTTTAATGTATCTAATTGATACATATGGCTGACTTATTGCTACAAGAGCAATCTCTTACAGCCAACCACAATTGTAAATAAATACAAAAGGTAATAAACTTAATATCCTAGAAACATTAGAAATAAACAGACATAAAAAAGATAACAAGGTTAATATATTAAATGAACTACTAAATATAATATCATCACTCATTCTTAATATCTTCTAGATATAATATAAATATACAACATTGATACTACAGTACCCTGGAAATTGTTGCAGCACTAATACACATATAAATATAAGTGTATACACTAAAAACAAAAAAATTAAAAGAAATAAATAAATAAATATATGAATACACAAAACCGGAGATATGTAGAATTAGTGTATTACCTTGTCCTTACTTTCAAATACCCTTGCTTTTGTATAAATATATTACTGATAATAACTTCCATTTAATTTTATTACATACACCGTAAAGTTTACATTGTATAACCTTACATAATAACAACAATTGAATTTATTACCCTCACTAAAATACTGGTATATTGTATAACTCTCGGTAATATAATAAAACCTACAGTGCGCAATAAACTCACTGACATAAGCAACGGAAAAATCCGCACAAACCAGGTTTCCGCTATTGTGTTTGAAACATATAAATGCTGTTGGTTGTTCCTAAGAGTTAATATTTGCTAATATCCCACCTGAAGATGTTGTAATACAACGAAACCTAGGTTGTGGTAAAGAAATTAAAGAAAGTAAAAATAATACTACATCACGTAGTTTCATTTAATTGTGAATAATGAATTTCTACAAAATTAACGCCAAATACATTCAATATTGTTAATATTTTATTTTAAAAGGCCTATGCAAAAGTAAAACGGATCTAGTCACAATGCCGACTAGACGCACTTGTTCCTTTATCATTGATAGGTGAACGGTCATTCATTTGTGTGTGTAGTGTATTACTTGCTATAATTTCCAGAAATACGAAAGAGTTATTGTCCCGGCTGAACTATTAAAATGTGGCTAAAAATTCCGGAGGTTTGGAAAAATGCAAAACATCTGGCAACGCTCAGACTTTTCAGTAAGAAAGTATCTTCACTGAATACCTTCTGACCGAAAAAAAAGACATTTTACAACTATCTAAATTTTAATCAGAAATTGCATAAGTCAGTAATCAGTCAGTATCATAATATTTATCAATAGAAAGCAGAAATTGTATTTACAATTCTTGTAAAATTAAGTTTAAAATTTATTAACTATTTCATTTAAATAAATTTCAACGAATTGGAAAATCGAAATTTTCTAACATCAATGAATTATCAACTATCGATTTATTACATAGATAATTTCGTCTACAACTTCCGCGTAAATCGTATTTTTTGTGGGTGCGTAAATTTATTATACTATAAGTTCAATAACGTTCAGTAATATCGATATATATAATATATATATATCTTTATTTCTTTAATAAAGATATATATATATATATATATATATATATATATATCTTTATTTCTTTTATTTTCTCGACTACATTATAGAAATGTAGTTTTTTATATTATTTGAAAAAAAATATATATGTGTATAAATATATATATATATATATATATATATATATATATATATATATATATATAAAATATATATATATTTATACACATATATTTTTTTTCAAATAATATAAAAAACCACATTTCTATAATATAGTCAAGAAAATAAAAGACCACTTTAAGAGAACACCATTAAATTTAGGGCACCAAAAAAATATAATATCATACTCAATTAAATTTTTGATATTTTATTACATTGCTTTACGTAATAAAGTTTGCATGGAATAAAGATACTTCATCTCATTGTCATCTTATTATTTACATATCTGTGAGTTATTATTTGTTTAGCTATATTTTACAAGTGTGGTTTTTATTTCTTTTAAATACTTCCATTTGTTTTATTCCTTTATCTTGGTAATTTGGTAATTAATTAATATCATATTCCAAATTAAAAAAGAGAAGCCCAACCTAAAGTGAGTATACTAGTTGGACATTATATTTTATAGCACGAGACCTTTCCCAAATTGCCAGCCGGTATGTATCAGGCCTTGAAGAGACACATCATAAAGCTAATACATAGTAAATTTCTTCAATGTATAAACATGGTACAAATAAATAAGTTCTTAAATGGTTTTTATATCATCATTTCAAATTTCTCAATTTTCACCAAAAGGTTATATTTGTGACTTTGGAAACATTTAAATATCTACTTAATTAAACTTGGAAGGCAAACGACTAAATATCTTTCCACATTGGGTTCAGTTATATTTTTTTCTAATTTTTATAAAAACATGAAATTTTGCAAACTTAAACATTTTCTTACATTTATTTTCGAAGATTAAAATACTTCTCCATTATTTACGTGTTATTTTGAGTTATTTTTGTTGTTTGCCTCTCATGATTTTCATTCAATTATGTATCATTGTTTCTTACGTACGTCATCAGATTTACAAATTAATATTATCCCATCCGATATATGGAATTTAATCAAATTTACTTGATGTAAACAAATAACTAAAACTAATAAAATCGTATTAAAGACAAATGTAAAATGATATGAATTTACGGTTGTCATTATTTTATATTTATTCTCTATCGCTATTTCTGAAATTTATATTAACACATGAATTCATTGTTTTACTTATCACTAATAATACTGAAAATAATACATATTTAATTGTTTGCTTAAAGACGTAGGAAATCAGTAGTGGCTAATTAATTGAAATATAATTTCCACATACGAGCTTATCAACCTCTACAACTTATCTTCGATTATACAATATAAAAAAAAACTTACAGGGCCTCCCGCGCTTGCTTCAATACAAACTCATTCCACCGAAGTTTCTCCGCTCCAATCTAAGCTTTCAGTATGTTAATTTAAATGTCGATATCCTTCCATTGAAGCTTGAGAAACGTCCATGATTTCTTTTTCATTATTTGACGGCCTACTTCAATCTATCGCAACTGCCGCTGAAAATAAACAAAATTTCATTCACAATAGATGAATCTGATTGATTGCGATGCGGGCCTTGAGGGCTTGAAATAGCACGTTGAATTTGATACAACTTTGTCATTATTCATTTCGGGTAACCTCCCGAAATATTTATGTAAAGATTTTGGCACGATCTGCTTATATCACAGTTACATACAAAATTGTTATTAATTTTTTTTAAAGTATAAATAATAAATACATAAGAATGTTTAAATACCAGACTATCGTGATAGACTAGCAATGCAAAACTATAAAAATAGAATTTTATTTTGTACTTAACATTCTTACTGCACAAATATATTAATTTATTATGCCCGGAATATCACCCAGTACCAAATATATATATATATATATATATATATATATATATATATATATATATATATATATATACAAATATTAGTTAATCTAAGTGAATTATGAATTGGTTGACTTTTTCATTATTTGATTTAATACACGTTTCTTTATTATTTCAACAATATTGAAACTACGCAAATAAAATTTTTCTGAAAACATATGAAACCAATATTTGGTACATTCATAAAGGACTTTTAAAGATGGAGATAAAGAAGGATATTAGCATAGTAAGTTGTAGCAATAATATTAATTCCATTTCATAAATTTTCACGTAAACATTTTCCAACCAGCGAGACTATTTCTGAATTGCATCGCTAATAACTTCACATTGTAAAATAGTTTAATGTTAACAATTTATATGAAGAATTTTTATACAATAAATTTTTAGAAAATTGTTAGACAACAATTTGTAACTGTCTTTTTTTATAATTTGGTAATTGCTAAATTACACTTTAGCTTTTATAATTTGGTAATTTTGTTGTAAGAATAATTTCTAGCGAGTTTTTTACCAATTTATACTGTTATTTGAAAAAATATAATGTCCTGTTATGAAAATATTGGATCAATTTTTCCATCTACCAACTTAACCTAGATTTTTATACATGCTGACACAAGTGTTCCAAGAAATAGTGTCAAGCGGAAGCAAAGAGGTAGAGAATCTAAAGACCCACCGGAAACACTTATGTGTAGTCAGCAATTTTTGATAGTTTTGTAAGTTATACGTTTTTTTGTATTTTATTTAGCTAAACTCGAAGATCGAAGACAAAACGTTCCTTTGTAATATGAATAATTATGTCGGAACTTGATTGTTACTAGTTGACCAACTGGTTTATTTGACTAGTTATTTACATACGTTTAAGCCAAAAAATTAATAGAAAAACGTATTACCTGTAACACCAGATTTTGAACTTAATTTTTGATGCCATTTAAAGAGAAATTCAAATAACTTTTTTCAAAGTCTACTTAAAAAACCCTTCTATTTTACTAAATTTTTATGGAAGTGGAAAATTATATTTTTAGGTAATTTAAATGAAAAAATATTAAAACTAAATGAAAATTAAAAGATATGTAAAATCATATAAATTTTAATAATCATGTCCATTTTGTTCAATGCAAATATTCAAAACAAATTCGCTTTTATACGTATTATATTTATTTTTAATTATTTCTTTAGTTCCCTCAAATTCCTTCTCATTTTTTCCAAACTAAGAACATTTTAGAGTACATTGACTCTTTGCAGGATCCCCATATATAAACTTCGGTTAAAGTTACGTCGAGAAAAGGAGGCCAAGCTCTGGGTCCGCCCAGACCTAGATCCAACCCCGGGGAATTTTTCGTTTACTCAAAATTATAATTTCGTATATTCATTGTATAATAAGAGGATATGCTATCGTTTTGAAATATGATGTTTCGACACATCTGTAAATATACATCCATTAGAAATTCAGTTAAATTGTCTCTTAAAAATTTTACATAAGATTATATATATTCAAGCCATCGGAGAATTACATTCAAGCATTCTGAGATTTTAAAGGGGTCATTAAACTTTAGTTTTTTTGTTAGTAGTTGAGATTGAACTCACAATATGATAGGGGAAAAGTTTTCATTTCCTTCTTGGCCTCTCAAAATTTTCTGATAAAATCCTATTCTTCCGTGATAGGATTTTATCAGAAAATTTATCAGAAAAAATAGGATTTTATCAGAAGATCATGTTTCAATTATTAAACTTTGATGAGTTTAAACCTGAAACCCAAACTGGAGACCCAAAATAACGGTTTGAGTACGGTGGTAACGGGCCAAACCGCTTTTGATTAGTTTTTTTGGGCTTATCAATTATAACCTTGCAAGACCGTATGGTGGTCAACCTTACATATGCCTTATATAGTCTTGCCTCTTGCAAGTTTCTTTTCATTTTGCTTAACCGTAATATTAATGCATTCCTATGAAGGAAAAGCCATAACGACCCATCACTCCGGGAAAATCACGACGATTTCTTTTTCATAGTAAAAATCTCAAAATGTTTAGCATTTCAATAATTAGTTAATATTATCAAAAAGTTCAATTCACGTAATAACACTAATCCAGATATTTATGGTCTTCAATGTCTGGGGAAAACCCGAAAAATCGTTAAATGAGTAAACCCTAAAACAAAGTGTAACGTAATAATCAGAGTTCGCAGACGATTGAATAACTGTTTCGGCTAGTTTAGCAGGTAAAAGTAGTAATATTCTTAGGAGTTACGATTACGTAATATTTTTACTCTTTATTATGAATAGGTCTCAAACTTGATTATATCCTTCCTTAATTTTTAATTTTTTTATTACTCATATAAATAATATATTTTTTCTTATCAAAGTTCGGGAGTCATTTTGTAAAGAAGTAATGTCAAATTTGTTGTTCAAAAAGCTAATAAATTAAAAAGGATTTTGACTTAAGTTGTGGAAAAAAGTGACGTCAACTTTTTTAAATGGCGTCAAAAATTATGTTCAATATCTGAGGTTGCGCATATTTAATTTTTCTATTAATATTTGCCGCTGGGCACACATAAGTATATGTTTTTATCTCGGATAGGCCCCTTAAACAATTATTTGATAAACAAAATTCTATCACGATTATCTATGAGCTCGGGTTAAAAAAAGTAATAACTGATAACCCTGTATATAAACTATGAAAAAATGCTGAACGTACATAGGAATGTTTCGAACAGATCTTGAAATTCTCTACTTTTGTGTTCCGCTTAACATTGTTTCTTGGGACGACCTATATTTAAACTTTCAAGGTGACCTAAGAATTAATATCTGGCAACTAGTATCAATTAAGACATTATAGTATTATCTCGAGATTCAAAAGACGAGATCACAACAATCTTTCTATTTCTATGAAATTCACGTAATATGGGAAATGGATTTCATTGCCTCAATTTTATTTTATTGAGAGAAAAACAGAAAGATTATCCCGTCTCTCCCCCACTACAGGCATATATATTAGAGACACATCGATATATTTAATTAGTTTGCTATATATTATCGCTATCTGAATCACCCAGTTGTCACAATTCATGCATTAAAAATGATATCGATTTGAGACTATAATAGAAAAGCTATGAAGTCGTTAAGATTCTTTATATAACCACAGAAACATAAAAATTAAGTAGAGTGTAGAAAACCAGTTTTAATCTTGTTAAAATTAACAAACTGGTTATACAAAGACTGGTTATGCATTTAATTGTAATGTAATAAATTCTATATTTCTTCGGTTAAATTTTTGATTACCCATTTTAATACTAGCAAAATAATTTTATTTTAGCCACTAAATTACTTATTACTATTGACATCAATCGCTTTGAGAGAGGAATCGTTGGGTGCTTAAAATATTTCGTGTAATTTTCGGGAAACGATTTCAGTAACAATTTTCTGTAAAAAGTTATGTACCCTTGGTTTATAGTATCGTAGAAGTAAAAATTAAATTTCAATCAATATCCAGTTTAATTATCAGACGTTAATCCACAATAATAAAAAAATCGATTTAATTTAAGGGTTATTGTAAATTCATGTGTGTATTCTACACATATGAATTTAAAAAAAAACACTTTTTGATAAACGTGTTGTCAACTAGCTAAATCTTTTGTGTGTATTTGTTCCTCATATTTTTTAAATTATTATTGGTGACAATCAGTTTATCATCAAAGTCATAGCGTTGGAATAGTTATATTTGTACAATTAAATCGAAATAATAGCGCAAAAAAATTAATTTGGTAAGATAACATCAGTTAATCTACTTTGATATTCATAATCACCAGCAATGGTAAAATCTTCCCGCAACTTGTCCCGATTACCATTTACCTTCATTTTGTATTTCCGAATGGATTTTCTTTAAAATTAATTGTCTTTAGAAAAAACGGGTACTTTCTTAACATTGTTATAGTATACCTTTCTTGAACCTGATTGCTACTGAAATTATTTGAGTATCATGCCTATATAAAAACCAGGCAAATTTTTTGACAAAGTTTGCACAAAAAAAAATTTATAACAATTAACTGTATTGAATATAAAGTGATGTAAGAAAAACATATATTATAATAAACGTTTACACCGCTATTGATTAGCTATCGTAATGGAGACTTTAATGCACAAAAGGGCTGATCCACGTAATACAGCAAACGCATATCTGCTAAAATTTGTACTTTTGACCGCTATGGCGTCGTATATCTACACCTAATTTTCTCACGCGCCGACTGATTACACATTACTTATTAAAATACCAATAACATTTTTGAATTATATTCATTCATTCGTCGAGTCCATCGCGAAATACATAAAATAACAGCGAATTAAGAGCTAGTAGAGACACTGACCGAGTTTGTTCGTATATATTTTGGGTATACTTATATACTGGTATAATAAAAAGCAACGTCTCTTCATCTGTCTGTTTTTTCCATAAAAATACTCTTAACTCAGCAAGTACTGGTCCGATTTAAGTGCAATTTATTTTATTTAGAGGTAATAGTAATTTTTATAAAGCAATTCAGGGTGAAAACTTTCAAGAAACCTACTAATATAGAAATGGGATAGTTTTTGTTCTTGAATAAATGATCCGTGCAGCATTCAACTGTGTATTTAAAAAAATAAATTGCAATAAGTGACATCCACGCAAACGGAACCGCTGGTAAAATTGTTACTTATGTAACCAGTATTTTTCTGTATTTAAAAATTCTTTGAACTAATTTTACGGTGAGATGTTAATAATATTTCATACACACAGTATCACAATCGTAAATCCAACCTCTTTGTACAACGAAATTGGGAACAAAAATATTTTTGTCACATATCACATAGAATATAATTGAAATTATATTTTTATCAAACACCAAAACCTTATATTTTCATGTATGTGTAATCCTAGTTTGTAGTTTTATGGTTTTTAAAGACGATACGTTGAATAGTAATAGTAATAATTGTTCACGATTAGTGGTTACGATAAAGAGATGAGTAAAACTTTGCAAGCAGGTAAAGTACTTACACTCAGTAACCAACCTAATTGAGTTGGTATGTGTAGAGAGCATCCTCCGCTATTGAAATTGCAAATAAAATTGAGTTACGAAATGGCTTGTAACTCAAAACACAATTTTAGTTACTAGTTTCAACTATGTAGCCAACTAGTTGTTAACTGATTAGCAAATGAGTGAGCCGTATGCGATGCACCACTACTTCCTACAGGAATAACTGTACACTCAATTACTTGCTACCTTCATTTACTGACAATCGAGCTGTGTTTGAATGCTTTATAAAATTGATTACGCTTATCAGCAGTAATTGATAGTGTGACTATCTCTTCACTTTTTCTCATTCATTCAATCAATCTCTTCACTTTTACACTCTCGCATTAGGTAGAGTAAAAATACGTAAAAGTGTTGTACTTCCGCGTATTTTAACTCTACTTAGAGGCGGAGGATATTATGTATACTTCTATCCTATGTAATGCATAAGAATACTGACACGTATTTACACTAGTTAAAGTTTATTAATGCATCTGAGTGCTGTATGTTGTCTGATGAGTTACGTACACGCACTTAACAATATTTTGTCATAACTTTCCCTAAAGAAAGAAGGAGAGAGGGATAGGTGTCGTATCGTATAGTATAATTATGTTATTTAACATCTATGAGCAGATAGTGTATATGATTGCATTATTTTGCATCTGATTGCATTCTATATATGTATATGACTGCAGTTTTGTAGCATGCAAAAATGTAAATACTTTTACGTATGCCATCGTATATTGGCGTAGCTGATGGCGGTGTCGGAAAGTTTTCACACTTGAACCCAACTGTTGATCACAGTTGAATGTCGTATGTCAAAAATCATAGAGTAAATTCCGAATTTATGATGAAACGTGTTATTTGCTCTTAATTGAAATTATTAATATTCGCTTCCTAAGCTGCTTTTCTAATTAATATAATTGGATACAAAATTAATATTTTATTTCCAAATTAATTTTGTCTTAACAAATCATTTTAGTTACGTTGTTGTATCTTCTAATTTCTTTTAATGTTTTAATAAGAATAATTTTGTTTCTTAACTTAATACTTCTTAAATACACTGTTGCTATATTATGAGAGTATTTACCACTAATTGGCGAACGCACGGGTAAGACAAAAATTGGCGTCCCGCTCACACCAAAAAATACATCAATGTAATATAAAAATTAGGAAATAATATCTTTCTAACACTTTGTCATAATTCCTATTGTCATATTATTATCATAGATATGTAAATCCCTTTTAAGCACGTGAGTAAATTCTTACATTGATATAACCGTTGTCAATATAGTGGTTTGCTCTATACACATCAAACTGGTGGAGTATTAAACGATTCTTATTAAAACAAAATTATGTATATCTGTCAATTTTATTTTCTAAAAATTCAAATCATTTCACAAGAAAGACTATTTAAGGCTTTACGAGGAATTTTATATTCTCCATACAGTCAATAAGAATGTATAGAAATTATTGAATGTATGTATTCGGAAATAAATCTTAAACTCACTGGTCACAAATATGGAAGAAACGCTTCAACGAACACAGTAATTTGTTTTATACACACTTGGATTCTCTCAGCGTAAATATCGAAAGAAAGAAATTGGGTTGGGTTTACTAGCTTCCGCTATAAGGCGAAAATCCCCCAACATCAAAACATAAACCCTTACGACACACCGTGAGTAACTAACACAAGAAACAGTGAGAAAACATTTTCACTCTTTTTCGTTTAAACAATTTATATGCAGTATTTTTAGGAGAAGGAATATTAAATACGTTTATTGATTTTTCGTACAAAGCAAACATGGTGAATTGAATTTAAAAATCTGAATTCAAAAATACTTTAAAATCAATACCGATGTTTACATGAATATATTATAATTGAACTTTGAGAAAGCTGACATTTAATCGTATGCTGACTTAGTGATGTGCCAGCCAACTTACTTTTTCTTATAAATTTAAAAGTTACTTTATCTCTCAATTTGTTTGCTATCTAATAACTTTGTAACCACAAAAAATTTCTACTAGATTTGCCTAGTTCGTAAGGCCTAGTGAAACATAACCTGCTGCCTACGACTTGTCTCACATAAAACACTAATATCAAAAAATGTGTTTTGGATATTTGTTAGTGAATTAAATTTAAACAGCTAGACAGAGGTTTGTAGGAATTTATGAGTCGACGGCCACACATAGTTAAGCGCGGTAGATAACTTCAAGTGATAAAATAGCTAAGACAATGCCACATAAAAGCCAGTACGCGGCAAATAATGGCTGCAATTCGCGCATCGCAATTCCTCGGATTGCACAGCGGAACCATCACCTGCGTAGCACTTACGACGACAAGGTGGAAAGCTACAGCCCGCACATCGCAACGTGCCCATGAACAGCTCCTTCTTTACATCTCACGACAATCGATGGCAAACTGTGAAACCCGCCAGCGATGGAGACCGTTTTAGTAACTCTGCAGTGCAGGGCACAGGGTGCTGGACTAGCGGGGTATGCGGTATCTCAATCGGCGATCGTACATCTCTGTCACAGTGCTCTGTCTTGACTTTCGTATATCACTCATCCCTTCTTTGTGTCGTGTTGGTGGTATGTAAAAGTACATGTCGCAGAACCGAATTCATTTTAGTATTCGCTATTTGGACATCTGTTATATTTCATCAATTTTCATACCTGACAAGTACTACCTTAGTACTCGCTTCAGAAGCAATGAAATATGGGACATAGTTTGTGACCAGAGAATTAATCGCTCATGGTTGCTTACTTTCAATGAAAAGGTGTTGTATATTTGCAAGAGAACTCAAAACTTCAATAATTAAGTAACGAGGACATGCAGGTTTTATTTTGCGTGTGGAGAATTGAAATAATCTAGCAGAAGTGTCATCGATTTATTTTGAAATATAAATTCTTACTGTGCATCTCAGAATGAAAAAGAACATTTGTGAGTATACTGACCAAAGTGACAAGGCCATATATTTCGACTTAATGAAATATCAGTAGAAAATTTACAACTGCCACAAATGAAATTTGCTTTTTAAAGCATACAGTCTCCATCAATGTTTCATGTATATAATTAAATTATTTGAACATTTCATTACTATAGGATTTCGATAACTTCACAGCTTTCACTGATATGAAATTCATCTGATTTCTCAAATGCCACACAATGCAAACTGTTAATCAACCAATTTGAAAATATATTTAAAAACTAGTAGTGCAGTAAGGCAAATTAAACTTGTAAATTATTATTTAGATATTACTGTTTCGCAAAATATTGCAAATCACCATACAATATCAGATTAATGAAATATGAAAACTTCACAACATTTTCATTATTTTATTGGCTGTATTTTCTTCGAAAGTACTAAAATGAAATTTATTTCCTTTAAATAGCATCCATTGTAGCAAGCACTTTGAATATAGGAATTGATGAACAAACAAATACTGAATAAACTGAATCGATTTCAATCCATATTAAGTTTGCATGTCAAGTAAACTTTTAAATATATTCAAATTGAAATTTCACAGAAATCATGGACGTATTGAGGCTTTGCTTCCTTGGAACGATGAGTTGCAATAACTTTTTTGATCATTTCGCAATGATGCATTATGACATTATCTTTTCTTCGTGTGAAAAAAAAATGCAAATTTTTTTTTTTTTATAATAACAGCATTTTTCTTTCGGTAATGAACATAAAGCAAAATGCTGAATAAACATAAAAGAAGCATATAATTGTATGCTGAATGTAACGTGTTATTCTATAAATATATTTAGTTGTATATTTATTTGCGTAAGCAGCTATTGCTTTAGTCTAGTCGAATGTATTAAAAGGAATTGCTACAGATAAGACGTCATCATGTACAATATATTGAGGTATTATCCAATTGGCTTGGAAGCAAATTTAAGTAGCTACTAAACTAGAGGCACTAAATACAACTTACAATCAGTGGCTGACTATTTGGTTCGTTATTACGCTTATTAGTGAGGAAAAGCACCTTGCCAGACGTCAAGGAGAAACGTCGCCAAACATATATCCGGACGACAAATTGCGACTCTCCTTTAGTACCATAATAAGGAAGGCCACACGACGTTTCATTTATCCACCTAAATACATTGTGTCACACTAATTGTTGCATGTTTTAACTATATTATGAAACCAATCACAATCCTCACATGTAATTAGGATAAGGAGCTGGACTGGAAATATATAACGTTGTTTAACATTTCTAGTTATATGGAAACATTGTATACTTGAAAAATAATTCAATCAAAAACATGAAGCACTGTAATTGAGATAGCAATTTAATAAGAGTGAATTTTGGTTCTAGTACTGAAAAAAGTCTAGTATAAAAGTAAGTAAAATGAGAACTGATTGTCCTTAACTACTCTGTAAAGTTTGTTTGTTGTACATTTTATTACAATGCTTTTTCCTTCATCGTAATAAAATTTATAAATAATTCGTTTGGGACCATGTTAATATTGTAGCGCCACGCTACAATTTGCGTATTCTTAAATTAAAATGCAAGACGTTTGTCTCTCGAATTGTAGTAGGCCATCGAAATATTTTGTCTCCATTGCCACATCTTGTTGTAAAACATGTTGGGTGTATAGATTACATTTGGTTTATGTCCCAAAATATCGAGTGTATGTAATAGAATTTAACTGAGTTACTAACTCTATCTATACTCACAACTCAAAGTTAAAAATGCTTACCAAGTACACTTAGTTTGGAGTAAATGTGAATTTGCGTTATTACCTATTAAGCATTTTATATTCACGAAAAGCGTGATGCTGAAATTTTTGGAAACTTAATATCAATCCGAGGATTTCTACATTTCCAAACTTATCACAGATATTTTCCTCATGATTAATCGCCAAATACTTTAAAAGATAATTTACTAAGTCATATTAGATTTACGGGGAACATATTTGCTACACAAATAATGCAAAGTCATTACCAAATTGCGCACGTAAAGACCACACGTTTCCCATTTATATTATATTCCATTACATTTTGCTAGAGAAGATTTAATAACCTATGGTTAATATATAATGAAGTATCTATAACAACAAATATCATTAAGATAGGAGAGCGCTATGTCATTATATTAGAAGATTGTATCATAATAACGAAACTAAATTAATCTAAAATAACTAATGGTCTGAATAGTTACTGCACAATAATCTGGAATTGCAGTGTAAAGTAACATATTGTATTTTCATATATTGCGAGTCCATAATAACACATTATAATACTTGTGACTTGGGCTCAAACATATATTTGAATTCAAGTTATGAGTATTTAAAAGATGAATTCATCTATCAGCTTAATTTCGATAATAAAGCGAGTACTCGATGAGAAATTGGAATGTTTTTCTAGAAACGCGAAGCATATGATAAAGATACACAACACATTATTTTACATATTCGTGTATAGCTGCAATAAAGTTTTAAAAATCATTATATTTACACCCATGTCCCATATTGCATGTAACCCCAAAAATTCTAGTATAAATGATTTTCGTAAATAACAAATAATGGAGTCTAGGCCTAGGACTTGAGAGTTAGTGTTTTGCAAAGGTAATAAAATATATAATTTTAGGTAATTCTCACATTTTTAATTAATAATCAATGAAATAATATATTGACTCGATGAGAATGGATGAACTTTATCGATACTTTCTTTATATCGGTCGTCTACAAATAAGCAGTGTATAACATTTTTTTTTATAAGAGCGAAATCATCCAGAAACCAAGCTGGTTAGGTTTTATTATTAATCATAGTTTTTGACACTAAAAGTATTTAGTGATGAAACTTTATGCAAATAAAGTGTTCAAAATAATCTAGTAAAATACTATATCATCAGTATAGATGAGATGATGATTAAATCAAGTGGGTATTTTTGGAACTCATATGATTTATCTGGTGAAAATATGTTACATACATGAATATCTACTTCTCTTATTGATGTAATGAGACTGATTATTAAAAAAGTGATAAATTTATATTAAAATTTTGTTGAATCCAATAGATTCTAGGGTTTGACTAATATACGAACACACCATTTATGACATTTCAGTTTAAATTTTTGTGCGAATGGAAAAGATCTTTAGTTTAATTATAACAAAAAATAAATTTCAAAAGAAAAATTAAAACAAAATAGTGTCATTTAATGAGATTGGATGATTTTTAGCACGGCATGATACTCGTGTCAATCAACTTGACATATTACTGTTCTATTTACTTAGAATATGCTTAATTACTGGAATTTAACGTAAATAAACCTGAAGCTTAATATAACATACATTTTCTCAGCTTAATACTTTAGTACTATGGATTTTATTAAAGTATTTTCTATAATAATCAGCATGGTAATATTTACTTAGTTTTAATTTTCCGTAACAAAATGATAAAATTCCGTTTGCAGCTTACAAGCATTTTTTTTCAGAGACCGTTCAACGTAGAAAGTTATACTTATGATTAATATTTTTTTAAATAATTGTGTTAAATATATGCATAGTTTCAGGGAGATTGTCAAAATTATAAAAGAAAAATGCAAAAGGTTGAATTTTAATAAGTAACCCAAAAAGTTTTTCCCATATTATGCAAAGTATCAAACAAAACTCATTAAAATGCACATTCCACATATTTAATTTGCTCTTTTCCTAGGTTTTTTTTAAATAAAGTACTGCTAAAAGTCTTCGCCTTGTTTAAAAAAATATCTCTTAGGTAAAAATTTAAAAAATCGTATAAAGAAGGAATAGGTTAAAAAGGAAAAAAAGACCATCTTTTTTATTATTAAAAATCCTTTTGTTTAAATCTAAATTACTACTAATATATTATTAATAGTAAAAATAATTATAACTAATAGAAATATTTAATATTGAATACTTAAACATTTGAATCTTTTTTGTCATTCCGTCATTATTTATAAAGTTATAACTGTGTTATACAAACTCTGGACTAGTGAGCAACGTTTCAGGAACACTGCTTATACGGATGCTGTAATTTCACGTCTATAATATGCAACTATATGATACATGTAAACTATCTATATCTGAACAATGGTATAATGCGATTCGATTTTTGTTTTGTATCACTTTTTAAACTCGAGTACTTTTTGCACATTTTAGACTCAAAAGAACTAGATTTAAAAAGCATTAAAATATTTCAGATAAACTAACATGTATAAAACAGGTTATACATAGTATCTGTTAATAGTATATATTTCTACACATATTATAATCTACCATTTAAGGAGGTGGTTACATTATGCATAAGCATGGCGGCAAATTAGTTCTTCAGTAATTTTCAATTATGGTTGGTATGTAATTGTAAACTAAATTTACTTGCATTTAGTTGATATTTATTGCGATATATGTTAGCAATGAAAAAGAACAAAAAAGCTTCCAAAACCCAGTTTACAAATAATTTTTCGCGCAAATTCATTAAAGCTAGGGTGTATAATTTGTTGACCTATATTTCAATTTCAATTTCTCACACAAACTACAGAATTTCGTGATGATTATAACTGTTTTATACCAAAGTTCATTGTTTTGACCAAATTTTTATTTCACGTTCAAATTTGAAAACGAAAAAAAATATTTTTAAATTGGAAAATATGTATATTCATGCACTCAGAAATGATAGAATTATTTATATATCACTAAACTTAATAATAAACGTTTGCATTTTATTTTTGTGTAACTTGTAATACATGTTATATAAAATATGTATATAATAACAAAATATGTATATAACATGTAATACATGTTACACAAAATATGTATAAATTAATTCTAAAACATAATAGAAAAGTCCATCTCTTCCCGTATCTTTAATTTTAAGAAACTTTGTGATTAGTACCGTTAAAAGCATTTGATCTGCTGTTCGTTTATATACAGGAAATCTTGACATACTTGTATTTGTTACTATTCAACACTCTCCATCTTGGCGCGATATGAGGTGAAAAACGATCCTTAACTATCGGACACGCAGAGCGGAAACGCAAAGCGGAAGTATGATTTTAACGAAACCGAAAGCAAATGGAAAACATTAAGTTGGGTCGTTTGCAGTGCACGTTTTACGTACGTATGTACATTTTCTTATCAATGAATTTTCTTTCTACGTTTACGTATCCATAAGTAAATGTCAAAGCTTAATCACGCTTGAAATCCAGGAAATGTGCGGTGGCTGGAAATCATCAATCAAAAGAAAATTTAGTGTAAGTGAACTAAAATCTTCAACCTTTACAAGTTGATGTCTATAATGAATAGATTCCACTTCCCTGCTCTAATGTGAACGAATGTGCTGCTTAATATGAATTTTTAGCAAGTATCTAATATTTTACCCTACAACAAGGAAATGATTTATCGATTCCGTGTCAAATTTGATTAAATAAAACTTTTGCCAGTTGGCAATATTTCCAATGACAACTAAGGTTCACCGGGCTAATGAATGAATGAAACTTTTATCTTTGACTGAAATCATACCTAACAACTATATAACACAAAATGTTTAGTTAATATTAACCGGACAACCTTAAACTTAGACACGAATTTTATTTGGCATGGTTTGCTAGTCTTTGTGCTATCAACATGAATGATTATGAAGAACAATATGTGGATACAATTATGGCACTTGTCGCTACCTTTGCCGAAAGAATTTGGAAACACCAATTCATTACAAAATACTCGTGTGATGAAATTAACATAAGGTTAGATGACAGCATTCCCTCTTTGCTCTGATGGAAAAAACACTGAATTTCCACTGAATTACAGTGCCCATATGGAGAATTTTAGAAGATAATTCTCAGTTTTCCTTGACATTATGTGACGTAGTTTTAGATTTTATTGCGCTTATAATTAATGCATATAAAGGTTATAGGTCTTTGAAATAGAGGTGTTATTAAAAACTATTCAAATACATGTTTTTTCCATTATGACTTCGTAATTATTAGTCTACGCGTTAGTACCTATTGTTTTTGTGATTTCAATTAAGTATATTTAATGCACAATTAAATGAAACTACGTGATGTAGTATTATTTCTACTTTCTTTGATTTCTTTACCACGGCCTAGGTTTCATTGTATTACAACATCTTCAGGTAGGATATTATAATACGACGAAACCTAGGTCGTGGTAAAGAAATTAAAGAAATAATACTAAATCACGTAGTTTCATTTAATTGTGAATAATGAATTTCTACAAAATTAACGCCAAATATATTCAATATATTTAATGCATAAAACCTAAATATTAAAACTTAATAATGTCTCAAACTCTTTGCTTTTGGTACATACTAGTTTTGCAAGTTTTAATTAAATGGGGTAATTAATGATAATAGAAGACCCTTTTTTATAGTTCTGTTTTGTGTTCTTTTTATATTTAATAAAGAGAGTATAAACATATGTTTCGCAAGCTGTTGCGTTTCCTTTTGGTTTCCTGAAACTCATCTAAATATGATTTAAATGTATTTTCTAATGAAGTCATATTTTCTAATTAAGTCCATTTTATGTACCCGATTTTTAAAATATAAAATTATATAAATATATACGGGAATTACAATGAATTGAGAATGGTCTTGAACAATCTAATATGCATTCAAAAAATGGAAATGTTCAATTAAATTAAGAGAAAAAGAATTCATATACTGTAAACTACTCATATTTATCTTCTGGCCTATATGTATTTAAAGTATTATATTTTGTTTGTAATAGCAGAGTCGTCAAATAGTAGATAAATTAAATTTAAAAAACTTGTTAATGAAGATGCACAAAAAAATTATAATATTTGTATGGGTAACTTTTTGAGTTCAGTTGGCTTATCTTAATATTACACTAAATAAAGATTGAGAATTTAAGAAATAAAGCTCATAAAATTTATTAGTCAAATCATTTGATAATTTGCAGAACAGGACGGATATATGTCATAAAAATATATTTTTGTAAATATTTTAATAATTATCCATCATGCATACAAATATGTAACTGTCCACAAATTTTACTTAAAACTTTTCTGTGTATATTTATAGTTCAGAAGATTTATCCATAATCAAAAATATTAAATTTAAATTCAATATATACTTAATGATATATTTGGGAAAAATATTTCCGTAATTTTAATACGCAATTTCGGGTTAACTATTAATTTTACCAAATAACATTTTTGATAAAAGTTATAGAAAATATTGTAACGTATAAGATTGCTGCTAAAAATTTTGATATTCAATTAGAATTTTGCGAAATAATATGCAAAGTAATTTTTGTATATTTTAACGCGCTGTAACACCTTAACGGTAAGTTATACGAAAATGGTTCCGTATAGGAAATTAATTAAACCGTTTTTGTTATAATGTCATTGACATTATAAAAAAAATGGTTAACAAAGTATTTGACAACACAATTTTTTACAAAGATGGCGGATTTAGCACAAGTAGCAAGTTACTGACAAAACGAAGGCAAGAAAATTATCAAAACAAAGTTTATTTAAATTAACCATTCCAAAAATACCATTAAAATGGACTAATTATTTTGTTTGTGCTTTATGGCTACCAAGTTCATCCCCCTGAGAAAAAATGAGAAGTGAGGAAAAAATAGTTTAAAAAAGTACCGATAATGCTATCTTTCAAAATATAATTTCAAAATTTTTAAAAATTAAAAATATCGTTCAAGGTTACGTATTGAATCAACAATTTCAAAATTACTACAAAGAGACAAATGTGAAAATGTTATTCTATCCAGTTATTATAAATTAATCTCCAAAAGTAAAAGGCAGACAGGAAGTCAAAAAAATTAATTAAAAGTAACTAAGAAAATACGAAATATATCGCCAAATGTAAAAAAGAGATAACGAAAATTTTAAAAATGTAATAGAAGTGGTAGTGGCAAGTAAATATATATAAACAATGTTACCAAAGTAAAAAAATATTATTAAACCAAAGAAGATGAGAAGAGAATAGATAAGATAGTATATTTATGATATTATAGTAGAGAGATAACATAATATAATATGAGAGCCTTTCTGGGTAATGAAATATAAAAAAACATAACACGAAGAAAAGGAATTTGGGATCATTGGAGTACAAGAAATCAAATTTCTATCAATAATAGTAATATAAAGAAAAAATCACCTAACTTTACAAAATAATTCAAACAATAAGCCATCGTAAAACTTCAAATCAAAATTTGTGTAAAGAAACCATCTGCATTAAGATCAAAGAGTTCAAACAAAAAACAGCAGTAAAATCGACTTTATAATCGACTTAATATCGACTTTATCCATTATTAAAATGAGGACATGTGAGATAGAGAGGTCAGCAATCAAATTCATAGTAATGGATTTTACGAAAAGATGTTGTTAAATTAGATAAATTAAATAAATATACACATATAATATAAAATTATAAAACACCAAATTTTTAAACCAATGTTTCGTCCTAAATGTCTAAGCAGCCATGTTAAAAATAAGACAAAAAATCAGGTTATGGGCATTTAATAAACATTTCAATGCAAAATTTTAGTGAATTTGAACTAACCAATTTAAGAAACATAAGGGACATACATGAAACATGGACATACATGGAAAAGAAGTGTTTGTGTCAATACCGGTGCATTTTTAATCCTGCAAAATTGATATCTTTATAAAACTATATCTCCAGTTAATAAATATTGGCAAAATCCCAAAAAAAATCGATGACAATGTGAAAAAATATTCTAAGGCAAGTCATGTTATAAATGTGGCAGAAATTAACTCTCAAATAGAAATTAGAATAACCGATCAACTTGCACAAACAAGAATAGTAGCCAAGTACATTTTCCAAATATGTTTTGTTTGAAAAATTACAGGATTCATTTTATTACCAATTAATAAATTATTAAGTTATTTAGATACTGAGAATTTATATTGCAAATTATCACTAAGAGGAAGAACCTATTCTATCAGAACCTATTCTAACAGAACCAACCGTAATTTATGCCCTCATGCTCGTCCCAATATTACTGACTCACCTAATGTATGAGTACCGATATATTCGACCTAATGTATGAATACCGTAATTTTGATAAGGCAACTAGAATTCGAAGAATTTTGATCTTCATAATTTAGAGTTTTAAACGGAGAATAAATTAATTCTCTCCCCATTTACTTACATTCTAAATTTTACTACTGAAAATTCGACTTTGGCAAGTATACATCTAAGCCAAGTATACAAGTATACATCATTCCTTTTCATTGGAACGTTTTTAAACCAACCAATTTGGCAGATAAAATGTAGTTGACAAAAATATATATTCAATCAGTTGACAACTATTTGTAAAACTTCTTACATATCACTCATAATATTATTTTGTACTGTAATTACTATATTACTTTAATAAACTCTCACGCTAAATGATACAGTAAATATAAGGTATTACATCATTTTTGTTACTAATATGAATTTTAAGAGGAAAATAGACAACATTTGCTGGCGATCACGCAAAGGTCAGAAGTGTAAAATATTTCGGAAAAATATTGGAAATTAATTTCGACCCATGAAAGTTTAGACGCATATATACTATTCATACACATATTTATTTTATATTGCATTATAGTGAGATATGTACAATGGGCCAGCTTCAATGGATACAGAATGATCTTTGATTGTCTTTAAATATATATGTATTTATCACACAACATTAGGTGTAATGAAATAGAAACAAAAATAAACTGAAATATTATTTTCTTTCCAAATAAATATGAAATAAGTATTCTACATTGCAAAAATGATACAATTTAAAAAAAATTTGTAAAATACATGTATTATGCATGCAATATGACAGTGTCTATTTTTTGCAACAGCTATTCTTTTACTCTACTACTACTAGTTTCAAAGTTTGACGTATTATGTGATATGCTATATTTATTTTCTAAAATAATCGAAAAAATTGCTTATATTCAAGTTTATATATATATATATATATATATATATATATATATATATATATACATATATTCATATATATATATATGTAAATATATATATATATATATATACGTATATACTTTTTCCGGTAGGTTTTTAATAATTCATAAATTATTTATCTAGTTGTGAATTATCTGAATCTGCTTTATATTATCAAACGTTATTTACAACAAAAAGGTTTACAATACTAGAGTCATCAAATTAATTTGTTTACAAATATTCTTTTTTGGAATGGAATGGAATGAAATATAGGTATAGTTTCATAATTATCGCAATATAGATTGCGTTAATTAATAACAATACGAAAAAGAGCAAACAAAATTTCATTTATTTAAATTAAGAAATTGAAAGGTGTTAGTATTGTCTCGAAAAGTTCGAAAAAGTTACCTACTCGAAAGTAACCTATCTAAAAAAAAAGGTAACAAGTGTCATAATGGACGGGGTGTTCATGTAAATACTTCATCCATTTTCAATTAGTAATATATATTTAGAATTATGAGAAAAATTATTAATTTATAATAGAGTAATGGTTAATTATACATATTTTGTTTAGATTTGGTACCAATTCACGACAATGTAAATTAAAATTGAACATAATTCCAATACAACCTAATCTTATTCTTATTTTGATATAAGAATACCAACCAAGCTACAATAAATAACATTTGGCAACAACTAAACAAATTAAATATAAACCAAACGAACACTTTTTAAGACCTAATTATATGTTTCACAAGTTTTTATGTCATAAAAATTATATTTCCTTGATACAGTAATTCCATAAAATGTAAAGACTGTCTTTTCCTTAAGGATATATCCTATAATTCCTATTGGTTTTAAATATGTTAGTTATGATGATATATAAGAGTAAAGTGCGTATTCTTTTCCTACCTGAACAATTTTATTTTTATAATAATAAAATAATTATCAGATAAAATTAAATCACCGTTTACACACAAAATCTAAAATTAAATAAATAAAATTATAACTCTCAAGAAGTATGCTATAATATCTTTACTGATATAATTTCATTAGGTAATTTATTAACAAAAATATAATTTAATTATAGAATTATCTTTCAAATGCCAGAGAGCGCATTCCTTCCATTGTATTTCATCGCTCGACTATCGTAAAGTATCCGTCATTTCTTTTTTATTATTTTTGAAAAATTTATCTGGCAAGCGGCTTAAATTTCATAGAAAAAACCTATTTGACTGATCTCCGCTTACACTGCTGCCTCCCCGTTTAAGAAAAATCCCAACAATTCCTCATTAACTATAATTAAACATGATCTTCTGAAAATATAAATGGCAAATGTCTTGCTTTGCACAACTTTCTATTAATTACTCTAAATTATTTTTGTAGTTCCACATTAGTCTGATGCTGAAACTATAATAAAATAATGAAATCTGTGCTCATAATAGCAATATCCAAATTTATCTTGGGTAGGTTACATTACATTGGGACTGTAATAAGTAATTATCTCTAGTAAAATTTATTAATTATGTGAAGAAGTTCTGTTGGCAGAAGTATACAATTTCCACACGAAGAGCAAAAGTATCGGAACAGATGAAGGAAATAATTAAATTGCTTGTCTATTTGTTCGAAAAACATTTATTTTCGTTTTATATTACAATTATTGTACATTATATTCCATATTTCACTTAGTAATATGACGACTACTTTTGATGAATAGTGATTAACCATTTACTGATATCTATAACTTTCAGCTTTGTCTTGAAAAACGTGCAGTATTTTTAACATTTAAAATATATTTAACCAAAATTTATTTAATGGAATGTAATATAAAGTAATGCATTGCTTCGTGAATTCAACGCTGTTTCTACTAAAATGATGAATTTACCTAGTTTTTAAAGTTCTGTGAGAGCCGACAAATTACTTACGCCTTAATAACACTCATGTGTATGTAAATATTACCGCCTATGTACAAAGGTACTGATACAAATTTTAAGTGTTATGTTTAAAATCGTTTGGTATCTCATGTGTTGCGGATGGGAAGATTGTATTACCATTATGTAATAGAAACATCATACTAAAAATTATAATAGAAATAGAGGAGAATCTCTTCTTGTATGTCAAATAATCTTGGTTGAAAATCATAAAAATGACAGCATTAGTTTGCTGACTACTAAGAATAACGGGCAAATAGTACAGTTTAAAAGGAAGAGTTAAAAAGTATTTTTTCGTCCTCACTTAATATTCTACCCGCAATTTTATCAATTTATTGTGTCGTTTTATGTTACGTTGACGAAAAAGTCTCATTTGTGTGTATATATAGGGATTATTATTTAACGAGTTTAATAACTCTACACGAGACAGTGACGAGGAAACGTGGACATCTAATTATTTTCAAAATGGAATAATAAATACTATTTTACTAGTTGTATACTCGATGCTATAATATATATCACAACACTAATGAAGCAATTTTTTTCACACTTTACCTTCAAACCTTGGGAAATGTAAGTCATAAAAAAGTGCTAAATATTTCTTTAATACGTTGAAATTAATGTAGCTATTAAAATTCCAGAGCTTAATTGTACTTCAATTCAAATATTATTTACCTGTTAGTTTATATTATTTATTAATATTTTATTTGAATAGCATTATAATGTTAATAATATTGTATCCAAAATATTTAGAACATGTTCAATCAGCAAGGCAAGTTCCGAGTCCAGATTGATTGATGAAATTTTTCATGAAATGTCTTATATTTACATTGATTGCTTTTTCATATTTTTTACTCATTAATTTTTTAATTATTACCACGAAAATTAGGAAGGAACATAATGAAATTGGTTACTTCACCCATAACCCCTAGTTTACCTTAGGGCCCCTTTTGGAACATCTACAAATTATACCGGGCCTTTAAAGACCACCCTTAATGACCTGTATTTGAAAAAAACGCTTCCGTCCAATAGTTTTAATGGCTGTGTCTATACAATTCGGCCGTTTCATTACTTCTATAATTAATTTAACGAATTCTCTGAACGATTTAACGGCAGATTCATTCTCAAATAAGTTACTACAGCAAACCATATCTAAATGTTCCATTGATTCTTCTTTCTTAGAATTATGCACGTTCTGTAAATAAACTCTACTTCCTTTTTAGCATTTGCAAATCACCATTACAGAACGGCCTATCCACCATTGCAAAACAATGTATGCTTATCATAAAAAAATAGGTGTGTAATACTCAGAATTTTTGAAGCAGGTTCTTCGTACCCGCCCATAAAATGATCGAGTAGCCTTATACTTATAGAACAGTAATTTTTTTTTCAAATAAATAGAAAAATTTACAAAATATCTTGTTTCGAGCAAAAATTAAATAATTCACATAAAATTAAATGGTGAAGAAAACTTTCACTTAAATTCTGGTGCCATGTCAACTCAGCAGACAAGGAATTTATCGAAATTGGAATTATTTCCGGGGCGCAAATTTTTAATAAATTTGTCACACATATGGGCGACGTAAGCTGCGATCCAAAATAAAAATCTCTTACTTTGATGGACCGTGATGCACTGCGAATTTTACATAGATGGTACACAGACAAATATACTAAAGTATAAATTGTTGAGATTAGGGTGATCATCAAGAAGGTATGAGATTGAAAGTAAATTTAGTATCCAATCCGGTAATCTATCCAGCGCAACTCCCATCAAATTTCCAAAGGGTGCAAAAACTAAGCCTATCTCCTTCGTACAGAATAAATGTTCTGCTTAGATGATCCAATTTTGAAAATAGAAACATCTGCCTATCTTAACATCTCTGTGCATCAATAGTGCGTTAATAGGTCACATCACGAAGGATTAAACTAATTCGTTAATCGACGTTTCGTGTTTCTTAGTGCATTGCTAAATATATCTTCTTCCAAATACCATCCGCGAGGATTGGAGTCTAGTTTTGAACTTTATTTTTTACATTTAGTTCCTTTTTAAAACCTCCTCGTACTCTCCACGTCTTAAGATTACAAACAACGGAAGCGCATATAGATCACCACAGCACCGCCGCCCCATATAGCAGCTGTACCATTCAGCATAAATAGGATCTCACGACTAAATGAATTTTCTTTATGATTATCATAAATAAATATCTGCTTAAGCCTTGTTTGTGAGTCTCTTCATTAACTTTAAGGTACACCCTTTCACTAGCGGCTAACTAACCTCTAATGCCGCAATGCGGGGTGGTGTACTAGTGCTTGCGTCTAGTGCAGTGTACGAGAGTATAATCGACAGTCGAAATATCATTTATTCTTCCGTAGGTAGTACTCTTATTCAATTACGAATTTCAGCTTCAATCGTAAAAAGGTGAGTTCTTCTATGACAAGGGTGACCTGAGTCACAGGCGGTAAAAATCTTTTCAATCAAATTATAGTAAATTTAGTAGACTAAATGCTGCTTTTTTCTCAAAAAAAATATGTTAAAAGTCGACATAGAAATTTTTGCAACCACATCATATGCGTATTTATGAACAACTTTTTCCCCGTGTCATCCACGTACTCCCAATTCAACTTTTAACACATGTGTAATTTTCTTAATAATGACATTTAAATATAGTTTATCATCGTAAATGTTTGGTGTTGAAACTATTTTTAGAATAACAGCAAGACAGAAATTAAAAAAAAATTGCAAACGATAATGATTTGACATCCAACCGGAGTGATAAAATATACAGCAATTTACATATATTCCATAGGTTTTAACAAATATTCATTTTGTTATTAAATATTAAATTATAATACGGTAATTACATTAATATAAATATACTAGGTCTATGAATTTTATATATTTTCAGTAATATACTTTTAATCAATTTTTGATTTCATAGCAGTAACTAGTTTCCAATATTTTGTCATATTGGAACTTTTTTATAAGATATGACAAAACTGTTCGAAAAATCCCAAAAACATTTTATAATATGCTAATACAACAAGACAAATAGATTTTTTGGATCAAATACTCATATTCCGATAAATTTGAAAATTAAATGTCATCACATGAAAATGCGTGGTAAGTGTTTACTACATATTGTAGCTCTATCACATGTCTGTAAAAAATGTTTACCGATTTTCGAACATTTTTAGGTTGTAATTAATAGTCCGAGATTACTTTGTGAAAATGAGCTTATCAAACTTTTATTATTTATATGCGATGCAAAACTTCTATAATTTGCTCTCTAGAAACGTTTAAATTTGCTTCTAAAAAAATTTATGAGGATTTAACTACAGATAAGTAATGTGTTAAGGATATTTGGAAAATCTAACCGAGTAGTAAAGCATGCATACGAATCGATGGACCAATTTAAAAAAAAAAATACAAAATTGCTCTGCGTTAGTTTCAAAGAAGTAGAACTAGTTCTTGAAATATCGATTATATAGATATTCTATGGAAATGTGTTGAATTCAAATATTTAACTCATCTTACATTAATAAATATTTAATTTAACCAATTTTATCTCAGTGAAGAACTTTACGCATTTTATTAAAATGTCATCTAGATTAATCAACTAACTTCCTCGAACCCACCTTTTTGTTAAGTTTCGTAGAAAGAATAATTACCATCGTAATTAAGTTTTCAACTTTGACAAAGCATCGCTCGTTTAAATTTTAACAACAGAACTTCAATAAGACTTGATGGGATTAATATACTTTTAGGATGTTGTAACTAGTAGGATTACGTTGATTTTATTAGTTTAATATAATTTATTAGTTTTATTTGAATCATTAAAATTTTCTATTCTGTATATATCTACACTATGTCTCGAATTTTCATATAGTTGTCAGCGATGAATTTCACTTCAGAAATGCTTTCCTACCAAATTTTTGTAAATGTCAAAAAGTTTGTATTTTTTTTAATGTTCCTGGTTTTTCTTTCACACTAACTTCTCCTCAATGTCATTTTTTAATTGTTGGTTAAGTTTTTCTGTGTTCTGAATTCTTTTACTGATCTTAAAATTTCCTGATTTTAGTTTTAACGGAACCACATTAAATTTTCCGATAAAAATGTGTAATTTTTTCGTATCAACTAAATTTCCTATTTTTTCTTTTTCTTTAACACACGCTTCTTCTCATGTATCTTAGTTTAGTTACTGATAATTTACTAGCATACACAATTACTTTATTTTTTTGAAATATACTACAGTTTCTTTAATAGAACCCCATTAAGTCTCACAATCATTTTGTTATTTTGCATATATTGTTCTTACAGTTTTTTTTAATGCACTTCCTACATAAACCCTTTTTTTAAACCGTTCTCTTAATAGAGATTACCAGTAAGCTAAATAAATTACCTTGAATCGTGATCATTTTGTTCTATTTGATGCAATGTACAGGATTACATAACTTTAAAACCAAAATGTAACTTTCAACAGAACTAATTTTTCTAATTATTACAAATTATATTTAATACAATTTCAAATTATTTTAGACATATTCATCTATCAATATTATCCTCGAAAATTTGATACACGTGATCAATTTATTTAATTTTTAAAATGTCAGTTAATAATATAAAATATATACAGACAGATGAAAAGCGCTAGTCAGAAAGGTGAATTTCTAAGAGTGTATATACAATAAATATATCGTTTATACTGCAAAAAAATGTATTGACAAAAAATACCAAAAAATCCAATTTTTGAAGTGTTTTTGGGTAAATTAAATATTTAGGTGTGTCCCAAAAAATCCACCATGTTCTTTTCCTATTTGTCTTGGGTGCAGAACTGGTAAAACTTATTAACATTTCAAACTAAAAATGTATTTCTTGGAAAATAATATGAATTTTCAGTCGAAATTAAATAACGACTTGATTGATTTTATTGCGCAACTTTATACTATATCTATCTAAATCACTTGAAACAAAACATTTACTTATTAATCGACGCATTTTCTTCGTTTATGAACTATTTTCAAACTGGTATCAGATATTCCAATTCTTAATGCCATATTTACCAAAATGATATTAGATATGGATACAGATTTTGGGATTGACAATAATGTGAACAACTTTTTAAACATTGTTTTAATACCTTCTGATGGAACAATAATCTGATTGTCGACCGAAATCAATAAATAAAACAATTAAACATTAAATTAACATTAAAAAAAGTGATGAGTTATATAGTCGTAAAATATAAATCATAGTTACATTTGCAAATATATGATTCTTATTTAATTTATTTATATAAATTCTGATTTTCATAGAATTTAATTTTATGCAGACTTACGAATATTATTTGAATATCATTTTGTACAAGATTAGAAAATGTCCAAATATTTACAATGTAACCCAAATATCCTTGCGACGTAATATTCTTTATATACTCATAAAATTCAACAGCTCATTGAATAACATTTCTATCTCATGTACTTTGTTACTAATTAAAACAGTGTTTTAAAGATATATTTAAGCAATTACATAAAAAATGTAAGCAATTTATTTTGGTTCTATTAAAAGAAATGTTTTCATTTTAATAATCAAGATACTTGAAATAATAATCACGAAATTCCTAATATTTTTGAACTATTTATAATCTCTGCGATCAGTTAATTAATAATGCCTATATACAGGCTTTTAGTTTTGCATTGGCCGTCTTTTAACGATTTATTGTATTTTAGATATGTTCAAATTTCACAAATTTTACAATAAATAGTGAAAAAAATAATTAGCAAAATATAAAATAAATACAAATTACACGTTACTGACGTATTTTATGTGAAGAATTTCAAACATATATATGCAAGCTTCTTTATTCTGTAAAATAAAAACGCAATAAATGTTTTGTCCTCCCAGCTACGTAGCCATGGTAAGCCCGTCGCGGCCACGGCTGGACAAGCAAGCCGTTCTGATCATAGCCGCCTGCATCTAGATGGTCAGGTCAGTAATACATCTGCCCCAATTATTTCGGATACCATTCAAATGGCATCGGGCTAGAAACGCTATGATATACGTAATACAAATTTATAAATGTTTTGCGTTTGTGCAAGTTTGCGTAAATTAATATTTTCTTAGTATCGAGTTACGGATTGTAAAAATATTACGAGCTGAGAAGTTATTTCACCAAGACTATATGAATTATTCAATCAGTCTGTTAATAAAGCGAAGAATATTTTGAAATAATATTAAACTGGAATCTATTTAGAGTTCCTTGAAAGGAAAAAAATGTAACCCTTTTAAGGGTCCCTCATGTATCCATTCGTTTGTCTATTGCAGCTATTTTTAGTTAAAACAATTTGGAATGGAGAATTGAATTCCTAAGGGTATTTTAATAAGCATATTAATCTGCCTACATTTCAGTAACTAAGATTAAAACAAAATCTCAGTATAGTTCTGGAGATATTGTTCAAAATGTACGCAAAAATATACTCCCGCCGTTTTTAATGCCGCTGAATTAAAAATTATAAAGAAAAGTAAATCATTAGAAATTTACCCAAGGTTTACTAGAAAGCTATAACTAAAATTCTTAATTTCATAACTAAATAAAAATTAAGATACGAGTATGTTATCAATAAAATAGCAGTTCACAAAATATTAAAAATTAAATTGCTTCATTACATAATTTCTGAAAGTGATTTGAAAAAAAATAACGCTATCATTATTTTTTAATCGTTATGGCTAATATTTTTGTAATCTTTAATTTAAAAATTAAAGTTTATCCTGAATTTACCGAATAAAACACATTTTCAGCTATGAAAAATGTGTTCGTATCTAATTGCTAAGGTAAAGAAATTAATGGGGAAATTAACAGACACGATAAACCGCTTGTAATTTGAATCATGTTATTCGTGAGATCCAGATTTTATCGCTATAGATTTATAAGAGATTGTGATATAAGATACGTGAATAAAGAATGTTTTGCATAATCTCCAAAAAATGGCTGTTAATTTGATTTGTATATGTGTATGCTTGTGAATATCTCGAAAGCTAATAAACAAATTTGACGCGATTTTCACCACCGCACAGAGTATTTACTCAAAATGGTATTATAATTTAAATAAATCTGGACATGGTAAATGTCATGCGGAAAATGACCATGGTCGATTGGACGGATAGGAGACAAATGGTACAAGCAAGTAGTATTTGCTTGAAACATTTTGGTTTTGGCGGAGGGTTATTTAGACCACTTGGGGAAATTTGGCAAAAATCAAACCAAAGTGACTATGACAGGATCGATATCATGATCAAAGGTAAGTAATACCTGTGTCTTGTTCGCGTAGATTGATGTTTTTGGCTCCAACGTGTTCAGACAGCCGATATGCTATCGGCTAGGCACCAAGTTAGGGTAACAGTCAGTGAAATTCACTGTATATGATGTTCTAATGTGTTTGCTTGAATAGTTTTGGTTTAGGAGGCAAAGTGTAGTAGTAGAGGTGATGGAGGTAGCGGTAGTGATAAGTATTTAGTCAGGTATTCTTTCTTAAGAAATTAACCTAGCGGAGGGCTATATATCACTGAGTCCGTAAAAATCTTGAGTTTGATGTCAATGACTTGAAAAATTATTTTTATCCATAATTTTGTATTAAGATCTAGCAATCAGGCAAGTATCTACATAACCGTAGCATCTACGCTTATAACTTTTATTTCATTATACGGAGGCGGTTGTTTTTTCTTATAAAATACATATAACGACTAACAATATAGAGTAGGTAGAAATGACGATATAAAGTGTTTTATATTTTTCATGTAAGAATATAAATGTTTAACTTACAATTAGAGAGTAACTTCAAAACATAAATATGACAAAACATAAACCATTGCGCGCTGTGTTTAATTAATGATTACTTAGCAGTACGTTGATCGATTCGAGCGGCAGTGGTAACCTTTGATAAAGCTCACGACGTCATAATGAGTGTAATACGTAAAGCTCATACTTGTGACCATTAGAAGTTGCATAATTCTAACAAAGTGTTGTTTTTTTGGCAGAACGTATCCGTCTCCACAGGGAACGTGTTAGATTTACTATATTAAACACTCTCTAGTATGCTCAGGACGTTTCGCGTACTCCATTGCGGCTGCGTCACTGATGCAGCCTACCCATTTTTATTAAAGAATCAAACTTAGGTATATCTGTTTTCTATTTCATACTTAGTACCCATAATTTTTTCCAATGGGGCAAAGTTTTAGAATGGAAGTAAAAAAATATGGTGCATTTAATAAAACGGAGAGATTAATTGATCAATCAAATTCTAAAAAAAGTTCATTCATTGTTTATATTTATCATTCTGTGCAATAAATAAAGTAAATAACTCTTTAAAATAACATTATTCTTCTCTTAATTTAAAAGTAATGGAAAGAGGATATAAAAATTGCAAAACGATAATTTTGAGAGACGAGGAGAAACAGAAAATGAAAAACAGGAACCCTTGTAAGGTTACTCATGCATATGTTTGCACGCCACAGCTATTTTTCTTGGAACTGGTGTGAAGATTACAACGGACGGTGGAAGGATATTTAGTTTACAAGTACTCACTGAAACTAAATTCATTCACTGGAGTGACCGAGCTGAATCTATTGTTCTACAGTAAGCATGTAGTCTATTATATAGTGAACTTGTAGTGTCATTGGTGATATCACAGTAATTTAGATGAACACAAGTAAATGAAACTACGCTAAAGCAAAGATCTTTGCTAATATCCCACCTGAAGATGTTGCAATACAACGAAACCTAGGTCGTGATAAAGAAATTAAAGAAAGTAGAAATAATACTACATCACGTAATTTCATTTAATTGTGAATAATAAATTTCTACAAAATTAACGCCAAATATATTCAAAATTTAGATGAAGTAAAGTCGTTATGTTATTTTATTTGTTGAGGGTTATTGGTAACTATTAATAATGTTGTGATATGATATTACAAATAGTGAAACTATGGTTGATTTTATTCACTAGCTCTTAACCTGCATATTTTGCATAAAATACACATATAATAAATACCAGCTGTGTCCGTGAATTTGTTCGCATGTAGATCTATATAAAATATTATAAAGTTAACTTCATGAAAACGAAATATAATTAACATTTAAATAAGCACACAGACAAGCGAACAAATGTTAAAAATTATATTTTTGTATACGTATACACCAATTCTATAGTTCTATTTCATACATAGACCATAAGGTATGTAACAATTAAATGAATATTGAAATATTAAACTAATTGAGGAAACACCGTAAGCTTATAACGAATAGCTGTATGGTTTTAGCAGGTGACCCCCTCTCTTCGAAATGAAAGACATTTGATGTAAAAAAATTATTATATATTTTCTACCTTCATAATCCTCACTAAAACGGAACAGGTTTCCCTAAGAAAAATAGAGTATCATCCTTGTAGAAAAATCTTTTGAAATTATAAGGTGCCTTAGCTTTATCTCACCTAGTACCTAACTACCTACGTCTAGACACTCCATTACATTAGAGCGATAAAATTTAATTGAAATCGTTGTGCATTATTTTCGTACAGCTTATTATCCCAAATTGAAGTAGAGAGGTGGCAATTTTCTGTTTAATAATATCATATTTTTATTACTAGAATTCTATAAAACTTAGTTTTGTTGTGTAATATTTATATTTATATGTGTAATATTTACGGCGTCTATCTACAAATTTACTACATAATTTTTTTTCTAAATAAGTTCCCGGTTATTTTTTCAGTATGTGTTTTTGAAATAAATTTATAAAAATTAAAAAAAAACTGGTAGGCTGTAACAAAGATGCAGCTGCAGTGGAGTACGTGAAACGTCTTTAGCGTACTAGAGAGTGTGTAATATTGTAAATATAATACGTTCCCTGTGGAGACGAACACGTTCTGCCGAGGTTAAAGTGGATTGCCGAGGGCCGGAATCTCTCTCTCTCTCTTAGTATCCGAGCTTTTGCACGATAATTTTGTACATTACGTATCGCACGCAATGGCGCTATAGTAGAGCAGTCATCAAACACGACCACTCCCGCTCAAATCGATCAATGTACTGCTTAGTAATCATTAATCAAACACAGCGGGCGATGATAAATTTAATTCCGATTGAGTCGTGCTGCATGCGACTGCAGCGCAATTAACGCCAACGATATATACACTACAAAGTAATAGCTTTGATCTTCTAAATTATGGTACTAAAATAATGCCGCTAGGCGCCATACTTCGGTCTTGCCACAACATATTTTGTTACATATGATTTTTCAAGTGATCCCCAATCTGACTGAAATGAAAGACGTTTTACGTGAAAATATATTAAAGCCTTTTCAAATTAGTTTATTTTGAAATTTTTGGAACTCTTCTCATTTCAAATTAATGTTCAAATTTTTAAACACTTAATGTGATATAAGCTATCAAAGTATTAAGATATACAATTTATGTGCAATGGTTTATCATATCCTATTAAATTAACGGATGACATTATTAGTTTTTTGATAAACACAATGGTGCATGCAAAAGGTACTAAGTAACAAAATTTTACACACTGACATTTAATGCGCATAACAAATACAATTGAATTTTACAACAAACTAATTTAATGGTACCGGATGTGAACTTAATTTTAATTTTTTTAAGATTTAGATTTATTGGTCGGGATATTTGTGTATTACGCTAGTGATGTCGTATATAAAGAAACATTGTAGCTAAGAAGATATCAAAAAAGAAGTATTGATAACTATACTATATCAACCCATTTTGATGACACATTCATTTCAAAATACAGCAAATTAACTAAAAATAAATTTTTAAAAATTCTTCTCCTGAGGCGAAAAGCAAATTCTAATTTTTACATATTTACATTGCAATATTTGAGGATTCTTGAGGTGAAATTTTGGTTGAGTAATGTCTTTTGACCCCGATCAGGGCGATGGTTAGTTAGAATATATGTACGAGTATATTTAAATATAATGCAAGTTTGCATCGAATATATGTTTAAATAAGCATTCTAATATTAATTTAAGTTCATTTATTTTAATTTGATCGATATTTGAATGAAATATTACTTGCAGGTAAATTGCCACCCAAATATTACGCTAGCCAACGTGCCCGATAACCGTAGATGCTGGATTTGTTAACTTCCAGTGGCATCTCGGACAGCTTTTAATATTTACTAATTGAAGGTGGATTAAGTCTTATTAATTTACATGAAACGGGTCGGAGCTCTTGAAGCGGGTAGGTAATGTAATTAAATTCGACATTGACTTCGGATTTGAAACTTTTTTAACTTAAATAGGAATAACTGAAAATTTCAATACGAGATGAATCGAGATAGGTTATATTATAAATATGGGGCTTTCATTCATTTACTTCACTGTGGCTTTGAATGAATTTTTGTTATAAATATTAGATATTCCTCCACATATATTTCTGAATTATTGTTATTGTGTTGGTTGAAATATAAACTTATGAAAAATGCATGGATTTCAGATTCTGGTTGTCATTTTTTGCTGTAATTCAATATTTGAAATAAGGTTTTAAAACTTCATTTATAGAAAAAGAAAAACATCTTTATACAGATTACTTCAAATCGATAAGAAAAAGTAAAATAAAAAAATAAGAAAGAACGAAATCATATTTGTTTATTGAGAATAATTTATGAAAAATATGGGTTAAGGTTTACACTTAAGGTTTTTGTAGGGCATTTTATGAAAGAAGAATCGCTTTCTTTGCTGTTCGAATTTTTGTTTCTTTGTCAAGGTGGAAGTTTATTGTTTATAGTATCTATTTGTCCTTATTAAAATATTTTTCTACATAGTAACAAGCAATTTCAAATTTAATGTTACACGTTTTTATATCTCCGAACTTTCTTTTTCCGAGGTTCACTAAAGAGAGTGCTATCGAATCTTATGAAGGCTATATTTTCTTCATGATATAGTTTCATAAGACCCATTCTATTTATCAATCTAAATGTAAAATATAAAAAACAACCGTTTCGAGAACATTGCATTGAAAGTTCGAATTTTAATAAAGGTACTATTTTTTAACCACAAAATCTCTATAATGGCTTTAATCGTAACAAATTGTATTGTTGCCAGGAAAAACAACTTTATAAACTTTTACGAAATCCTGTTTTAATTTAAATAAACCAATATGATGAGCTGACTATATTCTCAGTCTTGACATGATGTTAATCCCATAATTCTTATTTCAGATATTATTTGTCATATTATTCTGAATCGCAAAAAGTCGAACAATTGGTTTCTTTCAAAAAATAAGATCAAACCTTTTTTTTTCCTATTTATATATTTAAAGTAATAGGTTAAATCGTCCTGTATAAATATATTGTGAGGAATAATACAACTGTATAAAGTAATGATATTGCAGTTACTAATATTTCACATTATTAAATTGAAAAAAAAACATTATTACAAAATTAAAATGGTAAACTGGTGGCGAATGTTAAAACTACATTTTAAATTGTTTAGAATTCTAAAATTAACAGATAATGTATATTTCTCTAGACAGCTGGTATTTATTATATGTATATTTTATGCAAAATATGCAGGCTAAGAGCTAGTGAATAAAATCAACCATAGTTTCACTATTTGTAATATCATATCACGAGCTGAATTATATATCGACGTGATTTTTACCCAGAGATGTAAGTTTTCGGGGTAAATTACACAAATTTAATAAAGAAAGAACATCGCAATGGAGCAACGGGTCGACGTGGCTTTTGGATCGTTATATGCGCAATGCAAAAGAGCAACAGAATCACTCAGATTAATCCTTAATTTAGGGTCTTCTCATAAATGCAAAAATGTGTTTGTTTTGCCTTTTGTCAATTCAGAGCTGAATTATATTTCGACGTGATTTTTGCCCAGAGATAATAAGTTTTCGGGGCTAATTACACAAATTTAATAAAGAAACCACATCTCAATGGAGCAACAGGTTGACGTCGTTTTTAAATCGTTATATGCGCAATACACAAGAGCAACAGAATGACTCGTTTAATTCCTAATTTAGAGTCTTCTCATGAATGCAAAAATGTGTTTAATTTGCCTTTTGTCACAACAGAGCTAAATTATATTTCGACCTGATTTTTGCCCAGAGATAATAAGTTTTCGGGTTGACGTTAAAAAAGGGAAGCTACTTTTTAATTTGAGTAAATCCTATTTTAACTACAATTATGACCTCAACTAATATAATAAATACGAAAGCGCATTTATTTGTCCTTCTCTCATGTCAATCAATAAAAATTATCGTCTTGTCGTACGGTATGATATATTTTTTTCATATCAAAATCATAGTACTGCATGTTCCCAAAATTTATAATAAACTTTGCAAAATAGTAATTCTTCATGAAAAATGTAAATGCAATCATTAGGTACATATGAAGAAAGGCTTTTTGATCGAGCAAGATAATATAAATTTGATTTTGTTAATATAATGTAAATTTGACTCTTAAATAAAACGAAGTGTCTGATAAAAGTTACGAAGATTATCGAATAATAAGTGAGTGATTTATAAAATATTATTTACCTGAAAATCGAATAATAAGTATATACATCGTGATCAAAAATATGTCTGAAGCGGTACGCATGTATACCTAGGTAATTTACATATTGCTTAAACATATTATGGTGTGATACTTACAGATATTACAATTTCATTTCTAATGAAACACAAGTAGCTATGTTTCAACATTGCCCAGGGCTTTTCAATGATAATTATTTCCGAGACCGAGGTCAATATTGAATGAAATAAATATTGCTTGCGCCAAATGTATAATAAATATATTTTTTAATTTCTTTCTATGAAAGGAGGGAATTAACATTGAAATTTTAATACAGATACAGCGATGTTCAAAAATTTCCGATCCTCACAATAAAGTATATTCATAAATAATTAAAATTTTCGCCAACATGCCATCTCTGTGTCCTGCATAGAATACTTCATTAGGTATGTACATTTTGCATAATCTCAATGACAAGACCATCTTAGATTTGGCATATTTTAGTATATTTCTATTCAAAATAAGCCGCTCGATTTTGATTTATGGCGTCCCAATGTCTATATTCCTTCAATGAATAATAGAATCTACAAACATATAGATAAATAAAACAATATTTAGTTAAATAAAAACCTATTCTGCCAGTAATCTGAAAAATATTTTATTATTTGAGTTTAAATAATAGTATTTTTATTATTTGAATTTATTGGTTTAAATTAAATCGAAACGGGGATACTGTTAAAATACGGAATTATGATTTGCAATACGTATACTCTATTTACTATTACTATTACGTATACTCTATTGCAATACGTATACTCGTACGTCTGTTGTTAGAATGATACAAACTACAAAATATGAATCTTTTTGATTTGCACCAATTTTTAGGAACAAACACACGGTGTGTTTGTTACATGAAATTATATCGTGTGCCGCATTTATTCAATATATCTCATGAGCCTCCGTTATCGATTTTTTACTCGTAAAACCTTTCTGAAGCTGTTCAAATAAAAGTTAATCAATTTTGAAATTCAGATTTTCATATCTTCTAGGAAATTTTAACAAAGCGTTTTTGAAATTAAATATATTAACGAAATGCCTAAATAGAGTACCTTACATAATACTTATTCGATACGTCGCGTATACTAGGGTTGTACACATTTCTTCTTTAAATTTTTCCCTTATGAGGTAACATCACAATCATTCAAATAAGTAATTATTTAAACTATGCAACATATGGCGGGATCAATAATCTTAAGATTTAAACCATTGGTTAGATACTATGATGTGGAATATTTGTTAGGGTGCTAACTGCTATATAGCGTTCACTGTCTATAGTCAAACCCATTACTTTAATTTGTGATTATATGTGATAACTCTTATTTTATATGTTATGATAAAATTGTTTAAAAATTTAGAGACATTGTTTTGAAAATTTATTGCGCGTAAAGTTGAGGTCCTAACAGAAAATATTGACATAAATTTTCAGTCGATATCGACTGCATTCTAAAATATATTTTCATTTATTCTCCACAGGATGGGTTCAAGGAGAAAAATATTTTTCAGCCCAATGTGTTGACAAATATATGGAACCATATTTTTTTTTAAATTGTACTTCTTTAGGCTGAATGAAAAAATTATGATAGTAAATTTTAAGAATGCGAAAAAAGTTTGAAGGAAGAAGTTGCTCACTATGTAACAAAAACCCATAGGATATCGTCACCATGAAGTTACTCAATAAACGAATATTTATATGGTTGATTTGACAAATGAGTGGTCCACCATTTTATTTTTCTGCCGGCTTTCTATTGTAAACTAACCATCTGCCAGACCGTTTTTAATTCGGTATGAATTTATATGCATTATAAATTATAACTTTATAATTAAACTGCAAACAATTTTTAGCACATTCATTTATTTTCATTAATATTAAAACTTGTTTTAGATCGTCTTTTTAAATTTAATAATTCATTATGTATAAGTGTTTTTATTAAAACGAATGCTTAGTATTAATTTCAATTCTTAAAATATTTTGATTATAATTATAAAATTAGTTTTACAAATAATAATTATTATTTTTATTATTAACACTAATATCAATAATGACAATAATATTATATTAAATGGTAATAATTGTATTCTATATATAAAGATCAATTTTTTTACCAGTCTGTATAAGAAAAAAATAAAGTTGAAGCGCCATAATTTGGAAACGGTCTGACGGATGATTGGCTTACAATTGAAAGCCAGCAGAAAAATAAAATGACAGATCCTAGAATGTGATAAATTTTAAATCTAAATTTTTAGAGTTTCCTTATTTGATTGAATATAGATTTTACCAACCGTATTTATAATTATGGTCCAGACTTTTTAGAATTTTATTTTCATCAATTATTGCGTGCTAAATAAAGTTATTCTTGTATTATACCAAAGAAGTTTAAGTTCTAATGCGCATATATAAGTTCACACAATTTTTTCATTCTTTATTTCGGTGAAGTAAATGTGTGCGTAACGAATAATGTGAATAACGTTATTCAACTTCATCTTTCTGTAAATCCATAAGACTTTATATTGATCGCGAAAAGACATTTGTCATTTCTTTCATTAAGACATATACAGAGACATATTATTTATTATTTCTGTCAGTAGGACATATAAAAGTATCGACAGGAAGTTATGAGAAATACAGTTGGCGGAAACACAATCAGCCATGATTTAATGAAATATTGTAATTACATATTTAAGGAAACAAAAGAAAATAAGAAATTCTGCCTGCTGAATGAGTAGAATAAAAATAATATTGCCATTTTACCTTTTTTGTAAAAAATAATAATTTTCACACAGGCTACTTAAAATACACTACTTAAAATTTTTTTTTGAAAAAAAACTACATTTTAAATCAGATATATATTTCACAGATAAAAAACAAATTTCCGTTCAAAAGGGAATTTATGTATCGATTGAAAAAATAAGCCGACATAAAATCAACAATATAAATAAGTCTCCAAGAGATGAAATTGTAAATAATAGAACGACTAATTCGATTATTAATAGTTTCGCAATAGCGCAAAGAAATATATACTTTCCCGCTCATAATATTAGGTTCAATTTCTTATTTTCTTGCTTTTGCTCACATTTTCACAGACGTATATTTTTCATTAAGGGCACTGTTTTTGTCCAATGAATCTCATCCACAAATAATTATAAACCTTTCGTTGATTTAATAATACGTTAGCTAGTAAGTTTTGAGAATTTAAAGAGTTTTGAGAAATATTCTCAAACAATTGACAACAATCAGGGCCGAAGCTCTATCGGATTTAGATAAAAGATAATGGATTTAAATCGATATCAAATACGGATTGTATTATTTTACGAATTTCTTCTGGGTCACGACGCAAATACCGCCACAAATAATATTTGTCATGCGATGGGTGAGTTCACGGTGTCTTACGCAACGGCAAAGAATTGATTCAGAAAATTAAGAAATGAAAACGACGATCTTGGGACGAACCCCGTGCCGGATGTCATATTGAATTGGATGTTCAACAATTACAACGCCTAATTGAAGAGGAACCTCGAGTGACGACTCGTCAATTGATAGATGAGCTACACGGCAGTCTCGTATCATTGAAGCATATTTTTACAAATTGGAAAAAGTTTAAAAATATGGTATGTGGATACCCCATGAGTTGTCATCATATCATCTTCAGTGCATGGTTGGTACTTTTCAACATTTATTGACATTGAAACGTGATTTCGCTTGACTGAATCAGTTTGTAACTGGGTAACATACGTTAATCATACACGCAAACATCAATGGCTGGATGTCGGAGAAACGGGAGTTTCAGTATCGAAACCTGAAATAAGTGTCAAAAAGGTGATGCTCAGCTGCTGGTAAAATGTCAAGGGCATTATTCATTGCGAGTTGCTTGCAGAGGGATCTACAATTAATGCAGATATTTACTATGAAAAATTAAACCAATTAGCTAACAAATTGGATAGTCAAGAGGATTGAGTTTATTTTCTACATTATAATGCTAAACCACATGTCGCAAAACGTACTCGTGGTAAATTAGAAAAGCTCGGCTGGATTCTATCCACTCATCCATCATGTTTGCCGAATGTTTCGCCATCTGATTACGATTTATTCAGGGCTCTAAGTAATCATTCAGCTAAAAAAATTCAATGTTAAGGAAAATCTCCCAAACGACCTCGTAAGCATCTCGCAATGAGTTTTTTGAATCAAAGTCACCGGAATTTTACATGAAAGGTATATTATCACTGCCAATTAGATGGCGACAAGTAGTAAATAATAATAGTGCATACTTAAATTAAAGTTAGTGTAACATATACATTTTTTTATAAAAATTGTTGACAGAAACTCGGTGTTCAAAACTTATTAGCCAACCCAATACATACGCTACCTTTTGTGTTGACCGGTCGCAACACAATTTTTATATTTTGGAAAACACCGAATTTTAGTCTGCAAGAATTACACTGTTTATTGAATTAAAACGTACCCCATGTACTAATTTAAATTATAAACTGTGCTTATATTAAATTTTATGGAAATCTTTACCACTATATAGACATGATTGAGTAAAACTTCCAAACATATTTATCGCACATGTGCATTCAATGGGTGAATAAACTGTGCTTATATTAAATTTTTATGCAAATTTTTGCCACTATATAGATATGATTGAGTAAAACTTCCAAAATATTTTTCGCCCATGAGCATTCAATGGGTGAATAAACTGTGCTTATATTAAAATTTTATGGAAATCTTTACCACTATATAGATATGATTGAGTAAAAACTTCCAAACATACTTTTGCCCATGAGCATTGGATGGGTGAATATCAAATTATAAACATGAAACTTCTCAAAATTTTCATATCATATTGCATCATACAAATTATGTAGATTTAAAATTTTATATTTTTTAATTTAGGTACATAGGTAGCAGGTAAAAACCAAAACACTTTTACATTCATAACATCAGTAACGACCATCTCACTATTAGGTACAAATAAGTATACTGAATCCTGTATTTACATAGTAATTAATTTTATAGTAGTATTTTATTTTCCTAGTTATGAAGTTAAGTTGAAAATTATTTGTATTTTCAAATATTTAAGTTTTAATACCTATTTCTGTTATTGGTATTAAAACTTTAATACCAATTACTATTATGTGTATTATTATTTGAACAGTATTTTAACTAAGTAGGTTTAATAAAACGGTCTATAAACCGTCCGTTCTTTTCCCTTCCTTCAATTTATTTTTCATGATTCGTGTTTCAGTAAAAATAATTCAAGTAATATATTTTATTTCTTAGACTTTTGATTTAAATAAGTGCCGTATTCCTTGAAATAACTTGACTGAAACATAGGTATAAAAACTGGAATTTTCCTGAGACCTCAAAATAACTGGAAAATTTTATATTCATAGAATGATAATGTTCATTACGTTAACCTAACTTGTACCAAAACTACAATGATTGTTTTCACATTGGCAGAATGTTTTTAGAAAAATCCCGTTTGCTACTCTCATTCAGCGATATCTTGGTGACCAGATCTACTTTATGTGTTAATTTAAAAGCATGATACTTGTCGACAGGGTACTATGATAAAACCTAATAAGGATCCTATTTATTTATCTATATGTACATATATCTAATTGATACATATATGGCGGACTTAGTGCTACGATAGCAATCTCTTACAGCCAACCGGAACACCAGTCCAGCCTCGCTGAACGAGCGGTCGGTAATCGAACACGGATCCCCGTTGTGCGCCGCGCAATCAAAGGTCGTATGCCTTGTGATTACACCAATATACAACAGTAACGATATATACTATTTACGTATTTCCTAAAAATCAGATGAAAATATAACATTATAATAGTTCATAAATTTGCTTTCGGTCTATACTTCATCTCATTACGCGAATATAAAATGAATGCACGTCTTTTTTACAATCTAATTGAAGAATTGTTTCTTAAAATCTTACTTCAATTGAGTTGTAAAAAAAAAGAAATGGCAAAAAATAATACAACACATTCTAAAATTAAGTCGTGTACAAAAACTAAACCCACGACGTTAGTATATGATCAAACTAATCCATAAGCACATCCACCATTTATTATTTTATTTTAAACACCGGACGTTAATTAATAGAAATAAATTAAATTATTCAATACCTTATTCTGTCTGGTGCCTTATATTCTTATTTTCACCGCTAGCATTGCCCTTTCTTGCTCACAATCGACGTAAATAAACGATTTTACAAATCCTTATCAATATCCACCATGTTTCTAATCCGACTAGCTCCTTGCAGCTTTATTTATTTATTTCGTAATAAATTTCATTCCAAGTTAATCACTTAAGGTTGATTAGCATCAAAATGAATCTTACTTAAGAATGTCAATTTATAGTACATTCACACGAACATTTTTGAATGTGAATTAATATTTTTCGTTAGTTGATTTGAAGCTAATAGATTTTTATCAACTGGCAATAATTTCATGAAATCACTTTTTCAACATAGCACGTTCACATTGCAAAGTCCTTTTTACTTTTCTTCGCTATTTGGAAAAGTTATGGTACTTTAATTGCAT